>CM016721.1:28708003-28900514 GCA_005771605.1 Scutellaria baicalensis
GAGAGAGAATGCGCAAGAGCAGAAGAGAAGAGAGAACGCACAAATAGAAGAAAGCACGAAGAAGAGAGCGTAGAAAAGAGATGGGGAAGGCTACGTACACAAAAGAAAAGAGAGCAAAGTGGGGAGCAAAAGAAGAAGAGAGAAAAGAGAAGCTCAAACACCCCACACCCCTGAGACGCATACTCAGTCAGTCAGTCCTGCAGCAAGCTTCAGCAGATCAACCTGCAAACGAAGCCCAAGCTTGCTGCATCCAGTTGAAGAAGAAAGAAGACAAACCTTTTAAGGAGTGTCTTCGAGTGTTTAGTGTGAGGAGTGAATTAATCCTGCTAAGCTTTCCACTTTCTGAAGAAGAAAGTGAGGACCCTGGGTGGGTAGAGTAGGATCCTGTGTGGGTCAGAAAGGGAGTCGGCAAGCAGCTGTGTGAAAGCTTGCTACTTACTTGTTAAGTGAGGGTTGTAATACATAGGGATATGTAAATCAACTAGCTTAACAAATGTCCCCTCTTGAGAAGAGGCAGAGAGGATGTAGAAGGATTACTCCACCTTCGAACCTCTATATATTCATGCGTCTATATGTGCTTACTGCTTTACTTGCATATTCTATGTTAAGCAGCACGTCTTCTATGAGAGAAAGACTTCTGCAACTACTCTGATCAGTAACCTCCCAAAAGGTTACTGATACTGGAACCAAGCCGACAGAACAAAAGAAAAAGTTTGAAAAAGGAGTAGGCTTATTCACCCCCTCTAAGCCTACTACCACCATATTTGGGACCAACAATACTTATAGAGTATGTATTTAATACCATATAATAATTAATTTAGGGGCACGGTGCCCCGAAGCACACAAATGTTACTTTTATATATATATATATATATAATATATATATATATATATATATATAAAAGTTTCTCAAACCTAATCAAACTCTAAACTTTGTGTTGTTTTGAAAATAGAATTCCTAAACTACGTGGACTCCTCCAAAAGCCTAGGATATGTTAGAATGTTCTTTTAATTCAAAAAGTCAAATTCATGGTTACGCACCTCTGAATTTTAGTATTTCGTTTTTTGATATGTTTTAAAATTCTGTTCAATTTTGAAGTCAATCGGAGTTGTAGATTATTTAATACTCCCTCCAATTCTTTTTATATGTCTTTCTGAGCTTCTTCACCAAGATTAAGAAATAAATTTTCTTTCCAAATTAACCTAATTAATACTCCAAAAATTTTCATTTTTAATCTCCAAAAATTAGAGTAAATGTTTAATTACTTTGACCTTAATTAAATACTTGAAAATAAATATTCTTTAAATTTAATTAATGGAGAAGTTGAAAAAGGCATAAGGTCATTGTTGGTAAAAAAATATGAAAAGACATATACTTTAAATATAATTCCAAAGGTTAAAAAGACATAAAAAAAGAATTGGAGGGAGTATTATTTTTATATTCCTTCAGCATAAGATTTACCTGTTTAACGTTTCTGGTTTAGAAATTTCGAAATAATATTTATAAATCTCCGAATTAAACTTTGAATATGTTATTATTTATTGTAATTTGGAGATTTTGTAAAGAATTCACGTTAGTTTTACTTGATTAAGTATTATTTTTATATTCCTTCTCTCAGAATTTACGATGATTATCGTGACTGATTTAAAAATTCAAATAATTATTTATATTACTCCAAATTTTATAAATTTTTATGTGATTGTATAATATATTGGTTTTCATCTGCGGTAGAAATTTCAATTCTATGCGAATTGTATTTCATTTAAAATTAATTTTCTATTCCTCTTTAAAAGATTAACGATTTACAATACTACCGATTTAAGAATTTAACGGATATAGCTTATGTTTTCAAATGATTTGATTTTTGAAACGATTGTACATTTACAAGTCTATCTTTTTTTGACTACATTTATCAACAACCCACCACAACCCAACATCTCAATAAAATATTAATTTCTCTTTCATCCACATATACAATCTACAACCCAATCCAATCTCAATATTTTTATACTTTATCAACAACTCAATCCAACCTAACTTTTAATAAAATATTCATTTATCTCTCATCTATATATATACTACAATTATTAATATGAAATTGTATATTATTTTAAGAAATTCTTGAATTATATTAAAATTATAATAATTGCATAGATTAAAAACATTTTAATCTATGAATTATTGTAAGAAAATTGTTTTGAAATACACTAAAAATAACATACTAACACAATAATTAAATTAAAATTGCAATAATTATATTGAAATTACAATAATGGGAATACGAAAATTGAAAAAATATGCATGAAATATAAAATTCCAAACATATTTTGTGAGCATTTTTAAGAGCATTATGAGCTTCTCTATTGTGAAGTAGTGCCATATTACTCATAAGTGGACAAGCTTTCAATGCGTTCGGTAGAGTATTGCAAATGTTGTTCATCATCATTTTCATGTACTCCACTTCTTCTTTCTTGTCGGTTAATAGGCCTATTCATAATAAATTCAGTGGGATCATAATAGTTTTGATATGTGTGTTGTTCATCCTCTACTATCATATTGTGCATGATAATACAAGCAATCATAATTTTGCCTATCTGAAGTTTATCCCAAATAAGACATGGACGTCTAAGAAATGTGAAACGAGCTTGTAGAACTCCAAATGCGCGTTCTACATCTTTTCTCATAGCCTCCTGGTGTTGAGCGAAGAACTTATGCCTTTTGAGTTGTGGAGCAGAAATTGATTTAACAAATACAGCCTATGAAGGATATATGCCACAGTGAGATAATATGCTCTATCATATTCGCGGCCATTCATAATGTAACTAATCTTTGGTGCTCGACCTTCCAACACAACATTAAAAACTGGAGATCGATGGAGTATATTAATATCATTACACGTACCTGGTGTTCCACAGAATGCATGTCATATCCATAAGTCATATGATGCAACAACTTCTAAAATGATGGTTGACTTTCCACTTCTTCCTGCATATTGGCCGACCCATGCAGTAAGACAATTTTTCTGTTCCCAATGCAAACAATCAATACTGTCTATCATGCCCGGGAATCCACGTTGTTCCCCGACGTAGAGTAATCTAGTCAAATCTAGTTTATTAAGCCTTCTTAGATACTCATCACCGAAACAAAAAATGACACCATCCACGAAATGCATGAGAGCTTCCCTTGTCACAGCTGCACCCATTCACAAGTATTCATCAACGACATTTGTAAGAAGAACGCTCGATATATTTTGATGAGACAAAACCCGCTGTAACCTACTATGTTCTTACTGGTTATTTTCCCACTTAGTTTTTAGTTTCAATAAGTAGCAAAGGTTTGCCTGAAGGCTTCCACCGTATTTCAAAGCTACAAGCTGCATGCAACATGGATTGAATAAGTTTGCATATAACGAGCTAATCTTGGAAGAGCTGAAAGAGAACAACTTTGTTGTATGCTGCATGACTAGATACTGCATGCTCTGGATATAGTAAGTCTGGTTGCAGCAATACAGAAGAAGTTGCAGCAACTGAAGTGAGACATGTCCAGCGGGATCAACCTCGAAGGATTCAACACCCGCTACATGTTCTCTGCTGATACGAGGAAACATCAACTTCAGTTGAAGGTGCAGTGCGCGATAGGCTGAAGCATAAAAGACAAATACAAGGACGGCGAGCGAATGAAGAGCTGCCACCTGGCCTGAGCAAGCGCCTGCCACTACAAGAAAAACGCCCTACGACAACGCACTATATGCGTTGTCTTTGGCTGGAACAGGGGGTTGTAGTATCTACCGTTGTAAAAAATGTGCGCTCTACGACAACGCATAATGTGCGTTGTCTTTGGTCTTTACGACAACGCATATAAAGCGTTGCACATTTGTGTTGTAATTTTTTAATTCGCAACGCATTGTGCAACACATAAAGAGTGTTGTATTTTCCTAACAACAACACAACTTTTTGTAACCCTTATTAGCGTTGTCTTTCTTGTTCTCTACTCAGTTTTTTTGCAACGCTTTTTTAAGCGTTGTCTTTCTTGAAAAAGCGTTGTCTTTCTTGAAATATTATTTTTATTATATTTTGTACCCTGTAATAATTATATAATATTTATAAATAATTTTAATAAGCAACAAATGAATTAAAAACGTATTTTAACACAAAGTATACCATAAATTCTCCCACAATACGTCTAGCTATAATACTACAAATATATTATCCAATTTTACATCTAAAAACTCCACCAATAACATCGATAATTTCGATCGTCTCAATAATAATAAAACTTTGTCCAAATTAAGACCATCACAACCTTCACAAAAACACCTTCGCCAAAACTCCATCAAGAACTTCACAATCACTTATATCATGTCCTGATATATCTGTCAAACGTATGAAAAAAGTTAGAATGAATACTTATATATCATTTTATAGTTGTAAAAAGATTAAAAAATAAAATAAACAACATTGCAACTTAGAAACTAACCTATCCTCGTTCTACCCATTGATATGTTCTTGAACGCATTCAGCCCACTCAACACGCACTTCATCAATATCAGCTCTAGTGCACTTAAGAGGTGCAAACTTTGTAAACAAAAAAGTAGAAAAATTCAACTTTAGTTTATTATCGTGAAGTAGAAAGTATGCAAACTAATTAGATGATAAGTAATTTACTCACAGTTAAACGCAATGAAGTCATGTCCGCAGTTGCATCCGCATTAACAAGTTGTTTCGTGTATCGCAACACGAAAAAACCACATTGTTTACTATCAGGTTGCAATAGGGCCTACGTACAGAAATGAAATCACTTGTCCAGAAATGATTTTATTGAGCCCAAGCCAACAATCAACATAATACATACAAAACAATCCACATAACAATATGTACTCACACTCAAATGTACGTATGAAAGACAAATGGTGAGGAAAATAGTAGTTCGAAGGATAGTAGGCATACATCTCAAATTTACATACCTTAACTACTTCCCATGTAGGTTGCTTTTTCCCATGCTTCCTAATTTCTATGTTAAACATTCTCATGGCCCTTCATAAAATAATAAAATGATAACTCTTACACAAACATAGTACATCCAATATAAAATATGACATCATATATACTAAACTTATTAAATGAAACTTACAAATCAACAACTTTTTTGCATGTGTGATCATGCAAGCGATGATAAAGAGGATCCAATAAATGCACAGTCTCCTTGTAGGGGTTGATGACGGTTAAGATCCAGTGAAAGCTAGAGTAAACAAACAAGTAAGAACAAATCATCAAGTTAACGTAATATAAAATACATTAAATGAAATACTAACTTACCCTACATTACAAGGTGCCAAAACTAATTGGTTGACAGATGTACCAATCAACCTTTTTGCTAGAGCACATGCCCTTCGTTCCATATCATTCTCACGATGATCTTGATCACATTTTGTTGATGGCAAATGTCCAATTTCATATGGATCCACAAATCTGAAATTTTGAACCTTGTTTTCTCTTACCAACCTTTTATAGAGATGTCTATCCATCATTTTTAAAATGAAACAAAAAAAACAACACACAACGTTAAATATTCGAAATATTATTGTAAGAATTAAAAGAAAATGTAACCCAAATACTTACAACATGTAAACAACCACGCAGACGTACGAGATTGGCTCCAACTGACAGAATGGAACCATATCTTCAATATTGATAAAGATGTTGAAATCCCGACCAAATACGTCATAATCAAGTTTTATCTCCACATTGTCTTTGTTCTAAATAACAAGCTTAGTATAACAATATAGCATATGTAACTGTTTTGGCATACTTGATATATCAAGAGCAGGCAAGTCTTTGTGCACGATTTTCTTCTTCCCAGGTTTCTAAAAATTGTATGAGTACAATATATAAGTAGGAGTGTTTTAATTACACAAGTATTAAAAGATAACATATTAAAAGATAACATATTAAAGTATTACCTTAACTTTTGGTTTAATCAAATGCGATGGCCAAGCAACATGAGATCCTACTGCCTGACCGATACTATTGCAATCTCCTGGAATCGGTAAAGGGGCATCGTGATCCAACGCTTGGTCAATGGACACACTCAGACAATTTTTTGATAGACGATTACTATTAACAAATTGATCACACCCTCCAACTTTGATAATAGTGCCATAAGCAGCCACATTTGATGATAATCTTGCAAATACGGCAACTATTGGAAGAAGAAGAGCTATCCAGGTTTTGGAACCCTGGGAAAAAAACACACAAGCAGCCATTTTTTGGACAAAAAGTCGATTGTCAACACAAGGTTTGGGAAAAAAGGATGTCAAAAAGGACTGACAATTCCTTTTGAGAGACACAGGTTAAAGAAAAGCAAATTACTAGGTAATAGAAAAGATGGAAATTATATATCAGTGGACTAAGAAAAGTTTAATGAAATGGTCAAACAAACATATGTGTAGTAGAATTAAGACTCATAGCAGAAAAACAGAGAACCATATCTTGATAAGGCTTCACAAGAGAAGGGTAGACATATATGACGAAGAGTAGATAAAATGTGAAGAAGAAACAGGTGTGGATGAACTGGTTTATTGGTTTCTGCAAAAAGGGTTGAGGTTTTTTTTTGTTTATACAACATCAGATTTTTAATAGTAGGGGCAAAGACTCACAAACTCCTAAGCTCTTTTTCCACTGTTTGGTGCAATAAAAAACAGAGCATTTTGTGTTTCCCCAACACTATAAGTGGTCCTCCTCTGCAACTGATTCTCTTAAAAACATCAAAAAACCATGGAAATGAGAGATGCCATGTGCCACTCTTTGAGCTCACCAGTCAATTTCACATGCCTTTCCTTTACCTCCAAATCTCATCAACAAATAACAAATAAACAATGACACATAAAGAGAGCTAATCTTTTCTTTCTCTTCATGTTAGAACGAACATATTTTCACTTGATGACTGCAAATGACTCCGCACAACTCTTCTTATGGTGCCTTCCTCTTTCTGTTTGCATATGAATCAGCCTTTTGATAATCGACTTTTTTCTCCAAAAAATGGCTGCTTGTGTGCTTTTTTCCCAGGATTCCAAAACCTGGATAGCTCTTCTTCTTCCAATAGTTGTCGTATTTGCAAGAGGATGAGGATTAATAGTGATGAGAAGAAGATGGATGGAAGTGATTTAAGGGCTTCAGTAGTTAAAAGAAACAGAAGCAGTGATGACGAGCCCCTGCAGGTTGGTAGATCAATAAGATTGTTTGGGAAGAACATAGCAACTGATCATAATGAGAAGATGAAGTTGGATGGTAGTGGTGCAGCAGCAGCGAGTAAGAGTGGGAAAAAGAGGAAGATGGATGTTGCTCTTCTTCCACCAATTCCACCACCGGAGTTTCATCGGAGGATAGTGGAACAAGTTGAGAAAGAGCAAGAACCCACATTCTTGTTCGAGAAGAAGTTGGAGGAGTGTGATGTTATCAAGGGTCAGAACAGGCTATTCATCCCCCGAACTAAATCTGGATGAAGAGGAAAGGATTAAGGTGGAGACTAAACGCCGCAACCTCGTTGTTGTGACCACAGACAACAATGGGAACCAATACATGAAATCCAAACTGGAAAGAAGAGTTACATGGAAAACATTGGCAGATGATAATCGATCAAAAACCCCAACATTCTGGATGCAATCAATTAAGAGAACACGAAACAGGGGGAAAAGGAATTGATCGAACCTGGGCAGTTCTTCAGACGACACCGGAATGATTTCCAGCTCGGAAAGGGAGGAGTTCCACCTGCAATCGGCTCAGAACCTAGTGCGCCGCCGCCGCACTTCACCACTTTCTGTCGCCCGCCGCTTTCCAATCTGCCACCGCTCTTCTGTTCGTCGCAGCACCTTTGTTCACGCCGCCCTCCTTGTATTTGACTTAAGGTAGAAAACAAGTGAAGGAACCCTTCGCCGCCACCGCCGCACTTCACCACCTTCCGCTGCACTTCGCTGTTCGATCGCCACCACTATCGTTTTTGACCTAGCTAGGGTAGATGTAATTGTCACTGAGGTAGAATCCCCCAATTTTACTAAGGTTAATTTTTTTAACCCATATTTAGTTTAAATCAAATATATTTTGTGTAATAGCAACCAAAGTAATATGTAGTCTAGTGGTTAAGCTTGTAGAATCCCTTAGGTTATGGGTTCGAATTCCACTGTCTAGTGGTTAAGCTTGTAGAATCCCTTAGGTTATGGGTTCGAATTCCACTCATGTTATTTCATTTTATTTAGTTTTGATTGTATTAGGTTCACATACATATATATTCATAACATCAATTTTTTTAAGAATATATTAATTTTTTGTATTAACTTTTGATTGTATTAGGTTCACATACATATATATTCATAACATCAATTTTTTTAAAGAATATATTTTTCTTTTGTATTTTAAGATATGTAGTTAAAATTACTAATAATGAAATGTGGATATTAATAATAATACATACCTATTAAAATTTCATTTTATTTTAAAATATTATATAATTTTTCCATAAACTAATTTATATTTTAAATATATCTTTAAAATACTAATTTTTTAATAATTATTTTTATTTTGAAATATAACTTTAATTATGAAATAATATTGATAACAATAATGTTCCAAAGAGAAAATACACCATACATGCAAATTTTTAAAAAAAGGTCATAATGACAACACAACAAAAAGCGTTGCACAAAAGGGTTGTCTTTGCACGAAAAAATGCGCTCTACGACAACGCTAGTTAAAGCGTTGCATAAAAGGGTTGTCTTTGCACGAAAAAAATGCGCTCTACGACAACGCTAGTAAAAGCGTTGCACAAAAGAGTTGTCGTAGAGCGAAAAAATGCACCCTAAGAGAACCCTATCTCATAAGCGTTGTCTTAGACCTTAATTGCGTTGTCTTTGAGCACCTCCTTATACATAAAGACAACGCTTTTCGTTAAAAGCGTTGTAAATTTCTAAAAGACTACACAAATTCATTAAATGCGTTGCCGTAGGTGCGTTGTCGTAGGGCATTTTTCTTGTAGTATGCAACCTGCAACAAAAAGGACATCCACAATTAATGGCCCTGATACACAAGGAGGAGTTTGTCTCGTACTTTTCTAGGTGCACATTAAATTGGGTGTACCTTTAAGATGATGAAGATCATGGAAGAGGAATGCTGAGTGTCTAGAAAGAATCAAGAAGGAATATGCATGAGCGTGAATGGATCAATGGTTAGGATGCAGCAGCAAAAGAAATGGACTTAAATGAAGACGTGTGGAATGTATACCCTTCAACTGGCGCATTCCAACAACTATAAAAGGAAGTAGTGAGGTTGAGAGAAAGGAGGATTGAAAATTGAAAATCGTACTCTAAACTTCCAAGCTTACAGCGATTATAGAGCATAAAGATATATCCAACTCTTTTCAGTCCCTCACTCAACCTGAAGCAAAAACATTCTACCATTGAAGATTTTGAGTGTTTTTGTTTCACCACAATTGAAGATTTGTATAAACCTTTTATATGTTGTGTGTGTAGGTTGTTTTATTTAGATGTCCACAGTTGATTGGAATTAAATCCTTACTTTGTGTTTTGGTTTTGTTGAAGACAACATCCTGTGTGGATCTTGTCTAGTTGCTGAAACCTAAAAAGGGAGTAAGAACTTTAGTAGGCTAGTGTAGAATCCTTAGAGTGTGTGTAGTAGGAGAAGAATCCTATAAATCTAAAGCTCTAGTGTATATCCTTCTTGTGAAGGAAAAAAGAGGATGTAGAAGGCTTACACCACCTTCGAACCTCTATAAACCTCTTCGTTTATTTTACTGCTTTTAACATACATCTCTCATTATCTTGCTGCATACATTCATATGACTTACCTGTGCATACTCTTTAAACTTGTCAATTAACTTAAATAGTCAAAAGACTTGTTTTATTTGTTGAACTCTCTTTCAAACAATATTTCTATTGTGCAAAACTCTGAAGGTATTAAGCTGTAGCAACAAGTTTCCTGCAAGCAGAACACCTAACTGACAACTTACTGCAAATAGCGACAGCTTACAACACGTTGCAGCGAAAGAGAGGTAAAAAGTGAATAAGGATAGACGTTCATTCACCCCTCATCTGAACCTCTGTAACCATTTGGGACCAACAAGTGGTATCAGAGCTGGTTGGGTTAAAAACCAACTTGTCTGGTTGCCTACCCAGATCCACCCTTGACCATATCGCTATTTTTGTATCTAAGTGCTTTACTGCTTTCTTTCATCACAGATTCTATGCATGCAAAATTACCTATGTTTGATATTGAGGGTTATGATGACTTGAAAATAAGAATGCAGACACATCTATCAGCCATGCATGACAAAATGTGGTACGTGATCATGGAAAGACCACCCACCATTACTAAGCCAAACCCAGTGTTTGCCAGAGAGAGGAGAGAAGAGCCCACTGAAAAAGATAAGGATGATGATAAAGGTGAAGTTACTGAAATGGAGCCACCCAGGATGCAGCAATACATAGAGAAGCCCAGACAAGAATGGACTGTAGAGGATAGGAAAAGATCCAACCTGGATAACATCGCAAAGAATGCTCTATTTCTTACCTTGGACAAAAGAACCTTTAGCAAGGTTCAAAACAACCAAAGAAATATGGGATAAACTGGAGCAGATTTGCGAAGGAACTAAGCTAACCAAAGATAACAAGATCTCTACTGCCACTCAAAAGTTTGAACTGTTTGAAATGAAGACAAACGAAACCTTAGAGCAACTCGACCTGAGATTTACAGGAATAGTGAATGAGCTTGAGTCCCTAGGAAAAAACTACTCACAAAAAGAAAAGAATATGAAAGTTCTTAGGGCACTGCCAGCAGAGTGGGACAACAAAACTACTGCTATGCGTGTCTCCATGGATTTGAAATCATTGAGTACATTTGATCTTTTCTTAGATCACAAGACGTTTGAATTTGATATCAACAGAAGGAAAAAAGGAACAGGAGGAAGGCAGCAACAAAGTTACCGCCCTTGCTGAAAGAAGCTCAAAGGAGAACACTGCTGTAACTAAGCCAACAGTAACATCAGAATTTGCTGCAGTTGCAGAAGATGACATGACGTTGCTTTTAAAGAAATTCTCTAAGTTTATGAGAAAAGGCAACAAGTCAGGGGGAAACTTTCCTCGAAGGACAAACTTGCAGCAGCCACCACAGCAGCAAGGACAACAATTCCAGGATACAGCAGAGTCAAGAGACTTGTGCTACAATTGTAGAAAACCTGGACACTATGCATGAAACTACCCTCACCTTATTGTCCACAAATATTCACCTGAGGTTAGAGCAAAGATAAAAGAAGGAACGAAGATGGAAAGACAAAAATTGAGAGCGTTGTTAGTAGAAACTGAGAAACTAAAGGAGCAAGCACATCCACTGAAGTTCAAGAGGAATCCTCATCTGAATCAGACTCAAATGAATCAATCTCAGCGGACGAAGCAATGATCTGCCTGATGACGTAGACTGAGGAGGATGCAAATGAAAATGTACTCATTAAACATGTCTCTTCTAAGTCTGATGATATTAGGATGGATAACTTTGTAAGACAGCTCCTTAGCAACTTTGAGAAAATCAACTTAGAAAATGAGATTCTGAGGAAAGAGAATAAGTTGCTTAAGGAAGAAAGCAAGAAGCTTGCAAAATGGAAGTATGAGAAGAAAATTGTGGAAGAAACAAGTGAGAACAAAAGCAAGGAGTGTGCTAAACTCAAAATCAGAGTAAGGGAACTTGAGATCGAAGTAATCAAGCTTAAATCCACTATAAACCTGTTCAGCCGAGCGTCAGAAAAATCAAGAGATTACATAAGTCAACAAAAGACACAGGAAGAAAGACTTGGAATAAGATACAACTGTTAGTGTTGGATTTTCCAACATTAATTTAATTTTTCCTTTTTCTTATTTTATCCTAAATCAAATTAGATTTGTTGGATAGTATTGGATTTGATTTATTTATCTCACGTGTGTTTCAATTATGGATCCAATCTTAACTAATAACTTTTCCTAAGTTTGAGGAAGTTGTTATTTTCTCTTTTTCTTGATAGGATTCAAAGTGATTATTTAAAGATCTAACATGTGAGATTGAAGAAGTCAAAACACGTGAGTTTAAGAGAATGTGGATTTGAAGAGAACGTGAAGGAAAGATTGATCAAGTCAATACATGAAGAAGTCAACAAGAACAAGTCCAAGGAAGTGGAAGAGGAAGAAGAACAAGTCCACTCCATCATTACGTGAGATCATGGAGCACTCCAAGATCATGGGAAGTATAGTCTACACTGTGTACGTCGAGCTCTATAAATAGGTGAAGATCGCTGAAGATCAATGTACACAGAAATTGAGAGTTCAAGCAGTCTTAAGTCTAGCAGTACACTGGTGTCGAGTCTTGTGTTGTTCACACTGAGGCAACACCGTTTTCTTGTTTTGTCATATAATTTGCATACTCTTGACTTTTTAGTATAGGTGTTCAGAGTGTTCAACTGTGAGGTTGTGTATACGTCCCTAAGTTGCTTAGATAGATTCTAAGGACGTATTATGTCTTTGTATGGAAGAATCTCTTTTAGAGGTTGTTATATCTCCTTGTATTCATACCAATGAGCAATAAAGGAGTTTTCACCCTAAAGGCATTCCACGAGTATTTGTATACTGATGGATATATCGTTTGTGTTCTGGAACTTTTAATTTTGATCTTTTTCCACTGTGTTAAGCTGGTGTTGTCAACACCATTGACAACACCGTGTACTTTGATTGGTTTATTTTTATATTACAGATCCATGTAGAACTTTCACGTGGTATCAGAGCCATCACTTGACATACTAAGTGGTGGATTTAGCCATGCAGGACATGGACTATTGCAATCGCAACTTTGGACGCCTTCCAATTTTGGATGGCTCCAACTATACTTATTGGAAGATTCGTATACGATCGAAGATCAAGTCCATTGATGCACGTGCTTGGACAGCAGTTTTGGAGGAGTATAATTCCCCTATGAAGGAGGTACATGGTGAACTTGTTCCTAAACCTCAAAGTGAATGGACGATCGATGAGATCCACAGTGCTAATTACAATGAAAAAACTATCAACGTCATATTCGAAACAGTGGACTACAAGCTTTTCCGATTGATCCAAAATGCATCATATGCCAAGGATGCTTGGGATACTCTCCAAAAGCATTTTGAAGGTGCAAAATGTGTTCGTGAGGCTAGGTTGCGTCTCATTATGTCCAAATTTGAGAACATGCGCATGGAGAAGAATGAAGATATAGGAACCTATTTTGAGAGGCTCCGGGACATCTCGAATCAAGCCTAAATACTTGAAGAATCGATTAGACGCAAGCAAATCGTGTCAAAGGCCATTCGAACACTACCACCGAGGTTCAATATCAAAGTATCCGCCATTGAGGAGGTCTACAATCTTACGGTGATGGAGTTTGATACACTTCAAAGTATTCTTCAAATAATTGAGCTCAATCTCCAAAGTCAACTATAAGTGGGCTATAAGACTAAAAATATAGCATTGCAAGCTCAAGACATGAAGAATCTGAGGACGATAATGAACCTTTGAAGGAAAACACCGAAGGGAAGAACGTGGCTCTGCTAACCAAGAAATTCAACTCCATGGTGAGGAAGTTCAACAAGGAGAAGCCCCGTTCGAAAGGAAAGGAGCCATTTAATCGATCCTCTGATCGATCCCAATGGAAGCCAACTGGATCATCATCTCAGCCCAAATATCAGCCTAGGAAATCAACTTCAGATCATGGACTGAAATGATCCTAAACATCTTGATACCATTCAATGTCATGCTTGTTTGGGAAGGGGTCATTATGCGAATGAATGTGCTAATACTTTAAGGAGTATGGTCTGAAAAATCACTGGATATCCATGAGTGACGATGAGGATGATGATGAAGCTGAAACTGAAAGTTCCACGACCCTGATTAGAAAAATTGCAACTGGTGTTACCAACGGTATTGACAATACTGGTGTCATGACACCGCAGACAATACCGAAGACAACACCACAGATGTATGAACTGTTTGATTTTGCTAACATAACCTGCCTTAATGTTGTTTGTGATGATACAAATTCTCTTACTGGAGACGACTTAGATAAAGATGAAGCCATTGAAGAACTTCATGGTCTTTATAACTCCTTGCTTAAGGAATGAAAAAAGCAATGCAAGCTTGTAGAAGTCGTATCCAAGGAAAATGAAGCTTTATCCAAGGAGAATGATGTGTTGAAGAACTCAGTTGCACAGCTGGAAACCGCTCTCACCAAGAAGGACATAGAACTTGGGAAGGTGCAATTAAAACTTGAATAGACGGAATCTTAATTGCAAAATGGAATTCAAGTTCTTCCAAGGCAAGTGAAATCATGGGATCAGGTAATTCCACAAAATAAGGTATTAGATCAATTAAAACTGTTGAAAATATTTTTCCAAACCTCTTTTACGATTCACATGCAAAGATAAATTTTGTGAAGGAAAAGTCGAAAGAGTCCTATAAAATCCAACGTTTCAGGTCGTAGGAAAAGAAAATATGTGTCATTACTGCTTTCAACCTGGATATATAAGACCATACTGTCGAGCATTGAAAAATGATCGAGCCAGTGGTCTGGTGTTACCTCCGGTGTTACGCAACACCACCCGCAACACCACTGTTGGAAAGAAAATTTGGGTTCCTAAACAAACTGCTCAAGTCTGCCAAGTTGTTTTTACTGCTCTTAAGACTAACATTTCAAGTTCTTGGTATTTTGACAGTGGTTGTTCACGCCACATGACTGGGAACCAAAAAGTTTTTGTGTAATTTTGTGCCTCTTCTGAAGGATCCGTTACTTATGGAGGAGGTTCTAAGGGCAACATAATTGGTAAAGGAACTCTTAATCTACCAGGATTTCCCAGGTTGTCTAATGTGCTTTTAGTCGATGGCCTTATGGTTAATTTAATTAGCATAAGTTAATTATGTGATGACAACCTTGAGGTAAAATTTACTAAGGATTCTTGTGAAGTTTATGATAATCTAACATGTGTATCATGACAGGTACAAGATCTTATGACAATTGCTATCTTGTTGGAGATAAGGTCACGTGTAACAAGACTAATTTCGATGACCTTATCTCCAACAAGATAGCAATTGTCATGAGATCTTGTACCTGTCATGATACACATATTAGATTTATCATAAACTTCACAATTAGACCATGTGAATTTTCCAACTCTCCAAAAATTGATGAAGTACGAGGCTGTACAAGGACTGCTAATTATGAATCACAATGGTAAGATGGTGTGTGGGGACTGCCTTAAAGGTAAACAGACCCGTGTTCCCTACGGTGTTACATCACACCACGGACAACACCAAGGTACGGTTCATTGTTTTCAACTTTTACACATGGATTTAATGAGACCAGTTGAAGTTGAAAGTCTTGGAGGAAAGAGGTATTCCTATGTTATTGTTGATGAATTTTTCCCGATATACTTGAATTTTCTTTTTACGTGAAAAATCGGATACGTTTTCTCAATTCAAAATTTTATACACTAGGATTAAGACCTCGTTTTCTTCTAAGATTTTGAGTATCAGGTTTGACCATGGTAAGGAGTTTGAGAACAAATTGTTTGCTGA
Organism: Scutellaria baicalensis; assembly: GCA_005771605.1. Lineage (NCBI taxonomy): Eukaryota > Viridiplantae > Streptophyta > Magnoliopsida > Lamiales > Lamiaceae > Scutellaria > Scutellaria baicalensis. Next base: position 28,723,630 of record CM016721.1, read on the forward strand.
TTTTTGTGAAAAAAAAGAGATTGAACATCAATTTTTGGCTCCAAAAACTCCTCAACAAAACGGAGTTGGAAAGAATCGAACTTTGCAAGAGATGGTTCGTGTTATGCTCAGTTCTAAAAACCTCTCACGACATTTTTGTGCTGAAGCATTGAATACAGCTTGCTACATAGACAATCGAGTCTTTTTAAGACCGGGTAGCAAAATGACCCCTTATGAAATTTTGAAAGGGAAAAAGCCAAATCTTAAACATTTTCATGTTTTTGGGTGCCTTACTACATTTTAAATGATCGTGAAAATCTTGCCAAGTTCGATGCAAAAAGTGACAAAGCCGTGTTTCTTGGATATTCTTTGAATAGTCATGCTTATCGTGTTTTCAATTTAAGATCAAGAACTATTCAAGAATCGATTAATGTTGTGTTTGTTTCTTAGATCTTACAGGAAAGTCTTATGAAGATGTAGTGACTAATCTTGTTGAAATTTCAGTAGTTCGTGAAACTGGAAATACTGATATTGCCCCCAGTATTGTGACACTAGAGGTAACACCAGAGGAAATACCAGTGGCAACACCTGCTGAACCAGAATCCAATGAAAGCGATGATGATCTAACTGATCCAGTTCGAAGAGATCCACCTGCTCGTATAAAAAAAATCACCCTACCACACAGGTGATAGGGGGAGTAAACGATGGTGTTCGAACTCGTAGAAAAGACCCTGTTAACTACAAGGAAATGGTAAGACATGTGTGTATGTCAACCACATATTTGGAGGTAAAATTCTACTGTTTTGTTCTCCAATGGAACCCAAAAATGTTTCTGAAGCTCTAAAGGATAATTTTTGGATACAAGCAATGCAAGAAGAATTAGAACAATTTACTAGAAATGATGTTTGGTTTCTTGTTCCTAGACCCACCGATACTAATATCATTGGAACTAAATGGATTTTTAAGAATAAATCAGATGAGTCGGGGAACATAGTAAGATACAAAACATGTTTAGTAGCACAAGGGTACACTCAAGTCGAAGGCATCGATTACGATGAAACCTTCGCACCCGTTGCTAGAATTGAATCTATTAGGTTGGTTCTTGCTATTGCTTGTTATTAAAAAATTACTCGTTTTCAAATGGATGTTAAAGGGTCATTTTTGAATGGTTTATTGGATAAGGAAGTGTATGTTGAGCAACCGAAAGGTTTTGAAGATCCTTATCAACCTCATTATGTTTACAAACTCAAGAAAGCATTGTATGGTTTGAAACAAGCTCCTCGAGCTTGGTATGGTCGCTTGACTACGTTTCTACTCAAGTTTGGATTCATAAGAGGTATGGCCGATCGAACTCTTTTTGTTAAGAGAAACGATCAAAGTTTTATGATTGCTCAAATTTACGTAGATGACATTGTTTTTGGTTCTACTTCTCAAAGTGAACTAGATGAATTTGTGCAAGCTATGTCATCCACTTTCGAAATGAGTATGATTGGGGAGCTAACATTCTTTCTAGGTTTGCAGGTGAAACAAATGAAGGATGAAATTTTTATTTCACAATGCAAGTATGCCAAAAACTTTGTATCTCACTTTGGATTAGAAAATTCTAAGCCTATACGAACCCCCATGGGTTCTTTACAAAAGCTGTTAAAAGACAGTGTTGCCGATGGTGTCGACAACACTCTTTATAGGTCGATGATCGGCAGCTTGCTTTATTTGACGTCTAGCCACCCCGATATCATGTATAGTGTTGATGTGTGTGCTTATTATCAATCTGAGCCCAAAAGTTCTCATCTTCAGGCTATGAAGCGAATCATAAGGTATGTTTCAAGTTCGATTGATTTGGGTATTTGGTACACAAAAGATTCCGATTGGGCAAGAGATGTAGATGATAGAAAGAGTACCAGTGGTGGTTGTTTCTACTTAGGAAATAATCTCGTATCATGGCATAGTAGAAAACAAAATTGTGTTTCTTTGTCCACTGCCGAATCCGAGTATGTAGCCACAGGTAGTGAATGTACTCAACTCTTGTGGTTGAGGCAAATGCTTGATGATTATGGATTTTTAAATAAATCTTTGAGCCTGTTTTGTGATAATTCTAGTGCTATTAATATTTCAAAAAATCCAGTTCAACATTCACGCACTAAGCACATAGACATTAGGCATCACTTTATTCGAGATTTAGTAGAAAAAGAGTTAATCCAACTTGATTATGTATCCACTGAGAATCAAATTGCAGATATATTTACCAAAGCCTTAAATTTAGAGAGATTTTCATCCTTAAAGAAGTCTCTCAGATTGTGTATTGTTTGAATGCGTGTGCATTGTTTACGGGTGTTACGGTTCATGTGTCCACCACTCTTAACACCCTTAGTATGCGTTTTTTTATTTTAGGCTTTCTAGGTATATGTGTGTATATTTGTACTTGACCAGTGTGTTCCTTGTGTGTAAAAATTTGCTTGGACATCTATTTTGGTAATAGCTCGTAATATAAAGTGCACATTTGTTTGAAATATGATAAAAAATCACGAAGCACTTAGAGCACGGTACTTGCTACGACGATGCTTTTCAGGTAGCCTAGTGACTTACTAAAAAGTGTTGTGTGATCTCACTGAGTAACTCGGGGCACGACGTTTGCTGCGATGATGCTTCCTTGTCAAAAGGTGTAGGAGATACCACAACCGAATTAAAATCTTGATCTCACAACCGAGTAACTAGAAGCATGACGCTCGCTACGACAATGCTCTTTTTTAAAAGGTTGGTTGAGATCAGGTCTGTATGAATTTAATTTACGTGTACAAAAGAATTTCTTTTAAGAGCCAAAATTTTCTAACGGTGTCATCGCAGTGTTACGTAACAATAGGAACAACACCAGTTTGGTACATTGTGTGCGATTTTTCTGGAATTTATATTTTAAGCATCTCTAGGTTTCTGCATTACATATCTATCATATCTAGTGGATATATTTGATTTTTGGATGACCCAATTTAAGTTTAAAATTCGAATTTAGTGACTTCCTATGTTTGTGGAATATTTGTTGAGATTTTATTATAATTTCCTATATCTTTTTAAATCTCTTAATCTTATCTCAAAAATTTCAAAGGCTCAGGTTTGTTTTTAAATTAAGGAAAATCGAGCTTGCCTCTCTACTTACTTTGCGTGCTATCTCTCTTCCCATCTCTTTCTCTCTCTTCGAAAATCAAAAACCCCTTTCTTCTTCATCCTGCAAAACCCTAATTTATTTTTCTACAAATTCTCCTATGGCTGATTCTTTTATTCCCCTTGCTATGCTTGAGTTTCTGGAGAAGTTGAAGCAATCTTATCCTGCTCTTCTTGCTCCGCCATCTACTGCAGTGTCCTCCGACGGTGTTGCTGACACTAGTGCAACACCGGCGACGATTTCTCCTGCTCCCTCCTTTCGCTGTTCTCTAAAATCTAAATCGAAGACACCAAAATCCTCCAAACACCCTACTTCCTCGTCTTAGCCTATTAGGGGTCCCTCTGGCGCTTCCTCCGACCCTGTTGATGTGGAGGGCTTCCAGCCCTCTAATCGATCTGTAAATGAAAGACAGCGTCGCTCCCAGCATCTGCGCGCCACCGGGAAAGTCACTCCCGATGTTTTCATCAACAAGAAGAAGCGGCTTGCCCCTGTTTTTGAGCCCGAATCTGCCGCTTGCTGACCCTGTCTTTCAAGCCCCCTCTTCTAACAAATCCTCCAGTTCTATGGAGTTAGATGATGAGTCTGACATGGACTTCGTATCTGCTCCAGCCTCAGAGTCTGACGATGTTATGGAGACCACTCTCTCCAAGGTCATCCTCAAGCTAAAGACCTCCGGTGTCAAGCCTGGTGTTGACAACACCAGGGCAACACCCTCAGAAAAGGGAAAGACTCCTTACACTCCTCCTACTGCAAAGGAGGATGCCTCGATAGATTTCAGGCCACAGGGGTCTCCCTTTCAGGTCTCAAAGGCTTACTCCACCTCTTTTTATACAAAGCCATCCTCTAGTGTATGAAACTCCTTGTGTCAAAAACCGATCTTAGCCGAGCGTAATTTACATTTGGATTCTTTCTCTCGGGTAGGATTAGTTGATTTTCTCTCTGATAGGAAGTTGATTCATTGTGTGACCAACATTCCCTCTTACTGCCCTACTCTTATCTATGAATTTTATGGTAACTTGCATAAATCTTTATGTGATTCTAGTCATCATAGGTTTGGGGTAGTCTATGTGATGGGGAGTCTTTATTCCTTCTTGTCCAAAGATGTTAATGATGTGTTGGAGTTGTCTGATTTGGTTGAGGATGCTTCTCTTCCTTCTTTAGATGTTGTGGCCTCTGAGATTACGAGAGGGAAGGTGTTGAAATGGTCGAAAAACTTTCCTGTCTCTTCTCTTACATCTCTCTTTGCTGTGTTTCACAAAGTGTGTGCACAATTGGTTGCCCTCTTCTAACACCACCATAGTCACCGAAGATCAAGCCAATCTTCTTTATAGGATTGTGCTTGAAGTGCCTTTTAATTTTGGAAGGTTGATCTTACAGAATTTAGGTCGTTTCGCTGAAAAATTCTCATCCTCTTCAACCTACTTAATTTATCCCTCCTTCATTTCAGCCGTGCTTCGGTTTCAAGGGCTTACTCTATCCACTTCTGAGAGTTTAGTGCCTCCTCAGCCTCCCCATACTATTGCCAAGGCCCTTCTCCAAAGGAATCGAGTGTGTGATCTTCCATTCACACCTGGTGTTACCCATGCGGTTGGCAACACCAGTCACAACACTGGCCCGACCTTGCTAGCTCAACTTCTTATGCAGCGTCAATCGGTGGCTGATCACATTGAAAGCTTGATCCAAATTCATGACAATTTGTATGCACTCATTTCAGCTCAAAAATAGGGAGATGGTGATGGTGGTGAGACCGAAGGTGATAATGAAGACGGTGATGGTGCAGATTGAAGATTTTAGTGTGGTGTTTTGGCAGTTGATTTATTTTGTTCATTTTTTTTAGTTTCTAAACACTTGTCTTGGTTTGTATAACTTTGTTTCGGATTATGAATATTAATGGTGATGATTTTTATTGATTATTCTTATATCACTATTTTTAGTTGTTTGTGTTTTGTGATTCCAGGATTAAGTGGGAGATCTTGTCTATTTGATTTAGGTTTTGAGCTGAAAAAGTAAAAAAGGGGGAGATTGTTAGTGTTGGATTTTCAAACATTAATTTAATTTTTCCTTTTTCTTATTTTATCCTAAATCAAATTAGATTTGTTGGATAGTATTAGATTTGATTAATATTTGAAAAAGATTTGATTTATTTATCTCACGTGTGTTTCAATTGTGGATCCAATCTTAACTAACAACTTTTCCTAAGTTTGGGGAAGTTGTTATTTTCTCTTTTTCTTGATAGGATTCAAAGTGATTATTTAAAGATCTAACATGTGAGATTGAAGAAGTCAAAACACGTGAGTTTAAGAGAACGTGGATTTGAAGAGAACGTGAAGGAAAGATTGATCAAGTCAATACATGAAGAAGTCAAGAAGAACAAGTCCAAGGAAGTGGAAGAGGAAGAAGAAAAAAGTCCACTCCATCATTACGTGAGATCATGGAGATCATGGAACACTCCAAGATCATGGGAAGTGGAGTCTACACTGTGTACTTCGAGCTCTATAAATAGGTGAAGACTGCTGAAGATTAATGTACACAGAAATCAAGAGTTCAAGCAGTCTTAAGTCTAGCAGTACACTAGTGTCGAGTCTTGTCACTACAAAAAAAACGCTGAAAGACAACGCACATAGTGCGTTGTCTTTCCCAGAAAAAAAGCGCTGTCGTATCCAGCGTTGTAAAAGACAGGCGCTGAAAGACAACGCACAAAGTGCGTTGTCTTTCCGAGATACGACAACGCTTTTCATGCGTTGCAGATTGCGTTGTGGTTAATAAATTCTGCAACACAACTTGCAACGCTTTTAAAGCGTTGTCTTTTACTCAAATTTTCATTTTATGCAACGCTTTTAAAGCGTTGTCTTTTATGTGTTAGTGTATTTCATGCAACGCTTTTAAAGCGTTGTCTTATATATTTTTGTTTTTTTGTGCAACGCTAGAAAAAGCGTTGTCTTTCTGAACCATTTTGCAACGCTTTTAAAAGCGTTGTCTTTCTGAATAATTTTATTTTCAATTATTTTTTATATTTTGTATCCTGTATAATAATAATATTCAATAATTAAATAAACAAAAAAAATTCATTAAACATATTTCAACATTTAATCGATGTCAAACATACATTAACAAATCATACATCGATGTCCCAACATTCATCTAGTCATACGATACTAAAAATATTATAGATTCATACATTTAAAATTCGAGAGTGGAACCTTCACAAAACCAATATCAAGACCTTCGTTTTCTTCATAAACTTCATAGTTACTCCTCAGTTTCCAAGAATCTGTCAAATTTACAATATGAAAAAAGTTAGCTTATTTAAACTTAGATACATTTTAAATTTGTATATAAATTAACTAACAAAATTAACAAGATTATAAGAATCCCCCACATTGATTCAGAGCTAGAGATCCTTATACGAAATAGCATTCGAACATAGCAAACACTAAATAAAATTTAAAAAAAAAATTGCAATGTAGAAGCTAATCATCACCTTGTTCTACCCTTTTATATGATCTTGAATGCATTCGGCCCATTCGACACGCACTTCATCTATATCAGCTCTGGTGCACTTAAGATGCTCGAACTTTGCAAAATAAAATATTCAATAAACATTAACCATGTTATTTTGATGAAGTATAAAATATGCAAACTAAATACATAAAATGTAGTTTACTCACAATCGAACGCAATGAATCCATGTTTGCAGTTACATCCCCATCAAGAAGTTGTCTCATGTATCGCAACACAAAAAAGCCACATTGCTTACTATCAGGTTGCAATGGGGCCTACATTACGGAAATATATAAGTTTTTATTAAAATAAATCCAACAAATATTATGAATCCAAAAAAAATCAAATCTTTTTTCCTAAAGTAAAGACTTCAAAGCTAAATATATATACGTAAATATATACACATATTTAAATGTACATCTCAAACTTTCGTACCTTGACTACCTCCCATGTAGGTTGTTTTTTTCCATTCTTCCCAATTTCCGTATTAAATATTCTCATGGCCCTTCATGAAATAATAAATTGATAATCATACGCACACATCGTACATTCATGAATAAAATATGATAACGAATATAATAAACTAATTAAACTTACAAGTCAACAATTTTTTTCCAAGTCTGATCATGCATGCGATGGTAAAGAGGGTCCAATAAATGAACCGTCTCCTTGTGAGGATTGATGACGGTTAGGATCCAATGATAGCTAGAGTAGATAAACAATGTGAATAAAATGTCAACAAAATATAATATAAACTACATTAATGGAGTGATCATAACTTACCCCACATTACAAGGTGCCAAAACTAATTGGCTAGGCAATGTACCACTCAACCTCTTTGCTAGAGCACGTGCCCTTCGTTCCATCTCAGTATCACGAAAATTTTGGTCACCCTTTGTTGATGGCAGATGTCCAATTTCATATGGATCCACAAATCTAAAATTTTGAACCTTGTTTTCTCTTACCAACCTTCTATAGAGATGCCTATCATTTTCTTCTTTCCAGGTTTCTAGAAATTGTATGAGTACATATAAGTAGACATGTTTTAATTACACAAATATTAAAAGATAACATATATAATTATTACCTTGACCTTTGGTTTTATCAAATGTGATGGCCAAGCAACATAAGATCCTACCACCTCACCAATACTATTGCATTCTGAGCAAAATTCCACAGCCTCCTCAACAATATAACATTCAGCTATACACCCTTCTGGCCGATTACGATTTCGTACATAACCTTTTAAGACCTTCATGTATCTCTCAAATGGGTACATCCATCTGTACCAGACTGGTCCACACATTTTGACCTCCCGAACAAGATGGACAGATAGGTGAACCATGATATCGAAGAAAGAGGGAGGGAAATACTTTTCAAGTAAACATAGGGTTGTCACAATCTCCCTTTGCATTTCATCCAACTTTGAGACATCTATAACTTTACTGCATATCGTGTTAAAGAACAAGCATAACCGAGTTATTGCATGTCTCACATTATGAGGCAAAACACCACGTATAGCCACAGGAAGCAATTGTTGCATTAAAGTGTGACAATCATGTGACTTCAATCCAACAAGTTTCAAATCCTTCATCGACACCAAGTTTCTAACATTAGATGAGTAACCCGTAGGGACCTTCATTCCCATCAAAGAGCTACAAACTTTAATTTTCTCTTGTTTACTTAGTGTGTAACAAGCTGGTGGCAAGAATGTCTTTTTGTCACCCACATTCGGTGCCAACTCTGTTCTAACATTCATCGACACAAGATCTAGTCTAGCTGCTATTCCATCTTTTGTTTTACCTGGAGTGTTAAGTAATGTACCCACTAGACTTTCACATACATTCTTCTCAATGTGCATAACATCTAAAACATGTCTGACATGTAAGTGTTGCCAATACTCAAGTTCAAAAAAAACAGATTTCTTCTTCCAACATGTTTTACCTTCGTCAAGATTTGACGGCTTTGAACAACTTTTTTTCCCCCACATACATTGAATTTTAGCCACTCTTTTGAAAACATCACTACCAGTTAATGGGACTGGAGCACGGTCAAACTCTTGATTGCCATCAAATGCCTTTTTCTGCCTTCGATAAGGATGACCAGCATGGAGAAACCTTCTGTGACCCATATATGACATTTTTCTACTATGTTTTAGCCTCTTCGCATATGTCTTGTCACCACAAATAGGACATGCATGATATCCTTTCACAACATGGCCAGATATTGAACCATATGCAGGAAAGTCATTGATGGTCCACAATAATACAGCTTTAAGTAGGAAACTTTCATCACGATAACTATCATAAGTTTCAATACCGTCTTCCCATAGGAGTTTTAAGTCCTCAACTAGGGGTGCCAAGTAAACATTGATGTCATTCCCCGGCTGCTTTGGACCAGCGATTAACATAGTAAGCATCATATACTTTCGTTTCATACACAACCATGGAGGAAGATTGTATGTGATCAGCATAACTGGCCAACAACTGTATGTAGAAGTCATCATACCATGAGGATTGATTCCGTCTGTTGATAACGCCAATCTGAGACTTCGTGGCTCGGAAGCAAATTGAGGCCAATTGTGATCTACCACTTTCCAAGATGGTGCATCAGCCGGGTGACGTACATAACCATCAACAACTCGTTCATCAACATGCCACGTCAAGTCCTTAGAAATTTCCTTACTTCGAAACATTCGTTGAAACCTTGGAATAGGTGGAAAATACCAAAGGATCTTAGCTGGAATTCCTTCACAAATCTTGGAATTCTTTCCCACCTTCCATCTCGATATGCCACATGACGGGCAACTAGTAAGATCCTTATACTCCTTACGATATAGGACACAATCATTCGAGCATGCATGAATTTTCTCATAATTCATCCCTAAAGCATTCAAGGTTTTCTTTGCATCATACAAAGAGGAAGGCAATTCGTTTGGGGTAGGAAGCATTTGCCTAACCAAACTTAGCAACTCAGTAAAACTATTATCACTCCAACCAAATTTTGCTTTTAAGTTGTACAATTTCACAATAGCAGATAACTTTGTGAAATCCATACATCCAAGATTAAGGTTCAATGGCAGTAGCTATTGAAAAAACTATTCCATGCGCCTCTAAACCTAAAATAGAGGGTTGAAATAATTAATGATACAAGATGAAATGCAAAGGTACGTAATTAGTGAAAGTTATCGGACCAAATGAACAACTTTCCCACGTCAAATTAATTCTACATTCGATAATTTACTAATCGAAAGGTCAAGGTACACGAAGGTGGTGGAAAGATTAAGCAAACTGAATGGAAAAATCTGAAAGTGGGGCATATAGTTAAGGTGGGCATATAGTCAAAGATTTCAGGGCCTCCATTAAATGTGAAGATCCTAATGCTAATTTGTATAGTTTTGTTGGAAGTATGGAGTTTGAAGGACAAGAACACCCTCTTTCTCCTCAACAGCTTCTTCTTCGAGACTCTAAACTACGAAACACTGATTACATATACGGAGCTGTTATCTTCACAGGCCATGACACGAAAGTTATTCAGAACTCGACTGATCCTCCATCCAAGAGAAGCAAGATTGAGAAGAAAATGGACAAGAGAAACTGAAAGCAGATTGGATAGACAACTGAGAAAAATGAGAAAGAAGGCCACATGTTTTATGTTGCTAATAAACTGATTTTGGAAAACTAGCTAACAAATCATTATCTCTCCAGATTTATATTCTCAATGTGCCTATAAACATAAATTCAACCTTGAGCAAAGAGAGTGTAAACAATTACAATAAGAGAGCAAGGAAAACAGAGCATACAACATCCAACATACAACAATTACAATAAGAAAAAGGGGGAAAACGAATCGGTCGAACCTTGGGCACTTCTTCGCCGCCGAACCTACTGCGCCGCCGCCGCCGGAATGACAGCCTACTGCGCCGGAAGACACCGGAATGACAGCCTACTGCGCCGAACCTACTGCGCCGCCGCCGCACTTCACCACTTCCGTCGCCCGCCGATTTGTCTACAGCAATGACAGCCTACTGCGCCCGCCGCCGCCCGGAATGACAGCCTACTGCGCCCGCCGCCGCCCGGACTTCAGCTATACACCACTTCCGTCGCGTCGCCCGCCGCACTTCAGCACTTCCACTCGCTGGTCTGCCGCCGATCTCCGTCGCGTCGCTGCTCTTCGTTTTTGACCTAGGTGTAAATGTAAATTATGACTTGGGTTAAGATTCCCCCAAATTTACTAAGGGTAAAATTTTAAGCCTCATTAAGTTTAAATAAAACATAATTCATCTACAACAAAATTTGTGTAGCCTAGTGGTTTTTCTAGACTTGCCTAGGTTCTGGGTTCAAATCCCATTCATATCATTTCATTTTATTAACTTTTGATTGTATTAGGTTCACCTATATATACATTCATAACATCACATTATTTAAGAATATATTAATTTCTTGTATTAACTTTTGATTGTATTAGGTTCACATACATATATATTCATAACATCAATTTTTTTTAAGAATATATTAATTTTGTATTTTAAGATATCTAGTTAAAAGTGAAGTTCAAAATATTAATAATAATACGTACCTATTAAAATTTCAATTTAGTTTAAGATATTATATAATTCTGAATTAAACTAATTTATATTTTAAATATATTCTTAAAATACTAATTTTTTAATAATAATTTTTTTTTGAAATTACAACACACATATAAAGCGTTGTAAAAAGCGTTGTATATCAGAGAAAAAAAACGCTGAAAGACAACACCCCAACAAAGCGTTGCAAAAAGCGTTGTCTATCAGAGCAAAAAATGCGCTGAAAGACAACGCTCCTAGAAGCGTTGCAAAAAGCGTTGTCTATCAGAGCAAAAAATGCGCTGAAAGACAACGCACCTCGAAAGCGTTGCAGAAAAGCGTTGTCTATCAGCGCAAAAGTGCGCTGAAAGACAACACCTTATCAAAAGCGTTGTCTTTCTGCGAAATTGCGTTGTCTTTTAGCGCAACCAATGCAGAAAGACAACGCTTTTGATAAAAATCGTTGTAAATTTCATAAAGACAACAGAAAGCGTTGTCTTTACTGCGTTGTCTTTCTGCATATTTCTTGTAGTGTGTGTTGTTCATACTGAGGCAACACCGTTTTCTTGTTTTGTCATAAAGTTTGCATACTCTTGACTTTTTATTATAGGTGTTCAGAGTGTTCAACTGTGAGGTTGTGTATACGTCCCTTAGTTGCTTAGATAGATTCTAAGGACGTATTGTGTCTTTGTACGGAAGAATCTCTTTTAGAGGTTGTTCTATCTCTTTGTATTCATACCAAAGAGCAATAAAGAAGTTTTCGCCCTGAAGGCATTCCACGAGTATTTGTATACTCGTGGATATATCGTTTGTGTTCTGTAACTTTTAATTTTGATCTTTTTCCACTGTGTGTTACGCTGGTGTTGTCAACACCATTGACAACACCGTGTACTTTGATTGGTTTATTTTTGTATTGCAGATCCACGTAGGACTTTCAACAACAAAACTAATGAACCTCACAAAGAAAAATCAAGTGGAGATCCAAAATTCATCAAGGGAGAAATTCTATTTCTCATTGAAAAGATGGAAGTGCTGATGGTTGAAGAAGATATTCCTAAGTGTGATGCTGTAACTATAGAAATATAGAGTGCTGAAAGCTGCAGCATACAACAGAATGAAGCTGGCACTGATAAAACTAAGATGCAGCAAACAACAAGGTTGGAGCTCAGCAAAAAGAAGCGAGTTATTCCGACAAAGAGATTGAGATTTTATAAACACATCCTTATTCCCTAAGGATAGAAGCAAGATCGAACCTGACATAGCAAAAAAAGATCCTAAATCGAACTCTCTAGGACCCGTACGTGTATGGGCTCATAAACCTGAATGATCATCTCAGGTACAATCGCCAGGAAGTAGCGGAGACCCTTGGTACATGGATAGTGGCTGCTCGAGATACATGACTAGCGATAAATCTTCTCTGAGCAACTTCAAATAATGCAAAGGACCAAGAGTGGTGTTTGGGGATAACTCAAAAAGGAAACACCTTGGGTACTGGAAGATTAATCAGAGGAGATGTACAAATTAATAATGTGTCATATGTGAAAGAATTGAAGTATGCAAATAAAGCAGTAAGCACATATAGACGCATGGATATACAGAGGTTCGAAGGTGGAGTAATCCTTCTACATCCTCTTTGTCTCTTCTCAAGAGGGAACATTTGTTAAGTTAGTTGATTTACATAGCTCTATCTATTACAACCCTCACTTAACAAGTAAATAGCAAGCCTTCACACAACTGCTTGCCTATTCTCCTCACTGACCCACACAGAATCCTATTCTATCCACCCAGGGTCCTCACTTTCTTCTTCAGAAAGTGGAAAGCTTAGCAGGACTCGCTCCTCGCACTAAGCACTCCAAGACAGCCTTTAAAAAGGTTTGTCTTCTCGTTCTTCAACTGGTGGCAGCAAGCTTAGACTTCTTTTTGCAGGTTGATCTGCTGAAGCTTGCTGCTGGACTGACTGATTGAGGATACGTCTTTGGGGTGATGAGTGTTTGAGCTTTTCCTCTATACTCTTGTATTTTGAACACTCTTCTCTTCAGTTTTGTCTTCCCCATCTGTTCTGCGCTTTCATCTTATGAGCATTCTCTCTTTTGAGCTCTTCTCTTTTCTTTTGCGCTTCCCTTTGCGAGCTTGTATAGTTTGTTGTGCTCACTCTCTTTTCTACGCTCTGTCTCAATTTTCAGTCCTCCTCTTTTTATAGGTTATGAAATCTGTATGTTGAAGGTAGGTAGATTTCCATCATTGATGTGCCGCACTCATAACACACGCCAGCTTTTCACTTTCCACGTGTCTTCTTCTGATTGACTCCTCTTCTCTTCTCTCTACCAGTAACTTCTTGTGTCTACTGGTAACTTTTGACTTTCTTCCCATGCCTGCTTTGTAGCTTCCTCCTCGTGCTGCACTCTGGAGCTTCATTCTCTGGCTTGCTCCTTCAGGTGGCTTGAGGCTTCTGTAGTATGCTGCCTTGCAGTATGCTTTCGGCATGGTCTCTCAAGTAGCTTCTTGTCTGGTGGGTTGCTGCTTTTTTGCTTCAGCAAGTTCTCTTTCAGTAGCTTCCTGTAGTCATCAGTATCCTAATTAATTTACCCGATTCATTTCCACAATTCTCTTCAGTATCCTTCCTTTGACACTTTCTCTGATCTTTTTTTCTTTTCCAGTAACTCTGTCGCAGTAACCTCTCCTAAGATTGGTTATGCTTTAGAGTTACTTTCTTAAGGTTTTGTCTCATCAAAACACACTTAAACGTTTCCAACAGAGTATTAGTCAATAATGTGACAAAGGGCATATGGTGGAGTTTTTCTAAGACCAGTGCCTAATCAAAGATGCAGCAAGCAAAAAAGTCAAATTTACAGGAACAAGGAAAGAGAATATAAATCTTGTGGACTGGAACTCTCCAACAATGCCAACATGCTTTATTGCGAAAGGCTCACCAGAAGAAAGTTGGTTATGGCACAAGAGGTTGAGTCATCTGAACTTCAAAATGATTAACAAGCTGGCCAGGAAAGGAATTGTGAGAGGATTACCAGATATTGCATACAAAAAGGAAAGCATATGTGGAGCATGTCAGAAGGGAAAGCAGATCAAGGTATCCTTTAAGGAAAAGATGCAGCGATCATCATTCAAAATCTTGGATCTGCTGCACATGGATCTCTTGGCCCCATTGATCCTACAAGTCTGAGCAGGAAGAAATACTCCCTTGTAATCATTGATGATTACTCAAGGTTTTCTTGGACAATCTTTCTAACTAAGAAGTCAGAGACGCAATCAAAGCTACCAGAGTTCATGAAAATGAATCAGAATGAGAAGAACTCAAGCATAGTAAAGATCAGGACTGACAGAGGTATTGAATTTACTAATAAATTCATTGAAAAATACTGCGTAGAAAAGGGGATTCAGCATGAATACTCAGCTGCAAGAACCCCTTAGTAAAACGGTGTAGCTGAAAGAAAGAACAAAACCCTGAATAAAGTTGCTAGGACAATGCTTGCAGAAGCTGTCATACCTAAAAGATTTTGGGCTGAAGTTACTAACACTGCTTGCTACACACAAAATCGGTGCTTAATCAACAAATATCAAGACAAGACTCCTATGAGATTTGGTATCGATATCCTCCAAGTGTAGCATACTTTCGCATCTTCGGATGTAGATGCTATGTCTTGAACAATGGGAAAGAACACCTCAAGGCATTTGATGCTAAGGCTGATGAAGCTTTATTCCGTGGATACTCTTCCATGAGCAAAGCTTTTCGAGTCTTTAACAAAAGAACTCTTATGGTGGAAGAGTCTATACATGTGGTCTTCGATGAACCACACTGTAGTGCAGCTGAATTAGAAGATCTGAAGAAGGAATCTGAAGAAATTATGCCTAAGACCCAAGTTTCCTACACTGAGAGTTCTCATCTTCCCATACTCTCTGAAAGACTTTACAAAGAAAGGAACTTGGATGCATCAACTTTAGATACTGCAAGACAGGTTACAGCAAACCAAGATGCTGTAATACAACATACATAGGAACAACATACAGAAGAACATGATGCAGAACTCCTCGAAGAAGGAGACTCTTAAACACTACAACCTGGAGATGTTGAGGAAAGACAAGAGTATACAGATCCAGATAGAACATGGCCAATGAATCACCCAAAAGATCTCATCATTGGTGATCCAAAAATTGGAGTAAGAACAAGAAGAGTAATTCCTTATGAAGTACTGTTTGCATGCTTCATTTCACAAATTGAACCTAAAACCATAGAGGAAACACTTGAAGACAACAATTGGATTCAAGAAATGCATGATGAACTAAACAGATTCAAAAGAAATCAAGTGCGGAAGCTTGTACCCAGACCATCACATCAAGGGGTCATCAGAATGAAGTGGGTATTCAAGAATAAGTTGGACGAATCTGGATTAGTTGTGAGAAACAAAGCTAGGCTGGTTGCTAAGGGGTATTGTCAAGAAGAAGGAATTGATTTTGATGAGACATTTACCTCGGTTGCATGCCTTGAAGCTATAAGAATCTTCCTCACATATGCTGCTCATATGAATTTCAGTGTATACCAAATGGATGTGAAAAGTGCTTTCCTAAATGGACTTCTTGTGGAAGAGATCAATAATCAATACAAACTCTCCAACCCATTACCACCCGAGTAACAATTTTCTCATTACCTTCATTTTTCAAAATAGTTATTGTGGCGCCCCGATCCCCATTAATTGGAACAGGCTGTTACCCTTTACTTACTTAGTAACTAAATAATTCATAAGATACATAATATATAACGGAAGACTAAAACGAAAACATGAGACATTTTTTTTAACTTAACATAATTATTTCTAAGACTCGTGTCTCACCCACATTTCTAAGTAAAATGTTCAAACATATTCTTGTGTGAGACCATATAACAGAACACACATATTATACCAGAATATAAGGCCAGACCCATCATCTATCATAATTTACATATCAAAATATAACATTATTCTTAAAAGTGAGTATTGTTCTGGTACTTTAGTATTAAAGGGTGATGGAAAGACAGTTCAGCTCGCTACACGTCCACATCATCATATGCCGAACCTGAAAATATTAAAAGTAAAATCATGAGACACCTCTGGAGAGGGATCCCAGTGGGATAACTGTACTCTCTAATATATATTGAAGCAATTAAATTACTAAGCACATACTACATGTCCTTCGGGCACGCTCACCCTGGACCATATATAACATAAAGGAATGTGGGAGTCACTCACCCACTAAACCTTGCTTTCATAGACCAGACACTCTCGCCCTCATGGTCGTCGCCCGATAGTGAAGCAACTACCAGTTATAGCTACGGAGCTTCAGCCGTAGATTTTCATACATAACTTACTAATTTAATTATCAACGCATAGTAGAGTGTAGAAGTTACCCACTTTAAGTTGACGGTTCGAGGATTGCTTCTGGATTCACCGGTTGTCTCGACTGCACTCGACACACTTAATCGTTTAGTTTCTTATATCATATAACACGATCTTTTGTATTTTATATTAAGTTATTTAATCTAAAGCATAATCATTATTAATTAAATATAAAGACTTCATACCAAATGTAAATATTAACATGATTGTATACACACTATTCAAGCATTTATATTAATCATACATCATGCAATATATATATATATATATTAGACCCATATATAAAGTTTTGATGCTAATACTATCGTACAAAAATCATTGAAACATGATTCACATATAAAACAAATCAATACACTTATAATTTAAACTTTAGATATTTAACTAGTAATTTCAGTCCAAAAATGACACATAAAATATAGAGGTTTGGGATCATAAAATAATATCCAGTAAAGTTTTGGGTTCAATTTATAAATGTAGCAAGGTTATGGGGTGATTCTGCAATTTCTATACAGTTTGGGGGGGTCAATCTGCTATTTAAATTAATTTCAAGGACTAAACTGCGTTCATTGAAAACTGCAGGGACTGAAAATGGAATCTATCAAACTTCAAGGACCAATCTGCAATATGCTGAAGGTCTAACCTTTAAATTATAAATAGGGAAGAGTTTGAATTTGCAATCAAGCCCTTGGATAAAACCTAATTTCTAAGAATCAATCCCCTGCCCCAAACTTTTGGTAGCCCTGTAATGAAATCCATAGTCACGTGCTCCCATTTCCATTCTGGAATTTCTAATGGGTTTAGCAATCCAGATGGTCTTTGATGATCCGATTTAACTCTTTGGCATGTAAGACATCTCCTAACGAACTGTAAAATTGTTTGTTTCATGCCTCTCCACCAAAAGTTACTCCTGAGACTCTGTACATTTTCGTCTCTTCAGGATGTGAAGTATAAGGAGTCATATGAGCTTCTCTCATTATTTCATCCTTCAACTCAACATCTTTTGGTATGCAGATTCTTCCTCTGAATTCCAAAGTTCCATCTGAGGCTATTGAAAAGTCCTTAATTTTCTGATCTCGAACTTTATTTTGCATTAGACTGAGGAACTTGTCACTCTGCTGAAGTTCGATAATTCGTTCCTTTAATGTAGATTGAACTGTGAGTACTGCTAACATAGTAGTTGATTGTTCTGAATCGACAATTGTCAACCTTAGTCAGCTAAATTATTCTATCAATTCTTCCAGATGAGTGAGTATTACCGTTAGTTGTCCCTTTTTCCTGCTGAGTGCGTCTCTTACAACATTTGCTTTTCCTGGATGGTAGGGAATCGTACAATCATAGTTTTCACGAGTTCTAACCACCTTCTTTGACGCATATTAAGTTCCTTCTGAGTGAAGAAATACTTTAAACTTTTGTGATCTGTGTACACTGCACATTTTACTCCATACAAATAGTGTCTCCAGATCTTCAATGCATGTATGACCGCTGCTAATTCCAAGTCATGAGTCGGATAGTTCTGTTCATGTAATTTTAATTGGCATGATGCATAGGCTACGACCTTCCCGTGTTGCATTAATACACATCCTAACCCTGATTTGGATGCATCAGTGTATATCTCAAATCCTTCTGATCCATCAGGTATTATTAAAACTGGCGCAGTTGTCAACCTTTGTTTTAGCTCCTGGAAACTAGCTTCACACTCAGATGACCATTCAAATTTCTCACTTTTCTTCGTGAGCTGTGTGAGTGGTTTCGCGATACGTGAGAAGTTTTGGATAAACCTTCTATAGTATCCTGCTAGACCCACAAAACTACGATTATCATTGACATTTATTGAGGTCCTCCAGTTTAAGACTGTTTCAACCTTGGCAGGTTCAACCTCTATCCCTTTAGACGTAATGACATGTCCCAAAAATGCTACTTTGTTTAACCAAAATTCACATTTGCTGAACTAAGCATACAACTTTTCTCTTTTCAAAACTTCGAGAACAGTTTTGAGATGTCCTTCGTGTTGTTCTGAATCCTTTGAGTAGATCAAGATGTCATCAATAAACACAATGACAAACTTGTCTAAGTATTCATGAAATATACGATTCATCATGTCCATGAAAACTGCAGGTGCATTGGTAACTCTGACAGGCGTTACGGTAAACTCATAATGTCCGTAACGAGTTCTAAAGACAGTTTTTGGAATATCACTTTCTTTAATTTTTAATTGGTGATATCCAGATCGGAGATCTATCTTTGAAAATACACCAGCATTCTGCAGTTGATCAAATAAATCTTCAATCCCTGGTAAAGGATACTTATTCTTGATCGTTAATCGATTAAGCTCTCGATAATCAATACACATTCTCATTGAACCATCTTTCTTCTTTACAAATAATACTGGTGCTCCTCATGGAGAGGAACTCGGTTGAATGAACTTTTTATCCATCAAATCTTGTATTTGAATCTTAAGTTCTTGTATCTCCTCAGGGGCCATTCTATAAGGGGCTTTCGACACTGGCACAGCTCCAAGCACTAGATCAATGGAAAACTCAACCGATCGATCTGGTGGAATTCCCTAGAGGTCTTTTGGAAATACCTCAGGGAACTCTCTCACTATTGGCACATTTGCCGGTGTCAACTTCTCATCTTCCATTTTCGTAATGTTCACTAGGTATGCATCACATCCACCTTTCCTTATTAGGTTGATTGTCATCATCGCAGAAATAATTGGTACGTATCCTTGTGTTCTTGATCCAAAGAACGTGAATCGTTGGCCATTTGGAGTTTCTTAATCCACCCTTTTGTCTTTACATTGGATCACAACTCGGTTTTTAATCAACCAATCCAATCCTAAAATGACATCGAACCCCTTCATTCCTATCACATACAGATCGACTAAGAATTTGTGTTCTTCTATGTCTAATCTAATGTCGTTTGCCAAGTTGTTGATCTTGATATTCTCACCTGAAGGCACTCTAACTTCTAGATTTGTATTCTTAACGCAATCTAGTTGTAGTTATTTCCTATTATCTTGTACCTCCTCACGATGTTGCCTTTCTCTCTGTTGTCTAGAAGGTGGGGCCATAATACTTACTTTATAAATAAATGATTTCTTTTAACAAAACTCTCGAATAGAAAATAACACCAATGAAAAAAAATACATGTATTTTGCATGAAACAGTTTTATTCGAACAACAAGAAAATAATTAAATCACTCAAACCATTGTAATATTTAACATTGCATACTGCCTTTCATACTTTTCATATCATCATAAGATTGTATCTGACAATCTCTTACACGCATCAAATCATAATTCAAACATCTTTCATTGAACATATCATTTTTCATTAAATATCTTTGAAACATAACTTAAAACACTTACTCGACTATGATTTGAACGGTAGCTGGCTGCTGACTTTCCCTTCACGTAACATATTTAATTCTTAATATTAATAATACTGACTTGATTAAACAAATAACGGTTGAAAACATAAGACATCGTCTAAAGACATTAGACCTAGAGTCCGAGGTGAAAATCCCTAAACCTCGGCTCTGATACCACGCTGTGGCGTCCCGATCCCCATTAATTGGAAATAGGCCGTCACCCTTTACTTAGTAACTAAATAATTCATAAGATATATAATATACAGCGGAAGACTAAAACGAAAACACGAGAATTTTTTTTAAACTTAACATAATTATTTCTAAGACTCGTGTCTCACCCACATTTCTAATTAAAATGTTCAAACATATTCTTGTGTGAGACCATATAACAGAACACACATATTATACCAGAATATAAGGCCAGACCCATCATCTATCATAATTTACATATCAAAATATAACATTATTCTTAAAAGTGAGTATTGTTCTGGTAATTTAGTATTAAAGGGTGATGGAAAGACAGTTCAGCTCGCTACACATCCACATCATCATATGCCAAACCTGAAAATATTAAAAGTAGAATCATGAGACACCTCCGGAGAGGGATCCCAGTGGGATAACTGTACTCTCTAATATATATTGAAGCAATTAAATTACTAAGCACATACTACATGTCCTTCGGGCACGCTAACCCTGGACCATACATAACATAAAGGAATGTGGGAGTTGCTCGCCCACTAAACCTTGCTTTCATAGACCAGGCACTCTCGCCCTCATGGTCGTCGCCCGATAGTGAAGCAACTACCGGTTATAGCTACGGAGCTTCAGCCGTAGATTTTCATAAATAACTTACTAATTTAATTATCAACACATAGTAGAGTGTAGAAGTTACCCACTTTAAGTTGACAGTCGAGGATTGCTTCTGGATTCACCGGTTGTCTCGGCTGCACTCGACACACTTAATCATTTAGTTTCTTATGTCATATAACATGATATTTTGTATTTTATATTAGGTTATTTAATCTAAAGCATAATCATTAGTAATTAAATATAAAGACTTCATACCAAATGTAAATATTAACATGATTCTATACACACTATTCAAACATTTATATTAATCATACATCATGCAATATATATATATATATATATTAGACCCATATATAAAGTTTTGATGCTGATACTATCATACAAAAATCATTGAAACATGATTCACATATAAAACAAATCAATACACTTATAATTTAAACTTTAGATATTTAACTAGTAATTTCAGTCCAAAAATGACACATAAAATATAGAGGTTTGGGATCATAAAATAATATCCAGTAAAGTTTTGGGTTCAATTTATAAATGTAGCAAGGTTATGGGGTGATTCTGCAATTTCTATACAGTTTGGGGGGGTCAATCTGCTATTTAAATTAATTTCAAGGACTAAACTGCGTTCATTGAAAACTGCAGGGACTGAAAATGGAATCTATCAAACTTCAAGGACCAATCTGCAATATGCTGAAGGTCTAACCTTTAAATTATAAATAGGGAAGAGTTTGAATTTGCAATTAAGCCCTTGGATAAAACCTAATTTCTAAAAATCAAGCCCCTGCCCCAAAATCCCCTAGCCCCGTCGCATCTCCCCCCTGCACACCACCTCGCCGCCGCCGACCGTCGACAGTAGCACTCTCACACTCCCCTCTGCACGGTGCCACCCGGTGCGGCGGCACCTTCACCCAAAACGCAGCAGCACACACGCATATACACAACACACACCACATGCACTCACTACACCCAACCACCTCTCCCACAACACGGCAGCACTCGTCGGCGACAGCCCATCGCTGGCAGTGTTTTCCTCCGTCAGCCTTGCACCCTGCACGGCACTGCCCCAACGCGATGCCGCCCCTCTCTAAACTGCAGCAAGAAACACACACACATACACACATATATACATACACCCACAACACTCCACATCGTGGAGCACGGCGGCACCGTGCTCCACCCACAGTCACACCTGGCGCCGCCATCCACGGTGGTGCCCGATTCTTAGCGGCAATGAATTCAACAGAGAGAAATAGAGAGATATTTACACATTTATATTTCTACAAACATGCTCATATGTTCATATTTATACTTGCAAATTATGTATATGTATCTATCTAAATCAAAAGTGGCAAATTAAGCTTTTGAAGTAGAATTAGGTGTGGAGAAGAGAATAGAAAATGAATATCAGAGAGAAGAACCACGGCGAACAAAGAGAAACAGTAAGACATTATTAAAGGAAGCAATAAATTTACCCTGATTTGTGCAATCAGCAATGTTTTGCAAATCCAAGACTTGTTGGGAAGAAGAAAGAAAATTAAATGGAGAGAATGGAGATGATCCCCTCCTTATATAAAAAAAGGAGTATCACACGTGTTGTTTGGTGAGTATGAGAGAGTGGCAATAAACCTTACTCAGCAAAAGAATTTAATCCATGTGTTTGTTCTCTTAAAATCCAATAAAGTATTGGGTTCAGCAATCAACTAAAAGAAAATTGTTTGCAAATCCAAATGGGCCCACTCCAAACACCAAATATTTGGGTTTAAAATTTGATCTTAAGTTTTGGCCTAATCCAAACATAAGTAAATTGGCTAAAGTTTGAAGAAAATATTTAAATTGGGGTGTTATATTAATATATAATTTACTTGTGTATAAGTACACATTTTGACACATATATACATTTCATGTAAATTATCCTATCACATAGAATCACATATAAAGATCATGATTAAATTTCTTGTAATAAAAGCATTCTCAACACAAACGAATACGTTTAGCATAAAAATCTAGTATCATTTATCCTCATTTAACTTATCTATATCTTATCTTTTTTTACTTTCATTCATGTTTGTCGAGTGAGTTGAGATCAAGCTCGGTTTCCTCCGTAAGCAATCCTGCAAAAACACTTTAAAATCTCGAAAGAAATATTAGATCATAAAATACGTAAAAATCATCGAGCACAACATAATACTTAAATCATAACTTTAAATAACATAATAGTTCACTTCAAATCATTTTCAATTAATGGTAAAAGAAATTTTGTGAAATATGCAATGCATG
Source organism: Scutellaria baicalensis (assembly GCA_005771605.1). NCBI lineage: Eukaryota > Viridiplantae > Streptophyta > Magnoliopsida > Lamiales > Lamiaceae > Scutellaria > Scutellaria baicalensis. The sequence goes on from CM016721.1 coordinate 28,746,690, forward strand.
TTTTCTTGAAAACGGGGTGTTACAATTATCCCCCCTTTCTTTGATACCACTTATGTAGGACTCACCCATTCAATATTGGATATAGCAAAAATAATTCCAGTGTCTAACCATTTTAAGACCTCTTTCCTAACCACTTCTTGCATAGTTGGGTTCAACCCTCTTTGGTGCTTCACACAAGGCTTATAAGTCTCTTCCATCAGAATTTTATGCATGCAAATAGCCGGACTAATCCCTTTTAAATCACAAATAGACCACCCAATTGCAGTTTTATATTTCCTTAAGACTCTAACCAATTTTTCATGTTTATCATCAAACAAATGGGCCGATATAATCACAGGATATGAGTTACCTTCACCTAAGAATGCATATTTGATATGATTAGGAAGTGGCTTCAACTCTGGCCCACCTTGAGCTTCTTCTTTCTTCTCTTCTTGATGTAATTCTATGAACCACTTCTTTCTTCGTGAACTTTCCTGCACCGAATTCAAATAAGCAACATAGTTAGTTAATTCATCATCATCAAAATCAAGAATTGAATCATTAGAAAAGATAGAATGACTCAGGCAATATTCCAAAAGATCTTCCAATTGTTTTTGCTCCGAGATTGCCTCCATGCACTCCTCAACAATGTCAATTGAATGACACTCTTCTTTATCATCATGGAACTTCATAGCATTGTAGATGGAAAACATGACATGCTCATCGTACACCCTTAAGGTGAGCTCCCCTTTTTGGACATCTATCAATGTTTTTCTCGTGGCTAAAAATGGTCTTCCCAATATAAGAGGTGTTGGTCCCAAGTGGTAGTAGGCTTAGAGGGGGATTGAATTAGCCTACTCAAAATTTCCAATCTTTTCTTCTATAAAAGACACACAGACAGTTTATAAAGCACTAACTACCCTGAAGGTTACTGCTTGAGTAGTCACCTTACACTTTCTAAAACAGAATGAGATTTTATGCGCAGCGGAAATACTTTTCAAGCAAAGCTTCTTTTCTGAAAACAGATATTATGCTTATAATAAAAACAGATAATCAATAATATCAACAAGATTAATAAAAACAGCACAATAGAGGACACAACGATATATAGAGGTTCAAGGGTGGAGTAATCCCTCTACGTCCTCTCTTCTCCTACACAAGAAGGAACTTTTGTTATGTCAAACAGTTGATTTACACAAGCCTCGCTTAGACAACCTAAATCTAACAAAGACTGTCAGTCTCTCCCATACAGGGTTACTGCACAGTGACCAAACTCCTCTAGCCCACACAGAGCTCTTGTTCTTCTACTAAGAACGTAAATACTTCATCAGGAACACCCTCTGATGAAGCAAGTCCTTTACAGTCTAAATGAAAGTAAGAAATCAATAACACAGGCAGCAAGCTTAGAAACGATTGAACTCTCAAAGCTAAGAATAGCTTGCTGCTAGACTGGACTTGAAACTTCTAAGTATTTGTGGATGATCTTTGATAGCTTGAGCGTTTTGATCGCAAGAGTTTTAGGTGTGTTTCATGTGCCAGTCTTCCAACATTTATAGGTGATTCAAATTTTTGTCCGTTGGAGAGGGTGAGCCTTCTTTGCAGCTTTTCGTAGATCAGAGTGGCAGTTTCTCCTTTGTTCGTACACTGATCGTTGAGGGTGTACGTGACTGATGATGCTATCGCCATACCTAGTCTGACTTCTCTATAGACTTCCTTTTCTCTTTTTAATACGTGGCATAACTTGATTGATTGCGAATGCTGTCTGTGCCTAACGTTAACCTCGTACATGACTTTCAAGGTAACTACTACAAAATCAGGTTGATGATGCTTCCTGATGCTTCAGTTATCTTCATTTCTCCTTTTGTCCATCTGGTAGTCAGTAACCTTTAATGTCCTCGTGTAGTGCGGCCAGTATCCTTTTTGAGCAGCCTGCTGCTGATATGTATTCTTGTATTTTCTCTTCGGTTTATATGCAGCAGGGTCATCATGCTCCATTCTTTTGATCTTCAAGCATCTTGTTCCTATACTTATAAATATTTTACAATAGAATCTAATACATAGGATCCTAGGCCCTAATCTATTACATGTTTTGTCTTTCATCAAAATCTTATACAATGTTCCTTACAAGAGGCATCTCGAAATCCTCTTCCATGTCAAAGACCACAAAGTCCACAAGAAATATGAATTTATCCACCTTCACTAACACATCCTCAATAATCTCCTTTGGAAATTTAATTGAGTGATCAGCCAACTGCGATGTTATCTTTGTTGGTTTAAGTGTTCCCAATCCAAACTTTCGAAATATAATCAGTGACATCAAATTGATTGACGCTCCAAGGTCACACAAAGCCCTCTTGAACTCTACTCCTCTAATATCACATGGAATAGAGAAGCTCCCCGGATCCTTTAATTTATGCGGAAGTTTTCGTTAGATTATGGCACTACATTCCTCGATTAAGCTGACCATTTCATTGTCAACTATCTTTCTATTTTTCGACATAACATCCTTCAAAAACTTTGAAGAGTGTGGCATCTGCTCCAAACTTCAGCAAAAGGAATGTTATTGTGAATTTTCTTGAAAATGTCAAGGAACTTCTTGAATTGTCCGTCCAACCTTTTCTTTTGCATCCTTTGTGGAAACGGTAATGCCACAGCTGATTTCGGTGTCTCGACTTGCTTTCTTTGACTTTGCCTTTTGTGACCTCTTCCGACTCCTTATCTTCTTCTTCTTCTTCATTTTCAGCAAGCATGGACAGTCCTTCATATTGTGTTTCACTTCTCAAATGAATGGCTTGGCATTTCCATAGACATAAAACGAGCATCTACTTCCTTGAAACGAGCATCCATTCCTTTAATGAATTCTCTCATTAAATCTTCAAGTGGTTGTTTTTTTGGCTCATCGATCACCCCATTTGTGATGGAAAACCCTGGTAGGGGTTGCAAACAATTATTGTTGTTTACATACGAGAAGTTCTCGTGATTCCTCCCACCGTGCTTGTACTGATACATGTCTCTATTTCAGAAATTGTTGTTGTAATTTTGTGTTGGTCCCAAGTGGTAGTAGGCTTAGAGGGGGGTGAAAAAGCCTACTGTATTTTTAAACTTTTCTTATCTTCAAAAGGCTTAGGTCCAGAGTCAGTAACCTTTTGGGAGGTTACTTATCAGAGTTATATTGTGGAAGCTTTCTTTCATTGAAAACAGAAGTATAGAAGATGTGCATCTAACATAAGATATGCAGATAGAATAATAAGCATATACAAACGAATAGAGGGAACATTTGTTAATCTTGTTGATTTACATAGTCTTATCTATTACAACACAGACTTAACAAGTAAGTAGCAAGCTTACTCATAGCTGCTCATAGCTGTTTGTCTACTCTCTTAACTGACCCACACAAAATCCTATCTGACCCACTCAGGATGTTTACTTTCTTCTACAGAAAGTGAACAACTTATCAGGATCCTAGTCCTAACTAAGCACTCCGAGATAGTTCTTAAAAGGTTTGTCTTCTTCTTCAACTGGATGCAGCAAGCTTTGGCTTCTTCTGTAGGTTGCTTAGTTGTAGCTTGTTGCTTGACTGAACGACTGAATATTCTAGCGTTTCTGGGGTTTAGAGTGTTTGAGCTTTCTACTCTCCTTTTCATCTTTTATACACTCTTTTCTCTCTTTTTTTTTCTTTATTCCCCCACTTTGCTCTATTTTCTTTTATATGCTCTTCCCCCTCGTATCTGCGCTCTTTCTTGTGCTCTTCTATTCTAGCGTTTCTGGGGTTTAGAGTGTTTAAGCTTTCTATTCTCCTTTTGATCTTTTATACACTCTTTTCTCTCTTTTTTTTCTTCTTCTTTATTCCCCCACTTTGCTCTATTTTCTTCTATATGCTCTTCCCCCTCGTATCTGCGCTCTCTCTTGTGCTCTTCTATTCTCCCTAGTATCTAGAAGTTTGGTGCCTAGCATCCAGGTATGCATCGACCTGGTGTTCAGTGACCTAGTATACAACAACCTGGTATCTAGCGTCCTGATATCCAGCGACTTGTTATCCAGCGACCGAGTATCCAATAGTTTGGTGTCTAGCGTCCTCCTGTCAGAATTTCATTTTTTCTTAACTTCGTCTAGTCTTTCCCCTGGAATCAGTTGCCTATTGTCTAGGGTGAAGTGACATTCCTTTAAAATTTTCAGCTTCCTGTGGCAATCAGATCTTGTTTTTGTTGTTTGGGTTGCTCTTGGTGTCTGCTTCCTGTTGATTTTGCAGATATGTTTCTTGAAGCTTGCTTTAGTTCTTGTAGGACCTTTTTGAGCCTAAAGGTCTTCTTCTTGGTTGCTCAAAGGTCTGAAGGTTGCTTTTTTTAGCCTTTTGTCGAAGGTACTTGCAAATTGAATATACTTACATAGGTACCCATACGAGTATAGGTCCTTTTGGGTTAGTTTTCTTTTAGGAACCCAAACTTTCCTTACAACCGATAGTTGCTCTAGTAATAGTTCTTTCAAGATTTTTGCCAGTAAGCATAGGATAATAGAAATTGGGTGTATGCAGATGTTTACCTACTATATCTTTTAGGAGTATGAACTCCTTTAGATATAGATCAGACAAAGCATGATACTAGTAAGGTAGACGGTTTTCTTTACTTTTAGAGTTGCTGATATCTGCTTGGTTTCTTCAGAGAATGTTATGTTGCTGCAGACATCTTACAGTATACTCATTTCCATTAGGTTTCTTCAAGGGTTTTACCTCCCTTGCGTTCATTTCCATTGATTTTCTTCTTAGATGTTGTGTTCACACCAGTCATACTTTTCAAAGAAGGCATATGATGCGAGAGAGAGAGAGAAAGAGAGAGAGAGAGAGAGAGAGAGAGAGAGAAATATTTTCAATGATGGGATCTAGATTGATCAGTTAGATCAGACGTTTCATCCATCCTGCTCTGATACCATTTGTTGGTCCCAAGTGGTAGTAGGCTTAGAGAGGGGATCGTATAAGCCTACTGTATTTTCAAACTTTTATGTTCAGAAGGCTTAGGTCCAGAGTCAGTAACCTTTTGGGAGGTTACTTATCAGAGTTATATTGCGGAAGCTTTCTTTCATTGAAAACACAAATATAGAAGATGTGCATCTAACATAAGATATGCAGATAGAATAGTAAGCACATACGAACGCATAGATATACAGAGGTTCGAAGGTGGAGTAATCTTTTTACATCCTCTCTGCCTCTTCTCAAGAGGGAACATTTGTAAATCTTGTTGATTTACATAGTCCTATCTATTACAACACAGACTTAACAAATAAGTAGCAAACCTACTCATAGCTACTCACAACTGCTTGCCTACTCTCCTAACTAACCCACACAGAATCCTATCTGACCGACTCAGGATTCTTACTTTCTTCTACAGAAAGCAAACAGCTTATCAGGATCCTAGTCCTAACTAAGCACTTCGAGACAATCCTTAAAAGTTTGTCTTCTTCTTCAACTGGATGCAGCAAGCTTTAGCTTCTTTTGCAGGTTGCTCAGCTGTAGCTTGCTGCTTGACTGAACGACTGAATATTCTAGCGTTTCTGTGGTTTAGCGTGTTTGAGCTTTCAACTCTCCTTTCGATCTTTTATACACTCTTATCTCCCTTCTTTTTCTTCTTCTTCTTTATTCCCCCACTTTGCTCACTTTTCTTCTATATACTATTCCCCCTCTTATCTGCGCTCTCTCTTGCGAACTTCTATTCTCCTCTCTACTTCTTCAGTCTTTAGTTTTCTTCTATTATAGGTTAGGAAATCTACCCGTTGAAGGTGGGTAGGTTTCCATCATTAAATGTGTCGCCTCCTTCTGATACACGCCAACTTTTCGCTTTCCACGTGTCTTTATCTGATTGACTTCATTCCTCTTCTCTTTACCTGTAACTTTCAGCTTCCTTCCCATGCTTGTTTTGTAGCTTCCTTCCCATCCTTGCTTTATCAGGTAGCTTGAGGCTTCTATAGCTTGCTGTTTTGCAGTATGCTTCGGCATGGTCTCTTCCAAGTGGCTTCTTGTGAGGAAGCTTGAGTCTGCAGTAGCTTGCTGCTTTGCAGTATGCTTTGGCATAGTCTCTTCCCGGTAGCTTCCTATAGTAAGCAGTATCCTTTTTAGTTTACCATATTTCTTTCACCATTCTCTGCAGTATCCTTTATTTGAAGCTTTCTCTATTGAATCTTCCTGTAGTGATCTTGCTGTACTAACCTTAACGTGTTACTTTTTCTAAGGTTTTGTCTCATCAAAACATACTTAAATATGTTCTAACATTTTGCCCACCCACATAATTGATGTTTTCAACTTCTTCTTGCGGTGCAATTTCACAATTTTGATTTCCTATTTGTGCTCCGGTTTGATTTGTAGACTATGTCATCATTGATACTAGAGCTGCCACTTGTTTAGTCAAAGCTGAGATTTGATCAGTACTTTGCACTTCAGCTACCTTTTTATATTTATTCCTCTCAGACGACCATTGGTAGCTATTGGTTACCATTTCTTCAAGAATGTACATGGCATCTTCCAGATATTTTGCCAACAATGCTCCACCTGCTGCAGCATCTATCATTGCTCGTGTAGTTCCAAATAGTCCATTATAAAAGAAACAAACTTGTTGGTCCTCCGAAAAACCATGTTGTGGGCATCTCCTCAGCATGTCTCTAAATCGTTCCCAAACTTCTCCCAAGGACTCCCCATCAAGTGCTTGAATTGTGTGATCTCACTTTTCAATATCAAAGTTTTACTTGGGGGAAATCTGCTGCTCAATTCATCCTATGTAGTAATCGAGCCCGGTGGAATGGAATTGAACCACAACTTCGCTTTATCTCGGAGTAAGAATGACAATAAACGAAGCTTGATTTCATCAGAAACCCCATTCAATTTGATTGTGTCACAAACCTCCAAACATTGTGCCAGATGCGCGTTGGGATCATCTGGATGACTTCCACCAAATTGGTTTTGTTGCACCATGCGTATCAAAGATGGTTTGAGTTCAAAATCATTTGCCTCAATTGGTGGTCTCACAACTCCCCTTCTGTTTTGTTGAGGTTGAAAATAATCTAGAATCGCCCTTTATTGAGCAGGAACGTTCGGTTGATTTTTCCCAAATCCTCCATTCCCAGGTGGTACTTGATTTCTATTTTGATCGTCAGCCATTTGATTGAATAACAACTTTTTTTTGCTTTGTTGCGTCTGTAGGTTGATTCAATCTCCGGATCAGGTTTAATCAGAGTCACCCATTTGGAAAGTGTGTTCATGCACTACCTGAAAACAAAAAATAAGAGTATTTCATACACTATCTGAGATGAAAATAAAAGAAAAATAAAACTGATTTTTTTTTATAAAGCAAACAAAACCCTAAATTAAGATCAGGCAAAACTATCAAATCAAATATTCCTAAAACTCTAGTCCCCGGCAACAGCGCCAAAAACTTGATCGATGGTCTATTTCTAGCCTATACCGCAACTGTACGGTGTCAACTATAGATAGGACGAACAAGGTCGATCCCACAGAGACTAGTGAATTAGAACAATGTTAACTACCTAACCAATTTACGTAATTTTATATTGGTGACCGAATTAAGAGAATTGAATCTAATTAACCTATGTCTAAAAACAATAAATGGAATAAAATATAGAACAAGTAAATTGTCAAGAAATATCAAGATTCAAACAAGGATCCTAAGACAACGATTTCACTCTACTTCAATCAAGTTTACTAATCTAGCAAAAATCAACCTCAAATCCAATTATTTTATGTGAGTAATCACGATTGTAGATTAACCTCTCTCTTGAGCAACTTAACTTGTTGATTAATTATTAATGTATGTATCTTTACCTCGCAGTAAATAACCAACTCCTAAAAGCTCCTACGATAGTATTCTCACCCAATTATTTACAAATCTCTCGATCTAGGCAATTTAATTGAGTCATGCATTCCCAAATTTATAATCAGATATCTTCTCTCGATATCAATCCAATTAATTAGAGCATGCATAAACTTGCTAGAACTTATACATGGAATAAGCCAAGGAAGCACAAATAAAATATCATGGATTAGAGGAAAGATTAAAACTAAATATTCAACAAGAAATCCATAAAACTACTCTCGTGCCCTAAGATCACGAGACCCCTAGCCAAAAATCATGTTCAAAAAGTAAAATAAATTACAAAATGACTTGATCAAAACTAGAAATAAATCAAAAGAAAGGCTTATTGAATTTGTGATCATTGGTTGCTCCTCTTGACTCTTGAATCTTCCAATCCTTGCTTTCTTGGTTTCCCTCAAGATGTGGATGTGAATTTTTGATGTGTATGGATCTTTTCATATCTTCGTGTCTATCCCCTATTTTTGAGTCACAAAGTCTCAATTTATACCTCACAATTAGGTTTGGAGTAGATTTCTAGTCGAAACGGGGTATGAAACAGCCAAACGAAATGCCGTCCAACCGGATCCGGATGACCTGGCCCATATCGAGAAGCAAAAAAGAAATTTGGGGCATAAGACACGTGATCCGGGTGGGTCACCGGTGACCCGGGTCAGGTCGATTCTTCAAATTCACTGGTTACTCAGCTCGTACATTGAGACCCGACCTCACCCGGGTTATGACTTACATACTTGTATTGACACATTTTGTGCTCGAATTGGACTTTGACGTCTTCACAAACGTTGTATCCCTTGAAGTTAGCTATCTAATGACACTAATTTCAGCCCAAGATCTGTTTCCTACACTGAGTTATGCCCAAAATACAAGAACCTGTCAAGATTAAAATCAGGACATTCTTGCATGACTTTCTACTTCTTTTGATATTCTGTTTTCTTAAAGGCATATATAATTGATGAAATCTTCAAACATGAAAATTGTAGAACTCCCTCTTAGCTTTCCAACAAGACAAGAATCATCAAATTAGGACTCCTAGAGTTTGAGATATGATTTTTCTTCCATAACTGCGCGTTATCGACTCCCTGTCTCTTCTCCAACTTGGCATTAAATTCCATTGGACTTTCATTATGTGTTAAAATCTATCAAATTTCTTTCAAATCAAGCAAAAACATTAAATCTTAAAAAGATAATGATATCTAAATAAAATCCCACTATTGCATGTTTTTCAACATAAAATGATATGAAATTAAGCCCAAAAATCCATCAAATAACGAAGTTATCAATCTCATAAATCATGCCCCATCGCCGAAAATTTTCTTGAAGAGAAGAAAACGAGGAAGAAGATGCAACCTAAGGAGAGAGGGTCGAGAGTCTTGATGAGATACAGAGGAAGAAGATGGTAAATGAAGCAGCAGAGACTTCTAAGAAGAAACCTAAAGAAGGACAACAAGAGAGTTTCTAAGTGAGGAAATTTTGTGGCAACATAGGAGAAAGAGCAATCTGTGCATCAAATTCGACCTACCAAGAAGGGTGGAATATTTAAGATGTCAGCCACCAAAGGTTCCTCAAAAGACGCTGTAAAGGGATTATCAAACAGCTCTGTGGTAGTTGAGGCTGCAGCAATGAAGAGAGCTGCCCAAGAAACAAGTCCTGCTTTCAGTGTCTCACCTATTGCAAGCAGAGAATACGACGGTCCCACCCAGAAAGGAAAGGGTGTGGACATGTTGGTGAGTACAACTACTATGGTTCAGGAGCCGAAGGAACTCCCATTGAGATTGTTGGATCTGATGGTGAAGGAGAATCCTGAGGCTGTAATGGAAGAAGTGCCCTTAGCTGCAAAGGTTGCAGTAGGAGAAGCTGGACCTCAGGTTTCGAATGATGCAGATGAGATTTCAGCAGGAGTAGCTGAACCACCCATTGCAACTGCAGCCAAGCATGCCTCTGAGAGAAAATTGGTGTGGAAGATGTTGTACAAGGGCCTGAATGAGAAGTTGCTGACTAAGTTGTAGCAGGAGAAATAGATGTTTGTGGTGTTGAAGACCTGCCTTGTTGAGATGAGGAAGAAGTGGGCGAAGAGGAGACAGACAAAAAAAGTAGACAATCCCTTCATGCCCTGAGAATGTCGTGATAGCAGTTGCGGAAGCAGAAATGTCAAAGGGCAAAGAGCCAGTTTAAGTGGATGCAGCAGATGCAGATTTAGATCATGAAGAGGAATTGTAGTTGTAGACAGTCTTAGAACCGAGCTGAAAAGATAGGAGAGTGAGGTCCCCTCTTAAGTCACTGTAACCTGGAGAAAAATCTTATGCAGCTAAGGGTAGCTCTCCTACCTTAAAGACGGTGATGTCAGACCTTCCCGGTATAATCGACCTAGGGCATATCAGCAAAGAAGAGTAGCTAGTCGATTATAGTGACTCACCAGCCCAATAGAATGATGCATCATTGGAGAAAGATCCATCCAATATAATCAAGGATGTCCTTACTGATTTTCCTAAAAAGGCATAAATGGCCGATGAAGCTTCGACGGAGAAAGTAGCCAAGGCCAGACTCCCAGTACTTGCAGAAATTACAGTACTGTCCGCTGCAGAAGCCTCAAATGCAACAGAGTAAACTGTGACTACAGAAGAAGTCACAACAAAGGTTGAGCAGTTAGTACTCACGCCGGGTGTTGCTGCAAGAAACCTAATACTGTTGGAGGAAGCAGCACAGCAGGAGTTACAAGGAGAAGCTAGACTTGCCAAGGAGACTGTTGAGATATTAGTTGGTCAAGAGAAGCAAATGGTGGAGACTATTAAGACAGTACTCCCTACTGAAGATGTAGCTATCGAAACTGTACAGCAAGAGGCACCTAGAGTTGAGGTTGAAGTTGCACATGAAGGAGTTACTGCAAACAGTGAAGCTGCAAAATGTGGAACAAATGCTAGATGTGGAGATGTAGTGTAGCAAGAGGAACCTAAGCAAAGGGTCGAAGCTGCAGCTATCCAACATTAGAAGATCGGAGAGCAGCTAGTGGAACCTAGGGAAGAGGTTGAAGTTGCAACAACAGAAGAAGAAAAAATTGTGCAACTAGAGGATCCTGAAGCTGAGGATGATGTTGCATCCGATGAGTTGGATGAGTTCGTAGCACAGCTGACAGAAGAGAGAGTTTTTAACACTAACCCTGTTTCTGGCCCTGAAAATGAACAATTTGAGGAGTTGTTAAACAAGGATAAAACCTTGATAGAGGCTGGTGTTGTCCAGGAGGTAGAGGCATCAATTCGGCAGTCTCTACAAGACACCAAAAATAACCAGAACTTGTAGCTAGCAGTCATTCCTTACACTGCTCAATCAGACGGAGCTGCTACAAGTTCCACTCCAAGTGGATCTACCGATTAGTCCTTCTAAAGGATTATGCATGTCATTCACCTTCTAACCGATGTTGTACAAGAACACAAGATGTCTATTGCGTCCACAATGCAAGACACATCAAGTTAATATTCAAAAGGATTGGAGACGATGGCCAAACAACTGGAAGCGATCCCCTAATTCACTTGCCGACAAACTCAGTGAGGAATTGATCAAGAAGCACAAACTCAGAAATAGAGTTGATAGTGCTACTTGGAACTTCCACGAGAAGACAAAGGAGAAGTTGAAGGTGGTATCCGATACTCTCACTGCACATGGAACTACTTTGTCCTCCATTCAGAGTGAAGTTTCCAATCACAGAACAAAAGTGCAGAGTATGGATGACAGACTAGCGAGCATAGAGTTTGTCATTAGGGATATACACGGAATGTTGTCCGGGCTGTGCCGAGAACCAGCAAAGGGAAAGCAGAGTCAAGGCCACATAGTAGCACCTCGGAAGGGCAAAGATGATGTCAAAAAGGGGCAAGAATGTGGAGAAAATTTGTTGCAAGCAACTGCTGCTAGGAAGGGTAGAGAGACACTGCAACCCCCTGCTGTTGTACAAGGAGGAAAGGGTGTAGCAAAGGAGGATGAGTAAGACGAGGATGATATCCCTCTCATCAAAAGGAGGATAAGATCATGATCGAGTCCAGCTCCACCGCAGAAGAGAAAGGAAGGATATGATGAAAGAGTTGGTGGTGCCGGAGCTACTACAGGTAGGACAGCAGGGGCCGCTGCATCCATGGAGAAGCAAGATGCAGCAGAACCACATAGTGGATAGAAGAGAGGCCGGAGCAGCAGAAGCAAAGGAGAATCCCTCCCCCCCCCCCCCAAGAAGAAGAGATGTACAAAAACTGTCATTCTGAGGCTGGAGGAGGAAAAGATGTTTGCTGCAAGGAAGGCTAAAGCAGATAAAAAGGCTGAGGAGGAAATGTGTATCAATCTACTTGGCAATGTGGGTGATGAAAAGACAAGTTTAATGCAGCAGGTGGATGCAGCACTGCAGAAGTTTCCCCCACAAGAGGTTCCAAGGATTGATTAATTCAACAAGTCACCAGAGTTTTCTGTACTGCTTGATCTAAAGTCAACCAGGGATCTCGATCAATAGAACTTAAAGATTTTTACACCAATTCAACTTCCAAGACATAGGAATCCCATCTTTGAAGAAATCACATTTTTTAAGATACCAAAGTATCTAAGTTATTTCACAAGTCTGTGTAGCATATATTATTTCAGAGGCTTTCCAAAATTGCTCAGCAACACTCATGGACTACAAACATCTTACACAAACTGGAAAGTTGCAGGTGCAATTGGAATTGGTTGAAGAGGTCAAGAAGGGAAAACAGATACCCTTTTGGAAAGATTTTTTGGTTGTTCTGGATTGATGACCCCAAGATGAATGCACAGTTCCAAAAATCCTACCAAGAGTTAATACTGAACTGGTGGAAGAAGCGAAAGTCATTCACGGAAAAGAAGGAAGAGGCTGCTGTAAGGAAACTAGTATTCAATGACTATCATGTAGTAACCTCCACCCCTTTGTTGTATCTATATTTTAAATTTCAATAAGTGTTCAATAGTACAGAGAACATAGTTTGTTTTGCATATCTGAGTCTTTTTTTCATTTGCAGCAACAACGAACAATCAAAGGAAAATCAAAAAAACAAAGAAAAAATAGAGAAATGAGAAAAAACAGAAGTCTCAAAAAATGAGAATAAAAAAGGAGAAAAACAGAAAAAATGAGCAAAAACAAAAGTCTCAAGAAAATCAACAAAAAAATATATCTTCTTTTCCTAATAGGAACTAATAGTTACAGCAACTTTTCTCATATTGTTTTGTCATCATAAAAAATGATGAAATTGTAAGAAAAAGTTATGTTAGATTTTGATGAGACAAACTCGTTCTAAGTATTAGAGCTTATTAGTACCCTTTTTTTTTTTTTTAATAAGTTAGTATCCTTAGAGGTCGTGAAACCTTCTACTAAAGAAAAGAGTTGCACGCTGCAAGGAAGACATAGAAGTATAAGTCTGCTTACAGCGTACTACACTTAGAAGAAATTCCAAAAGAAAGGATGTTGTACACTGCAAGATTTGGATGCTGTGCATTTTATCATGCAGCGACCCAGGATGCAGCACCAACAATAAGTTGCAGCAACTGAAGACACGTGCAGAAGATCAACCAATGATCAATTTGAAAAGGTTGTTTCACGATAAAAGAATACGAGGAAACATAAAGACTTCAGTTGTCACTGCAGTTCAATTAAAGACACTTAAGCTCAGCGACAAATCTAATGTGGTGTGGACCAACGAATAGCCGTCATCTGTGCCTGACGCAACTCATGTAGATTCTGCGACAAGAGGACATCCGCATTTAATGAAGTTACAGCATGGAGAAAATGACTTAGCATTCAACCTACGAGCCTGCATTAATTAAGTTGTACCCGAGAAGATCAAGAGGATCAGGAAGATCAAGGAGTCAAACCAATAAGGACTATTAAGGACGATCTTGAAGATCAGCATAGGAGCGACCCATAGAGGAATTAGATGAAGACACGTGGAATGTGCTTCCTTTAACAAGTGCATTCCACCACCTTTATAAAGAGGAAGAGTGGAACTGAAGAACATAACTAAAATTCCAAAATTTGCATATAGCTCATAATTCTATATTCTGGAGCTTACAACAAACCTTGTGCTTAAAAAGATCAAGTGATTTTTGGTTCACTCAATCTAGGAGTAAGTCTTCAGCAATGATGACATCATTTAAAGATTTAGTTCGATTATATTGAAGAATTTCTTTTTATTCTTTAATCATTTTAGCTGTGTGCTTAGGTTGTTTTAAGGTGTCCACAGTTAAGAGGAAAAATGTCTCACTGTGTGTTTTAGTCCTTGTGTAGGATAATACTATGTGCGGGTCCCTATTTGATTGCTGAAACCTAGGAGGGGAGTAAGAATCTTAGTAAGTTGTATCATTAGGGGAAGCATGTTTGGAAAGAGTCTTGTGAATCATTTGGCCTAGTGGATTTCCTCCTTGTGTAGGAGAAGAGAGGACGTAGAAGGCTTACAACCACCTTCGAACTTCTATAAACTCTTGTGCATTTACATTTTGCATTTACATCTTTCTATCTATTATATCTTTTGTTGTATGCTATGTTTGGGTTTATGTGCTTAAATGTGTTTTAACCTTCTAACGTTATAGTTAAAAGGTTACTTTATTTGTAGAAACTCTATCACCACCATTTTTCACTATGCATACAACTCTAATTGTTCTACTGTTGCACCTAATCGAACCCAAACAAAAAGATTTGTCATTAATTATCTTCTTTTTTGAAATGTAAGTATGAATTCATTTCAATGAGCACAAGGCGTATTCTAAACCCAGGCATACAAATCAAAATTTAATTGGTAGATTACAATTCCAATGAAAAACAATCTCAATAATGTAGAGGAAAAGAAGAAAACAGAACAAATGAAAAATGTGATCTCAACCATTTCCAAGTACTAAATTTGACTACGGCGATGATTTTTTCTACATGTAAGATTGTAATATTTTAAATGATGTCATTCCAAACCTTACACAGTTTCGGTGAACTAATGAACTGATGATCTCTTTTTATATTATAATTTTTTTACTTATCTATATAGAAATCTTTAAATATATATATATATATATATATAAAGATATCTTCCAAATATATATATAGATATCTTCCAAATATAAGGTGAACTAATGAATTGATCTTTATATATGAAAGAAGGATCCAAATGACACATGACAATCATAAATCACTCTGACATTAAATGTAGATAATTAATTTAGTTGACTTTTATGTTACTAAGAAACATAATTGATCTTCTTCACCATCATCTCACTCTCCTGATCCTTATGCTCACATGGCTGACATGCATTTTATATTTACAGCCCCTAATCATGTTTCAATTACTTCTTGAATTATTGATACATAAGCTAGTAAACATATGTGCAATGATCTTACCATCATAGCTTGCTTGCGCACTCTTCATATTTCTATGACTGTGTGTTTACCTCAGGCAATCAAATTCAGGTTCATCAAAGTGGACAAGTTGTTCTTTCTACTGATTTCATTCTCACTGATGTGCTTCTTGTTCTTAGCTTCAAGTGTATTTCATAAATTAAACCTCAATAGAACTAAATTAAATAACTTTCTTGATATTAGCCACCACATATCCACCCTAGTCCACGTCAAGCATTTTATTTTGAAAAGTTACATTATATATATGGGATGAGCAAAACACGAGCTTCGTAGAGATATACTTGTCTAAATTAAAGAGAACATGTAACAGATAGACAAATATCACAAATGGCAAGTAATAAAACATTTCCTCTTAACCAATAAATTCTGAGCACTACAGACATACCCGAGAATATAACGTTTGATTCTTGGACCTTAAGTCCTAGCTAGTTCTCATGCATAAATCATAGATCATAGCAAGTAATAAGTAATTTGCTCATGACACGTTGCAATAATTCATCAATCACTCCACATAAAACTTTCTATAAAATTAAATACATGAAAAAAATCTCCATCTTAAAAGTTGAAAACTTTAAATGACTTTAAATGACTCCACGTATATCGAAATTTTCACGTCTTCATCTCCTATTCCTATAACTCATCCTCATTATCTAATGTATAGATTTAGAAAAATAAATCAACACTATTTTCTTCCATAACATTTAATTATCAAAGTAATTATATGAATAAAATGATATGGGTTTGAGATCAAACATAAGACTTTTGGTGAGAAAATAAAATTTTCATGATGCGAAACTAAAAATTTTTTTTTGGAATTCATTGAAGAAAATATAAGAATACATTGGACTTTGGAGAAAATCAATAAGTCAAATTTAAAAGGGGAAATTTTAGAAAAATCTCTAGTTAGACATATTTGATTTAGTAACACAATATTACTTGAAATATTTATTTCTCAAAAAATATATAATGAAATAATCCTTAATTTTAAATGTATATCATAAGCAATCAAATAAGTAAATATATAAATTTAAGGGTAAATTATGAAACTCAAGTAAAATTATGACCATTTTTGCACTTAGGTACCTAAACTTTGAAAGTTTACTATATAACTGTGAACCTTTGTGAACTTACCACATGACCGCCAAAATTTCATCTCTGGTGGAATATGAGTCCAAATATTACTTCACCTCCAGTGAATATTCAGAGCATATTTTCCCAGCGATGACATTTTGGCAGTCATGCGGTAAATTCGGAAAAGTTGGTGGTTATATAGGAAACTTTCAAAGTTCAACTACCTAAGTGCAAAAGTGGTCATACTTTGGCTTGAGTTTTGTAATTTTCCCTTCAATAAAATTCCAAGTAGTATAACTATAGGTTTCTACTTTTTTAAACTTAAATTGCATAAATAGTGAATTTTGCATAGTTGTGGAAGAACTTTAATATCTAAAGAAATATAAATAATTTTATTTTGAAATTCTTTTTAAGACTGTAAGGAATATTGTATAGATTTTGATGAAAGACAAAACATGTAATAGACTAGAGCCTAGGATCCTATGAATTTAGATTCTATTGTAAAAACTCTAAGTATAGGATCAGGAGGCTTGATGATCAAGACTGAAGCGTGAAGACCTTGCTATATAAGACCTTAAAAATGATGTAAGTATAAGTCTCTACAGCAGGCTACTTGAAAAGGATACTGGATGCTCAAGGATGCTGAGTTTGCTAAACTGAACAAGACACAAAGTAAGCTAAAGCCGACTAAATAAACAGGAAGCATCAACAACCTGTTCAGTAGCAGTTACCTCGAAATCCATGTACGAGGTTTACGTTAGGCACAACCACAAACTCATCCAATCAAATGATGTCATGTATCAAAAGCAAAAAGGAAATCTAAAGATATGTCAGACTGGGTATGGCGATTGCAGCAACAGATACGTACAATCTCAACAACCTTGTATGAGCAAATCAGAAGGAGCCACGTTGATCCATACATGCTGCGATGGAGGCTCTCTCTCTAACGGGCAAACTCTCATCGCCTATAAATACTAGAAGAACTGGACTTGAGAAGTACTTGAAACTAGAAACCCGAAACTCTTGCAAGCAAAATGCTCAAGCTATCCAACGATCTATCTTTCTACTCTTAGAAGTTTCAAGTCCAGTCTAGTTGCAGCAAGCACACTCGATCTAGAGAGCTAACTATACAAAAGCTTGCTGCCTGTGTTGTTGAAGAAAACCACTTTATTTACTTTCATAGACTGTTAGGAGTTGTTTGATCGGAGGCTGTTCCTGATCAAGTATTTACGTTCTTAGTAGAAGAACAAGAGCTCTATGTGGGCTTGTTGAGTTTGGTCACTGTGCAGTAACCCTGCGTAGGAAAGACTGACATTTCTTGTTAAGTTTAGGTTCTCTAAGCGAGGCTTGTGTAAATCAACCCTTATACTTAACAAAGTTTCTCCTTGAGAAGGAGTAGAGAAGACGTAGAGGGATTACTCCACCCTTGAACCTCTATAAACCGTTGTGTTTATTTTTGATATAGCTTACTGCTGTTATTATCCTTGTTATTGCTTATTTACTTTAATCTCTGCATATCTCTCATAAGCATATCAACGGTTTTTCAGAAAAGAAGCTTTGGTCTAAAAGAATTTCTGCTGTGCATAAAACTCATTTTCTCTAAGCTCACTAAAGGTAACTTCTCAAGTAGTATCCTTTAGGAAAGTAAGCTCTTTAGCAAACTGCCTGAGTGACTTATTCATCCGGTTTTAAATGAAAAGTTTGAAAATTGTGTAGGCTTATTCACCCCCTCCACCGGCTCTAAGTCTACTGCCACTTGGGACCAACAAAGACCACTTTTATTAGTAACCTTTGGTATAGGTTGTTCTAATAGGACAAAAATTTGAATTTAAAAAAAAAATAAATGAATACATTGGCACAACCAGTCGAAGATAGGGGACATGGACCAACCCATTTACCAACCTTTACTTTATCCAAGAGTGTGACAAGTGTTAATTTTTATGGATAAAATTTAGATTCTTGATAATGATTTAAAATTTATTTTATTTTATTATTTATAAATAATCAAAATTCTTATCTTTTTTTATCTATAAATAGAGTATAATATTGTCATATTTTGAATCACAATAAAAAAACTCTCTATTTTCTCTCAATATCAAATTCTATCTTTTCTTACATTTTGAGATTTCATTCTCTTCTCATATAATTTCTATCATTTCTTGTTATGGATTCAAACAATCCTAATTACTATCCAAACTTCCACAATTTTCAAAATTTGATGATTTATTAATCTTGGAGCTTACCAAAACTCTCAATATCATCAAAGCAATCAATTTTCGCCAAATCTCAATCAAGTTCCAACTTCCGAACAAGTTCAAACTTCACAAAATATCTCCAGAAATTTGTTCCAAAATGTTCAACAAACAAATCTCTCCCAAAAAGGCAATTGGTGTGTGAAAGAAGATGTTGCTCTTATGTCATCTTGGTGTTTCATTAGTGAAGATAGAGTGCATGGAAAAAATCAAAAAGGTCCTTCAATATGGGGACTAGTTCATAAAATGTTTCTTGAAACTCGAGCAGAAAATCCTGAAGATATGAAGGAAAGAAATGTGGATATGTTGAAAGGTCACTTCAACGACTAAATGAAAATGAAAATGCAAACAAGTGGATTGCGGCTTGCAAGGAAGCACATGGTCGAAAAAGGAGTGGAATGAGCCAGAAAGATGTTAAAATAGAAGCTCATACAATTTATGAAGCAAGTGGTCATAAGTTTCATGATTTAATTGTATTTAATGAAGTAATGTGTTAGATATATTTGTAGAATGTTTTGATGAGACAAATCCTTAAAGTAACTCTAATATGCATAACCAATCTAAGGATAAGGTTACTGCAATAGATTTACTACAAAAGATTAACAGAAAAAAAGAAAGTGTCAAATGGAAGGATACTGAAGAGAATGGTTATAAAGAATCGGATGAACTAATAATAATACTATTGACTAACAGGAAGCTACTGGAAGGGACCCTACCAAAGAAGAATGCGGCGGGACAGGAAGCTACCTGGAAGACCATGCCGAAAGCATACTACAGGGAGCAGTATGCTACAGAAGCCTCAAGCCACCAGAAGGAGCAAGCCAGAAGAGGAAGCTCCAGAGTGAAGCTAGAGGAGGGAGCTGTAAAGCTGGCATGGAGGAAAATTCAAAGTTACCGGTAAACACAAGAAGTTACCGATAGAGAGAAGAATGAGAAGAGGCAACCGGAAGAAGACACGTGGAAAGTGAAAAGCTGGCGTATGTCAGGAGTGTGGCACAGAAATGATAGGAAATATGTCTACCTTCAACGGGCAGATTTCACATCCTATAAAGAGGAGGACTGAAGACTGAGGTGTGTGTGAGAGAAGCACAGAGCGTGCAAGAAAAAAAAAAAGTGAGCACATCAGAATATCAAAGCTCACGGAGAGAAGTGCAAAAAGAAGAGAGAAGAGCTTAAAAGAAAGAAGCGCAGAAAGGGTGGAAGTCTAGAGAAGAAGAGAGTGTTCACATAGAGCAGATGAAAAGAAGAAGACCTAGAACACTCCACACCTCAAGAAGATGCACACCCAGTCTACCAGTCAGCAACAAGCTTTAGTAGAATCAGTCTGCATACGAAGGCCAAGCTTGCTGCACCCAGTTGAAGAAGATGGAGATAAACCTCTCTGAAAGGTTGTCTCGGAGTACTCAGTGCGAAGAGTAATGTCCTGCTGAGTTTACCACTTTCTAGGAAAGAAAGTGAAGAACCTGGGTGGGTAGTGTAGGATCCTGTGTGGGTCAAGGGAAAGTAGGCAAGTACCAGTGTGAAGGCTTGCTACTTTACCTGTTAAGGGTGGGTTTTAATAGATAGGTCTATGTAAATCAAGCAGCTTAACAGAGGTTCCCTCCTGTGTGGAGAAAGAGAGGACGTAGAAGGATTACTCCACCTTCGAACCTCTATACATGCTTGCGTCTTTATCTGCTTACTGTATTTCCTCTACTCTCTCTAGTAAACTGCATATTTTCTATTGGTCACAAAGATAAGTTTCCGCATTCACTGTGATCAGTAACCTCCCAAAAGGTTACTAATATTTGAAATAAACCAAAAGACTTAGAAGAAAATTTAGAAGATAAGGTAGGCTTATTCACATCCCCCCCTTAAGCCTACCTACAGCAGTTCCGAGACCAACAAGTGGTATCAGAGCAGGTTGGATCATCCATCCGCTAATCCATCTGATACCAACAAGTGGTATCAGAGTCGGTGGATTATTCATCCTTGCTCAATGGTCAATCTGATACCAACAAGTGGTATCAGAGCAGATGGATGAACAAAAGATCTAATCAATCTATCCAGATCCCATCTGTGAAAAAGCCTCTCTCTCAAAATCTCTCTCTCTCTCTCTCACCCTCACATCAGAGATCATTCCAATACCTTTTACTCTAAAAGGATATGATTGATGTGAAACAAACAACTAAATGATGTAGAAAATCAAGCTGTGTTGTGAAGGAAAGATCTGTCTGAGGGGAAACAGCAAGCTGTAAAGAAAAAAAGCTGTGCAGAAAAGAAGTGGACCAACAAGTGGCCAACAAGGAGCTGAAGAAGAAGCTGACACAACAATCAACAAGCAGCAAATCATGGAGGAAAACGATAAGGATGTCAGGCCAAGGAGTAAGAAGAAGAAGATCACTCCATCAACCAGATCGACCTCCAGACAGAGTCAAGAATAAAAGAGGACTTTCTCTTTTAAAGGAACAAGAATGACCAGGTACCACATTCTAATTCTTTAAATCTGGTCGTTACCATATCTTGATAATCTGTCAAAGAACTTAAGTGACGATATGATAAGATTATGAATGATAATTTGTTGTCACTTGATTCTTTAAATGATAAAGGAAGCCTGCATGCTTATTTCCATATTTTATGCTTCACTTTCTCATACAAACCCTCAAGGTAACCAAGATTGATACTGTTAGTGACCCCACATCTTAAAAGAGAAGACCATAAAGTAAGGGGTAACTTCTAGTACTAATCAATGAAACTTTGAAGGCAAAAGGGTTAAAATCCTTGGTGTAACCCAAACTGGGTATACTGTAAAAAGTCTGCAACAAACTGTCCTTCTATAAGGAATTATGCAGAACAGCAACTCCAGAAAAAAAAAACAAAAAAAAAAAATATATATATATATAAAATTGTTTACCCTTATCTATCATGCTATGCCTACAAACACTTGCACACACTATCACTGATTATTCTTTAAAAGGTCTTGAATGAGCCGAAACTCTCTCTACAACAACCATGGGCTGTAAAGATAGTCCAATCTTCTGAAGGAAAACCTAACTCAGATTGACTCATACTTGTATGAGTATCTATACAAGGCAAGTATTTTGCAGATACATCTGAAGGGTTAATGATTTTAGGGGGAATCAATGACAAAATGACAAACTCTGATTATAGGATGCTGAACATCCGGTTGTGGGATACTAGGTCATGGGATAATAGGACCCTGTACACCCAGACACTAGATACCAAGCTAACTAGATGCTAAGCTACTATAAATCAGAACACTTGTCATTAAGTCAATAAGAAAAGGTAGAAGGTTCTAACAGAAAATGATAAAGTTCTGACTAAAGGAAACACTAGTCACCAGAATATTGAATACTATGTCGCTGATAGCAGGATGCTGGATATCAGGATGCTAGATACCAGGCTGACTGGAAATTAGGTTGCTGGGTGGCAGGACGCTAGATATTAGGATGCTAGATACCAAGGGATGAAAACTAGATTGCTGAACACTAGGTCGCTGGGCAACAGGACGCTAAATACCGAGTAGCTAGATACTAGATCGCTGAATACCAGGTCATTGTGTATCAGGATGCTAGATTTCAATATTTTGGATACTAGGTTACTTGAAGTCGGAACTTATCATCAAAATTGGATAAAGAGATCTCTTGGATGTTACAAGATAGAGCAGTTACTAAGAAAATATTTCTTGGTAACATGCGTACATTTAAAGGAGATCACATTATCCAGAAGTAGACTACCTTTTCAAAAACCCTAAAAACATCAACAGTTGCACGATCAGAAAAATCCAAGGGTGGAGATTCAGCCGCTGACCACAGACGCAATCAAATCAAGAGAAACGACATAAAGCTGTGGAAACTGTCAACATCAGCCTTGGAAACCGGCAGAGCAGTTAATGAGATCTTTAAAGATCCAAACTGCAATAGGGAGTATTTATATCCCTATAAATACATGCACTCCTTATTCTTAAAAAATATACATATCGATATCCTCTCCCTCTCTCTCTCATCCTTATATTCATCATGGAACCTGATTGTTGGAAACTCTTCTCTTCATCCCTTCTAAAAGACTCATTCTTTGCAAATAATCAACTAAGCACACCACAAAACGCACAAAGTCACTCTTCATGTTTGATACTTGCTAAGCAAGTCTTTCTTAGAAGACTTGACATTCTAATGTTTCCTCCTCACCTCAAATTCGAGGGTGCTTGAGGACTTGCCCTAGGATCTCCTCCTGAAGTCCGGAGGTTGAGTTGAGGGAATCCCTCTCCAGCGACCCTAGAGCTAAGCTCATTTTTAATGATGCCAAAAAGGGGGAGAACTGTGAAGGATTAAGGAAGAACAACAACCTTCCTAAGTTGAAGAATAGAAGAGACAAAACCCTTCTTTGGAAGAGTTCTCTTCTGTATCCAAGAAGAAAGAAGGAAGATTCAGTCATAAGAGTTGGCGGAGGCAGTGCGAGAAGAAAGGTTGCAACAACCTACTGCACCTGAGCATCTCCACTACTCCCTGATCATCTCCAACTGAATCATCTTTCTCTCTTCTTGCGATCACCTTCCTTAACTCTCCTCCACGATTAAAAGAGGAAATCGACTGGGAGCAAGCCTCGCATAATAGAGGAAGAAACGAGAAAGAAGCTCGCAAGAAGCTAATGAGGGAAAAGAAAGAAAGGAAAGAGCAAGAAGAATAATAGAATGAATTTAGATAGGATGTTTATTGTAACTTTGCTTACTACATTGTAATATAGATATGTTATCTTAATAAAATGTTTCTTGTTCTTCAAAGCTCATTCCTTGTGCCCTTTCTTTTAGACTGATATGTGATTTGTGTATGAAAGTAGTATGCCCGTTTGTGCCATGCTTTAAATATGCTTTCTGTGCTTGAATGGTTATATTCTTTTAATCTTCTGAAAAGGTTTTGTCATCATCCAAAAGGGGGAAATTGTTGGATATATTTGTATAATGTTTTGATGAGATAAATCCTTAAAGTAACTCTAATATGCATAACCAATCTTAGGATAAGGTTACTGCAATAAAGTTACTACAGAAGATTAAAAGAAAAAAAGAAAGTGTCAATGGAAGGATACTAAAGAGAATGGTTATAAAGAATCGAATGAACTAATAAGGATACTATTGACTAACAGGAAGCTACTGGAAGAGACCCTACCAAAGAAGAATGCGGCGGGATAGGAAGCTTACTGGAAGACCATGCCGAAAACATATTGTAGGGAGTAGTATGCTACAGAAGCCTTAAGCCACCTGAAGGAGCAAGCCAGAGGAGGAAGCTCCAGAGTGAAGCTAGAGGAGGGAGCTACAAAGCTGACATGGAGGAAAAGTCAAAGTTACCGGTAAACACAAGAAGTTACCGGTAGAGAGAAGAAGAAGAGGAGCCAACTGGAATAAGACATGTGGAAAGCGAAAAGCTGGCGTGTGTCAGGAGTGCGGCGCAGAAATGATAGGAAATATGTCTACCTTCAACGGGTAGATTTCACACCCTATAAAGAGGAGGACTGAAGACTGAGGCATGTGTGAGAGAAGCACAGAGCGTGCAAGAGAGAAAAAAAAGTGAGCACACCAGAATATCCAAGCTCACGGAGAGAAGCACAAAAAGAAGAGAGAAGAGCTTAAAAGAGAGAAGCGCAGAAAAGGGGGAAGTCTAGAGAAGAAGAGAGTGTTCACATAGAGCAGATGAAAAGAAGAAGACCTAGAACACTCCACACCACAAGAAGATGCACACCCAGTCTACCAGTCAGCGACAAGCTTTAGCAGAATCAGTCTGCATACGAAGGCCAAGCTTGTTGCACCCAGTTGAAGAAGAAGGAGATAAACCTCTCTGAAAGGTTGTCTCGGAGTACTCAGTGCGAAGAGTAATGTCCTGCTGAGTTTACCACTTTCTAGGAAAGAAAGTGAAGAACCTGGGTAGGTAGTGTAGGATCCTGTGTGGGTCAAGGGAAAGTAAGCAAGTATCTGTGTGAAGGCTTGCTACTTTACCTGTTAAGGGTGGGTTTTAATAGATAGGTCTATGTAAATCAAGCAGCTTAACAGAGGTTCTCTCCTGTGTGGAGGAAGAGAGGACGTAGAAGGATTACTCCACCTTCGAACCTCTATACATGCTTGCGTCTTTATTTGCTTACTGTCTTTCCTCTACTCTCTCTACTAAACCGCATATTTTCTATTGGGCACAAAGATAGGCTTCCGCATTCACTCTGATCAGTAACCTCCCAAAAGGTTACTGATATTAGAAATAAGCTAAAAGACTTAGAAGAAAATTTAGAAGATAAGGTAGGCTTATTCACCACCACCCCCTATTCATCCCCCCCCCCCCTAAGCCTACCTACAGCAGTTCCGGGACCAACATAATGTGTAAACATCCAAAGTGGGAACTAAAATTACATCATGATTGAACATGTTTCCGTCATGAAAATGAGGGTAATGAAGAAAGTGGTAGAAGTTCAAAAAGAGCTAAAACAAGTGAAGAATGTGAGTATTATATTCCCTCAATTCCAGAAACTCCAAGTAGTGGATGCTCAACCATTGCTCGTCCTAGTGGTAGAGATAAGGTGAAAAATAAAGGGAAAGGTAAGACCTCACAATCTTCTGCAACGAATGAAGTCGCTGCTGAAATTCGTGCATTGAGGCTCACCAGAGACAATGAAGTTGAAGTAATGAACAAATTGGGAAACGTAAGAATCAAATTGGAGTGAGAG
The DNA here is from genome assembly GCA_005771605.1 of Scutellaria baicalensis. Lineage (NCBI taxonomy): Eukaryota > Viridiplantae > Streptophyta > Magnoliopsida > Lamiales > Lamiaceae > Scutellaria > Scutellaria baicalensis. Next base: position 28,771,949 of record CM016721.1, read on the forward strand.
ATGTTACAGAGGAATCAAATGAGGATGAAAGAAGTTATATTGAATACATTGTTGGCGAAAGATCACTTATCCCTGAAGATGAAGAGATGAAACGCAAATTAATGGCAATTGTGTTTAGATAGTAGATGTATCTTATTGTATTGTATTTTAGTTTATCACATTTCAATTATTGTCTTTTAATTTCATGTACTTTAATGCTTTTAGTTAATTTCATATAATTGTAGTTTATTTAATTATGCAATTAAGTTGTCAACTCTACTTTAAATTTATTACAGAAGTTTCTTATAATATTTTCAAAATTTCACATGCACATATAGCTTTTTCAGAAATTTCACATGCATATATAACTTTTTCATAACTTTCACATGCATACCTAACTTTTTCAGATGCTACTTTGTTATATTATAATAGACAAGAATGGACTTCAAAATTTATATATTAATTCCTCGAATCTAAAGAGAAAAGCAAAAGGAAATGGTAGCTTTAATAATGTGTGAATTGTCTTTTCTTCTTTAATTATAGGTTGAGAAATATACACTAGCTCCAAATGCAGTTGTCACTAATTGTAGCTCCCAAAAACAATGTAATAGCTCTTTCACATGCAGTTGTCACTTTATTCGCATGCTCTTGCTATCAATTTACTAGCTTCCAAATGAATTTTCTTAATCACACTCACTTTTTGGTAGCTTTCACATGCTATCTTTGATTTTTATAGTTGAAATTCATTTCTAACTTACAATCAAACCATTGCAGAAACTCCAACTTAAAAAATGTCTTTCAATGAAAACTCATATATTGATTCAGATTCAAGTTCTGGTTCTATCAATTTCCTAGAACTTGATGAATGGGAAAATCAAGTTGTTCAAAGCAATCATCAAATTGATAAGATTATCGAGGATGTGATCCAAAACAATCTTAATATGATTGTGGAAGATCACACTCCTAGAGCTAGACGATGGTATATTGATAGAGAAAATGAATTTGGTGAGGAGCGTTTGACGAATGATTATTTTGTTAATAGACCGACATATCCTCCTGAGATCTTTCGATGCAGGTTTCATGCAAAAATCATTGTTTCTGCGTATAGTGGAGGTTGTTGCTTCCAATGATGAATATTTTCAATAAAGACTTGATGCCACAGGTAGACAAGGGATTTCACCATTACAGAAATGTACTGGAGCTATGAGGGTGTTAGCGTATGGCACATTAACTGATGTTGTTGGTCCCAAGTGGTTACAGAGGTTCAGAGGGGGGGTGAATGAACCTCTATCCTTTTTAACTTTTTACCTCTCTTTCGCTACAACCTGCTATAAGCTATCGCTGCTTGCAACAAGTTTTCAGTTAAGTGTTATGCTTGCAGCAAACTGATTGCTACAGCCTAACACCTCCAGAGTTTTGCACAGCGGAAATATTGTTTGAAAGAGAGTTCAGCAAATAAAACAAGTCTTTCAACTTTTAAGTTAATTGACAAGTTTAAAGAGTATGCACAGATAAGCCATATGAATGTATGCAGCAAGATAATGAGAGATGTATGCTGAAAGTAGTAAAATAAACACTGAGGTTTATATAGGTTCGAAGGTGCTGAAAGTAGTAAAATAAACACAGAGGTTTTGCTTCGGGTTGAGTGAGGGATTGAAAAGAGTTGGATATATCTTTATTATCTATAAACGCTATAAGCTTGGAAGTTTAAAGTGCGATTTTCAAATTTTCAGTCCTCCTTTCTTCTCAACCTCACTCCTTCCTTTTATAGTTGCATGAATGCGTCAGTTGAAGGGTGCACATTCCACACGTCTTCATTTAAGTCCATATCTTCTTCTGCTGCATCCTGACCATTGATCCATTCATGCTCACGCATATTCCTTCTTGATTCTGTCTGGACGCTCAGAATTCTTCTTAAATGATCTTCATTATCTTCATGATCTTCAAGGTACACCCAATATAATGCGCACCTGGAAAAGTAGGAGACAAAATCCTCCTTGTGTATCAGGGCCATTAATTGCGGTTATCCTTTTCGTTGCGGGTTGCAGACGCTTGCTCAGGCCAGGTGGTAGCTTTTCATTCGCTCATCGTTCTTATATTTGTCCTTTATTCTTCAGCCTGTCGCGCACTGCACCTTCAACCGAAGTTAATGTTTCCTCGTATCAGCAGAGAACATGCAGCGGGTGTTCAATCATTCGAGGTTGATCCCGCTGGACATGTCTCACTTCAGTTGCTGCTACTTTTTCTGTATTGTTGCAACCAGACTTACTGCATCCAGAGCATGCAATATCCAGTCGTGCAGCATGCAACAAAGTTGTTCTCCTTCAGCTCTTCCAAGATTAGCTTGTTGTATGCAAACTTCTTCAAACCATGTTGCATGCAGCTTGCAACTTTGAAATACGGTGGAAGCCTTCAGGTAGACCTTTGCTACTTATTAAAACTAAAAACTAAGTGGGAAAATAACCAGTAAGAACATAGTAGGTTACAGCGGGTTTTGTCTCATTAAAATATATCGAGGGTTCTTCTTACAATTTCCCTATTTCTGATGATGACAACCTTTGAAATGTTGTTGTAACATACTTAGAAAGTTTTTCCTTGAGGTAAAGTAAAATGAGACTTCTATTTTTGCTCATTTTTTGTTTTTCCTTCTTGTTTTAAATTTTTTTAGAGACTTCTGTTTTTGCTCCCATTTCTATTTTTTTTAATTTTCTTGGAGTCTTCTGCTTTTGCTCTCTTTTCTATTTTTTTTGATTTTCTTGGAGTCTTTTGTTTTTGCTCCCTTTTCTATTTTTTTTTTTCTTGGAGTCTTTTGTTTTTGCTCCATTTTCTATTTTTATTTTATTTTCTTGGAGTCTTCTGATTTTGCTCCCTTTTCTATTTTTTTCTTGGTTTCCCTGTTTCAGAGCTGAATCTAAAAGGTATCAGATAAAGAAACAAAAAACTGTGTTCTGCTGAATCTAAAAGGTATCAGATAAAGAAACAAAAAACTGTGTTCTGAAGATATGAACACTTATTGGGTAAAGAGAAAATACAGTGCACATAAAATTAAAGATACAGAAAGTAGTGGAGTTGTTGTATTCGTCATGTGAGTTCCAGACTCCTTTAAGTTACAGCAGACTCCTTTAAGTTGCAGTAGACTCTTTCTTTTTCTCTTCAAACATCGGCGACTTCTTCCACCAATTCAGTATTGAATCTTGGTAGGTTTTCTCGAACTACACCTTCATTCTTAGATCATCTATCCATCGTATCCAGAAGTCCTCCCAGAAGGGTATTTGTTTTCCCTTCTTTACCTCATCCAACAGTTGCTATTGCAGCAGCAGCTTTCTAGTCCTAAGCAGTTGCTCATAATCTACCATTGTTGCTGAATAGTTAGGATATCCCAGGAAAAAGTCCCTTTTACAGAGTAATTTGAAGTATCTAAAGTATCTTGAGATCTTGTGCAGCTTGATCTGCTCAAAGGTAGGATTCTTGCTTTTGTCTAGCATCATCTTTGCAAAAAGATCCAAATTCTAGAGGTCGATATCCTTTGTTGGCTTGAGATCGAGCAATACTGAGACTTGGGGAGACATGTTGAACTGATCCATCCTTGGAACCTCTTGTGGCAGAAACTTCTGCAATGCTGCATCCACCTGCTGTATTGCTTCAGATTTTTCCTCGCCCACAATGTCAAATCTGCTGATCCAGCGTTCCTCCTTCACCTTCTTCTCAGCTTCTGCCTTCTTTGCAGCATAGAATTTATCATCTTCCATCTTTAGCAAGGCTCTTTTATAGATCTTGTGCCTTTTTGAAGATGGTGAGTCTCCTCTAATTCTGCTGCTCCGGTTTCTCTTCCTGCTCCCTGTAAAACCAGCTGCATCCTTTCTCCCAGACTCCTTGGATGCAGTGTCCCCTGTAGTTTTTCTTGCAGTAGCTGCTCCTGCATCACTAGCATCATCATCATCATCATCATCATCATCATCATCATCATCATCATCATCATCATCATCATCATCTTTCTTATGCTTCCTTTGCTGAGGTGGGGGACTTGTTTTTCTTTTCTTCTCCCGAAGACGCAGCAAGTCCTCTTCATCATCCTCTTCCTCTGCATCGATCTCCCTTGCAGTGTCTTCCGCAGCTTGCAGCAGCTTTTATTCTTCAGGCTTACACCTTCAGCTAAGGTAGGAAGCTGCAACGTTTCAGCAGCATCTTTCCCCTTTTTGGCATCATCAAAACTGTGTTTGCCCTGGTGATCGCTTGCTGCTTTCTGCGGTGCAACCATCCTTTGGAGAGTCTCATGTATCTTGATACAGTGCTTAGAGTCTGCTTCATCTATATGTGGAAAGCGGTAACTTGAAGATCCTTCTTGTTACGGACGGTGTGTTGCTTCGTCCATTCTTCGTTCAACGCATCCTTGAGGGCATTCGGGATCTTCTCCAGTTGTTCTACCACTTTTTTCAAGTCGACGTTGGGTTGAGGGTTGGCTGTCTTGTGTTCTTGTAGGACATTGGCAAGACTATCAATGGCAGTGATGATCTTGCTGAAAGAATCTGCAGGGGTCGAAGAACCGGTAGCTTCAGAAGTTGAGGTTTCAGCAGGTGTGTTTACAGCGAGTTGTACATTCCCTTCATTCCCCTATTCTGGTTATATCGAGCTCTTGATGGATTCTTCCCAGGCTTGCAGTGCTTCAGGATCAATCACAGTTTTCCCCTTCATCAAGTAGGCTGCAGCACCAGAGGTGGAGTGCTCGTCTTCTTCATCCAGCTCATCTGCAAAGTCGTCAACCCCTCCATCAGATCCAACCGACCAGTCACTAAGGATGTCTTCGAGGATCTCCTGCTTCCTCATCATTGACAACAGCATCAACCTCTTTGGGTCCCTCTAGCCGCTTTACCTCTTCTACAACAACTACTGGTTCATTGATTTCTTCTCCTCCTGGCCATCCTTCTCTTCTGCAGCTTCAACCTTCAGCTCAGGTGCCTCCTGCTGTTTGGCCTCTTTAATTCCTCCTGCTGCAAGCTCTCATCATCCTGCTTGCAGCACACCACCTGTTCTTTTATAGCTACTAGCTTCTTCTCTTCTTGCTTGCAGTGTTATCTTTAAGGCTCTCCTAATCAGCATCATCATTGGATTGGTCTCTTGCAGCATCACCTAGAGAAGGTGCCTGTTAAACCACTTTGTCTTTTGCTGCATCAGGTGACTCTACTCATCGAGTAATCCTGCAGCAGACAGTAATGCAACTTCTGCCAGTACCGGGAGACCCACCTCCGTAACTTTCTCCGTTGTTGCATCATCGATGATTTCAGCATCGGGAAGACCTGCCAGTATAGACCTAATAATGTTTGATAGCTCCTTGTCTTATGATACTTTGGTGAATCCTCGTAGTCCACCTACTCCTCCTCCTCGTTTATCTGCTGTAGCATCACAATCGGAGGTAGACTACTCATCACTATGGTGCATCACTATCATCTGCCGGCTTGAGTGTTGCATTCTTTGGAATCACCTCGCCCATAGACGAATTTTCCTCTACAACAGCCGTTAGGGCATTCTCTATTGTTTCATTGGCCGTTTCAGGATAGGATTGCTTGCGCCCATTCCTCACTGTGATTGTTGAAAAGTAAGCCTTGGTTGCAGCAATCCTTTCTTGTGCGTCTGTAAAAGGGATATAGTCAAGCAGCATCTTGACATCCCGAGTTCAAACCAATAGCATGAGAGATTCTTCCAACACGGTCCAATCTTCCTAGTTTTACAGTACTCAGCTCTCCTCCTTTCGCATCTCCTTCCAGACAGGGAGGCTTTTCATATTCTGATCATCAAAGATCTTCACCAGCTTCTCCCTAATATTTTTTACCTCCTCCACATTTTGCTGTAAGGAGAGGATCGTGGGTCTCTCACTCTTGCCCGGTTTCTCCTTCAACAGCCTCTGGATCAGCCTCTTATACATCCTCTTTCAGGGCCCATCCTTCTTCCGAAGAACTCTCTTCTTTGTCTTCTTTGCTGAAATAGATGAAAGTTCAGTTGCTCCTGCTACAACTTTTGGGGCATCTGCTGGACCCACAACACCTTCGCCGGTGCGTTCCTCTGTCTTCTCACCATCATCTGCAACTATGATGGGAGTATCTTCTTCTCCTTCATTCCCCGCTGCTTCTCTCTCCTCCATTGGGCTGACAGCTTGTATTTGATCAGCACCCTCCATCTCCATGGTGTGATCTTCTTCCTTGGATGCAGTAGATGCACTGCTGCAGTCTATGGGTGCAGCAAGACTAACTGCTCTGACAGGCTTTGAAGCTCTCAGCTTGCCTCGGCTCTTCTTGGGTGTCCTTGCTGCAACCAGCATCCTTTCCTCTTCAGCTGCCACATCTGGTGTCTCAACAGCAACACCAGCATCAACAGCAGCAGCATCAATAGCAGCAGCAAATTCACCTGCTCCAGCACCAGCAAATTCACTTGCTACACTTCCTTCTGATGCATCCATCTTACTTGTTGCAGCCTCCTCTCCTGCTGCAGCCTTTTTTAGCTCTACCTTCTGTAAAGGCTTAGCGACTTTCTCCCTTTTTTTCGTTTCGGCCACCTTTGCAGGAGCTCTTTCCTTTCTCGGTCCTCCCTCTGCAGCATCTTCCTCCATTTTCTTTGGTTTCTATGTAGAGGGGGTGCTTGCTAGTTTTTCCTTGGGCTGCACCTTCTTCCTCTTCTTGGGTTCACCAAGGAACTTACCAGCGACAATGGGAATAGGATCTTACAGTGGGATGTCCAAGTAGTTTAGAATCATGCAGATGGCAATCTCATAGCTTCTCCGAGGAGTGGTCTTTGAAGCTTCTTCCCAAATCCTCCGAAGAATGAACCTACTCCAATTGACAGATTCACCGACCATGAACGCCGACATCATCCTAAATCGGAGGTCGGTCCACTTGTCGCAGCACTCCAATCAGCCCTCAATGATGTAGGTGCAGATGTCATGTAGCAACGAGTACTCCGGCTTGAAGGCCTTCTTCAGAGTGCTCTTTCTAACTTTACTGTTCACTTCTCCGGTGAAGAGTTCCCACATCTTTTTGGAGTTGTCCTCTCCAAACTGCGTCAAAGCCTTCACTCTCATACCTTCTGCACTTATATGGAAGGTTTTGCCAATAGTTTCCATGGAAACCTCATACTCCTTTCCCTTCCCGGAGAAGACAATGTCTCTGCCGGATTCACTCATTCGGGCAGTGGAGTAAAAATTCTTCACAGATGTTTCGGAGTAGCCGCATCCATAGTCTTGCACAAAACCTGCAATCTTTATGTCTTGCAGCTTCTTGAAGATCCTTTCAATGCATTCCACATCGAATTCCAGGTACTGCTTCAACCCTTCCAGATTAATAAGCCTTTCTTCAACAACAATGGTGTTCTTCACAAGGAGTGTCATTGAGACAAGATGTTCAAGAGTTGTACGGTTTGAGAGGTTTTTGCACAGAGAGAGAGAGAGGATAAGTTTGAGTGTTTGAGAAAGAATGATCTTAACAAAATGAGGAAGATCGGTTTTTTTGGAAACTTCCTAGAATTTTAAGATCGGTTTTGTTGGAAACTTTCTAGGCTAAAATCATTCTATTCTGCTGACGTGTCATTCATCCAGCGATCCATTCAAAAAATGCGGAGTGTGTTGGTCCCAATAAGTGTGTTATTAGGCTTAGAGTGGGGGTGAATAAGCCTACTCAGATTTCAAACTTTTCTTTTCATTCAAGGCTTGAGTCGAGAGATAGTAACCTTTTGGGAGGTTACTGATCAGAGTTATATTTGTGGAAGCTTCCTCTCATTCAAAGACTAAGTATAGATGACATGCATCTTACATTAAATATGCAGATAGAGCAGTAACCATGAACAAATGCATAGATATACAGAGGTTCGAAGGTGGAGTAATCCTTCTACATCCTCTCTGCCACTTCTGAAGAGGGAACATTTGTTAAATCTTCTTGGTTTATATAGCCCTATCTATTACAACACAGATTTAACAAATAAGTAGCAAGCCTTCACATAGTTGCTTGCCTACTCTCATAACTGACCCACATAGGATCCTACTCTACCCACCCAGGGTCCTCACTTTCTTCTTCAGAAAGTGGCCAGCTCAGCAGGACTATATTCCAAGCACTGAGCACTCCAAGACAATCCTTGAAAGGTTTATCTTCTTCTTCTTCAACTGGTGGCAGCAAGCTTAGACTTCTTTTGCAGGTTGAACTGTTTTAGCTTGCTGCCTCGACTGTGAGACTGAGTATATGTCTTTGGGGTGTGGGGTGTTTGAGCTTCTCTTTTCTCTCTTCTTCTTTTTCTCCCCACTTAGCTCTCTTTTCTATTGTGTAGCCTTCCCCCTCTTTTCTAAGCTCTCTTCTTACACTCTCTTCTGTTTGCACGTTCTCTCTTAGGCTTCTCTCTCTTCTTCTCTTTGCTCAGTCTTCAGTTTTCCTCTTATTTAATTTATAGATTTGGAAATCTGCCCGTTGAAGGTAGATAGATTTCCATCATTGATAGCACCGCACTTCTTCTGACACACGCAAGCGTTTCGCTTTCCACGTGTCTTCTTCTGATTGGCTCCTCTTCTCTTCTCTCTACCGGTAACCTCTTCCTTCTACCGGTAACTTTTGACTTTCTTCCTATGCCTGCGTTGTAGCTTCCTCCTCGCGCCTGCTTTGGAGCTCCCTTCGCTGGCTTGCTTCTTCAGGTGGCTTGAGGCTTCTATAGCATGCTACTCTGCAGTATGCTTTCGACATGGTCTCTCAGGTAGCTTCCTGTCTGGTAGCTTGCTGTTTTGCAATCTGCTTGAACAAGGTCTATTCCAGTAACTTCCTGCAGTCATCAGTATCCCAATTAGTTCACCCAATTCCTTTCCACCATTCTCTTCAGTATCCTTCTTTTGACACTTTCTCTGATCTTTATCTTTCTACAGTAACTTTGTTGCAGTAACTTCTCCTAAGATTGGTTATGCTTGTTGGAGTTACTTTCTTAAGGTTTTGTCTCATCAAAACATACTTAAATGTTTCCAACAATTTCCCCCTTTTTGATGATGACAAAACCTTTGCAGAAGATCAAAAGATCATAATCTCTCAAGCACAGAAAGTAGTTTGTATGATAAACAAAGTTATACCATACTGCTTTTATCAAATCACATGTAAGTCAAAAAGAAAGGGCACAAGAAATGAGCTTTGAAAGAAAAAATAATTTTTATTTAGATTAGACATTTACAATACAACGCAGTAAGCATAGTACTATAAATATTCTATCTAGACTCATTCTTCTTTCTTCTTGCTCTTTTCTTTTTTTCTTTCCCCCACAATTTGTTGTCTGCTTTCTCTTTCTACTTTCTTTCTCCCTCTCTCGGTGCAGGAACCTACTCCTAGTAGATTCTACTCTTCAGCTAGAGAAGAGAGCTGAAAAAGGTGTGAGAGGCAATGTGAGAGAGAGAAGGAATTCGTTCAGAGGGGAACGTGAAGAAGCATAGAAGTTTAGATGCAGTAGTTTGCTGTTGCCTTTCATTCTCCTTCAATCTCCACCGACTTCTCCAACTGTCCCTCCTTTTGATTCTATCGTATGCAAAAGAGAATCCACCTCATAGAAGAGTTGTAATCTCCTCTTCTCCACCTCTGGAAGTCTTTTGATCTTCCATGACCCTTTGCAGTTCCTTCCCCCTTTTTGACATCATCAACGAGCTGCAGCTCTGGGGTTGCTGGAGAGGGGTCCTTCACTCTATTCTCCTGTCTCGAAAAGAAGAACTTGGGTGCAAGTCCTTTGGAAGTGAGGTGAGAGCTGAAACCTAGAAGATCGAGTTTTCTGAGAAAGTTTTGCGTAACAAGCGTCAAGCGTGAGAGATTACTTTTGGTGATTTGTGGTGTGTTTGGTTGATTATTTACAGAGAATGTGTTCTTTGGAAGGAATAAAGAGAATGGTTTCCAATAATCGGGTGCCATAATGTACCAAGGATAAGAGAAAGAGAGAGGATATATAAATGAAGATGAAGAATAAGAAGTGCATGTATATATAGGGTTTGAGATACTCCCTATTGCAGTTAGATCTTTAAAGATCTCATTAACTGCTCTGTCGGTTTCCAATAAAGTTGTTGGCAGTTTCCACAGTTTTTCCTCTTCCTTAAATGATTGCTTGAGTGTGTGGTCAACAACTGATTCTTCACCCTTAGATTCTTCTGATCATACGGTTGAAATTCTTCTAGGGTTCTGAAAAGGTGGTCTATTTCTGGAAAGGTGATCCACTTTTTATGTGCGCACGTTACCAAAAAAATTTTGTTTTTCAGTAATTGCTTTGATTTGAGAGTTGTAACCTCCAAGTGATCCCTTTATCCAGTGACCTGATGATAAGTCCTGATGTCCAGTAACCTAATATCCAGTATATTGGTGTCTAGCATCCTGATACACATCGACCTGGTGTTCAGCGATCAAGTGTCGAGCAACCTGGTGTTTAGCGTCCTGATATGCAGCGACCTGGTGTTCAGCGACCTAGTATCCAGCATCCTGGTATCTAGCATCTTGATTTCCAGCGTCCTATTATCCAGTGACCTATTATCCAGTTAGTCTGGTATCTAGCATCCTGATATTATCCAGCGTCCTGTTATCCAGCGACTTAGTATCCAGTAGCCTGGTGTTTAGTGTCCTGTTGTCAGAGCTTTGTCATATCGTCAAAGGTTCACCCTTAATTCAGTAGTCTTTTGCTAGAGGTACCTACAGAACGAGTATTCTTGTATAGGTATTCATACAAGTATGAGTCATTCTGAATTAGTCTTCTTACAGGAACTTACACTTTCCTTACAGATCATGGTTACTGTAGGGATAGTTTGATCCCTGTAAGACCTTAGATAGTAAGCAAATGAAGGTGTTTGCAAGTGTTTACTTACTTTATCTTTTCTGGAAAATGAACTCCTTTAGATGTAAGTAGGATAAAGCAGGATATCAGTAATGTAGACAATTTTTTTCCCTTTTTGGAGTTGCTGTTCTCCTTGGTTCCTCAGGGAACATCAGTTTGTTAGCAGACTTTTTACAGCATACCCATCTTTGGGTTTCTGCAAGGACTTAACTCTTTTGTCTGCTGAATTACCTTGATTTGTATTAGAAGTTCCCTCATACTTTATGGTTCTCTTTTAAGATGTAGGGGTCACTTTGAGTACTATTTTAGGTAATTCTTGACGTTTGCATGAGTGGGTGAAGCATCTTCTTTGTAACGTACATGCTTCCCTTCTCATTCTCAAGTCAAGTGACCAGTATTATTTAAGCCTGTTATCTTCAGTCCTCTAAAAGATTATTTCATTTGGCTTTCTTGATCGTTGGTTCTCATATGATCACTTGAGTTTCTTAACAAGATAAAAAATAAGCGAGACCAAAAGTATAAGAGTAAGTTAGAACGAGGTACCTGGTCGTCGTTATTCTTTCCTTGAGAGTAGTCTAAAGAGTAGAGCTTCTTTCATCTTTTGCTTCTGTCTGGAGAGTGGTCTGGTTAATAGAGTGAGCTTTTCTTCTTACTCCTTTGCTTGACTTCCTCAGCATTTTCCTTCAAGGTTACTCCTTATAGCCATTGATTGGAGTCTCCGGTGTGATTCATACTTTTAGCTTGGTGTTGCAACAACTTCCTCCTTTTGTTCAGCAACATGTCTTTCTTGTTGATCTGTTCCGTATTAGTCTACTCCGTGATAAGTAGAAACTTGCTTCTTGTGCACAGCTTCCTTCTTCGTAGTCTGATCCTCGAGTAGCTTGCTGTTTACCAGCTTCCCTCTTCTGTACAGCTTTTCTTCACAACTCAACTTGATTTTCGGTATCCTTTAGCTGCTAGTTGTCTTCACATTAATCATACCCTTTTAACAAAGGCAGTGAGTTGATCTATGATGTGAGTGAGAGGAAGAGAGAGAGAGAGAGATTTTTCACAGATGGGTTCTGGATAGATCGATTAGATCTTTTGCATATCATCCATTCTACTCTGATACGACTTGTTGGTATCAGATAGATCATTTGATGGATGAATAATCCAACCTGCTCTGATACCACTTGTTGGTCCCAATAACTGTGTTAGTAGGCTTAGAGGGGGGGGGGGGAGTTAATAAGCCTACTCAGATTACAAACTTTTCTTTTCTTTCAAGGCTTGGGTCGAGCGGTAGTAACCTTTTGGGAGGTTACTGATCAAAGTTATATTTGCGGAAGCTTCCTCTCATTCAAAGACCAAATATAGAAGACATGCATCTTATATTAAATATGCAGATAGACCAGTAAGCATGAACACACGCATAGATATACAGAGGTTCGAAGGTGGAATAATCCTTCTACATCCTCTCTGCCACTTCTGAAGAGGGAACATTTGTTAAATCTTGTCGGTTTATATAGCCCTATCTATTACAACACAGATTTAACAAGTAGCAAGCCTTCACACAACTGCTTGCCTACTCTCCTAACTGACCCACACAGGATCCTACTCTACCCACCCAGGGTCCTCACTTTCTTCTTCAGAAAGTGGCCAGCTCAGCAGGACTCTATTCCTCGCACTTAGCACTCCAAGACAGTCCTTAAAAGGTTTATCTTCTTCTTCTTCAACTGGTGGCAGCAAGCTTAAACTTCTTTTGCAGGTTGAACTGTTGTAGCTTGTTGACTCGACTGTGAGACTGAGTATGCGTTGGGGTATGGGGTGATTGAGCTTCTCTTTTCTCTCTTATTCTTTTGCTCCCCACTTAGCTCTCTTTTCTTTTGTGTAGCCTTCCCCCTCTTTTATGAGCTCTCTTCTTGCGCTCTCTTCTGTTTGCGCGTTCTCTCTTAGGCTCTTCTCTATCTTCTTCTCTCTGCTCAGTCTTCAGTCTTCTTTTTATTTATAGATATGGATATCTGCCCGTTGAAGGTAGATAGATTTTCATCATTGATAGCACCGCACTTCTTCTGACACACGCAAGCTTTTTGCTTTCCACGTGTCTTCTTCTGATTGGCTCATCTTCTCTTCTCTCTACCGGTAACTTCTTCTTTCTACCGATAACTTTTGACTTTCTTTCCATGCCTGCTTTGTAGCTTCCTTCTCGCGCCTGCTTTGGAGCTTCCTTCTCTGGTTTGCTCCTTCAGGTGGCTTGAGGCTTCTATAGCATGCTACTCTGCAGTATGCTTTCGGCATAGTCTCTCAGGTAGCTTCCTGTCTGGTAGCTTGCTGGTTTGCAATCTGCTTCAACAAGGTCTCTTCCTGTAACTTCTTGCAGTCATCAGTATCCCAATTAGTTCACCCAATTCCTTTCCACCATTCTCTTCAGTATCCTTTCTTTGACACTTTCTCTGATCTTTATCTTTCTGCAGTAACTTTGTTGCAGTAACCTCTCCTAAGATTGGTTATGCTTGTTAGAGTTACTTTCTTAAGGTTTTGTCTCATCAAAACATACTTAAATGTTTCCAACAGAGTGGCATTTTCATAAATAAGGGGTAAGTTGAATAGTTACTTACGTGCACGCCTGTAATTACTGACACAAAAGTGTTTTCACATTAAATGCAAAAGCGCATATTTGCTACTTTTAATCATGACTGTTATTTTATCCAATGTTTCAGCATTAAACACCAAAAATTGATTCCTCTAAGCTCTAAGTGTTTAATACATTGTTTCAGGTATTAATGTGCAGACATGTGCTGCATGCATATAAATGTTGTAACCAGAGCAGAACCTCCTTGTTGTATGTAGCATAGTTCTCCCTTAGTATGTGCGCCTTATTTTGTAACTGCATCCTTGCATCTTGGTAGTCGCTGTAAGAAGTATTCCTCTTACTCCAACGCATCTTCTTGCAGTAACTTGTCCATGAACACGTTACTGCAAGCTCTCTCTTTGTATCCTTCCTTATCTTACAGCATTAGCTTCGCTGTAACCTCTTCCCTGCATCCTTCATTGCAGTTTCATGATCCCTAGCTCATTCCTTAGAGTTGAAAACCTTGCTTCATTAAGAGGTTTGGTGAAGATATCAGCCAGCTGTAGATCTGTGTGAATATTTTCAAGAACAACATCCTTCTTTTCAACATGATCTATGATGAAGTGATGTCTAATGTCAATATGCATGGTTCTTAAGTGGAAAATAGGATTATGAGTTATTGCTATGGCACTTGTGTTATCACACATGATTGGAGTTTCTTTTTCTTCAATGTCATAGTCTCTGAGTTGTTGTATCCATAGGATTTGAGCACAACATTTCTGTAGTGGATGTAGCAATGGAGGTTTGCTTTCTGCAGAACCAAAAGACAATCCGATTGCTCAAGAATTGGCAAGTTTCACTTGTGCTTTTCCTGTCCACTCTACAACCTACAAAGTCAGAATCTGAGTATCCTTTCAAGCTGAATCCTCCTTCTTTAGGATACCATAGGCCAACATCTTGAGTTTCTTTAAGATATCTGATAATCCTTTTGGTTGTAGCGAGATGGGATTCTTTAGGGCTTCATTGAAATCTTGCACAAATTCTCACTGTGTTGGTCCCAATTGGTAGTAAGCTTAGAGGGGGGGTGAATAAGTCTACTCAATTTTCAAATTTTTCTTCATTTCAGGAGTCTTAGGTCGAGAGGCAGTAACCTTTTGGGAGGTTACTTATCAGAGTTATATTGCGGAAGCTTCCTCTCATTAAAAGACCAAATATGAAAGACATGCATCTAACATGAGATATACAGATGGAACAGTAAGCATAGATATACAGAGGTTCGAAGGTGGAGTAGCCCTTCTATATCCTCTCTGCCTCTTCTCTAGAGGGAACATTTGTTAAGCTTGTTGATTTACATAGCCCTATCTATTACAACACTGACTTAACAAGTAAGTAGCAAGCCTACACATAGCTGCTCACAGCTGCTTGCCTACTCTCTTAACTGACCCACACAGGATCCTACGTGACCCACCTAGAATCCTTACTTTCTTCTACAGAAAGTGAACATCTTATCAGGATCCTCGTCCTAAGTAAGCACTCCAAGACAGTCCTTAAAAGGTTTGTCTTCTTCTTCTTCAACTGGATGCAACAAGCCTAGGCTTCTCTTGTAGGTTGGTCTGTTGTAGCTTGCTGTCTGGACTGAGCGACTGAGTACTCTAGCGTTTCTGGGGTGTGGAGTGTTTGAGCTTCTCTTTTTCTTTTCTCTCTTCTTCTTTTTCCTCTTCTTTATTCCCCCATTTTGCTCTCTTTTCTTCTACGCCCTCTTTTCTACGCTCTCTCTTGCGTTCTTCTATTTTCTCTTGCGCGCTTATCTCTACACTTCAGTCTTCGGTCTTCTTCTATTTATAGAGTAGGAAATCTGCCCGTTGAAGGTAGGTAGTTTTCCATCATTAAATGCGCCGCACTCCTTCTGATACACGTCAGCTTTTCGCTTCTCACGTGTCTTCATCTGGTTGGTTCCATTCCTTTCTCTCTACTGGTAACTTCTAGCTTCCTTCCCATGCTTGCTTTGTAGCTCTCTTCCTAGCCTCGATCTCATGTGGCTTCAGGCTTCTGTCGCTTGCTATTTTACAGTATGCTTCGGCATGGTCTCTTCCAGGTAGCTTCCTGTTAGGTAGTTTGAGTCTTCGGTAGCTTGTTGTTTTGCAGTATGTTTTTCATTTTACCAAATTCCTTTTACCATTCTCTTCAGTATCCTTCTTTTGAAGCTTTCTTTGTCGTATCTTTCTACAGTAACCTCGTTGCAGTAAACTTTCCAAGATAGGTTATGCTTATATAGTGAGAGTTATTATTCTATGGTTTTGTCTCATCAAAACATACTTAAATATTTTCTAACACACTGCAAATATGATGTCTGGCCTACTAGCTGTAAGATATAGGAGTGATCCAATGATCTTTCTTTACTTTGTAACATCAACATCCTTCCCAACTTCATCTTTATCCAGGCTCATGGATGTGCTCATGGGTATGCCTATAGCAGCTCCTTATTCCATTCCATACTTCTTGATCAACTCTTTTATATACTTAGCTTGGTTAATAAAAATTCTAGCATCCATTTGTTTTACTGCAGTCCTAAGAAGAAGCTCAGCTCTCCCATCATGCTCATCTCAAATTTATTTTGCATGATACAGTGGAACTTCTCTCAAAGTTGTTTGTTTGTTGATCCAAAAATAATCTCATCAACATAAATTTGGACTAGCAAGATGTTATCACCACCCTGGATTCTAACAAGAGTTTTGTCTATTGTCCCTTTTCTGAACTTATTCTCAAGAAGGTAAAGGGACAGTGTATTATATCATGCTCTTGGTGCTTGTTTGAAGAAACAAGCAGAAGCCTTTGGAACTGATGAAACAGAATAAAGGATGCTGAAACAGGCCATGGATGCTAGTTTGTTGGAAAAGAGGAGGAAGCATAAAACTGTAATCATACAACCGGGTGAAGGGTCTTCAGCTAGAGCAGCACCCATAGAACATCTTTTGAATGCTCCACCAATAATTCAGAAGAGTCCATCACTATCAGCTTCCAAAGACGAATCCAATAGAGCCTACAATCAGCTGGTTAACATAGTGGTTCTGCCAGATGAAGATGAAACAAGATCAGAAATTGCTGGAGAAGTTTATATCATGGGAGATACTCCTATCACCCTAGAACAGGCTGACACGCCAATGATAGAGCTACTAACCACTCTAGAGGGTACAAAACTGGATACACTTGCAGTTGCTGCAGCTCTTGCAGAAACTCTAAGAGCAGCACTCTTCAAGAAGGAGAATCTGTACCAAAACTCTCTGGCGATAGAACACCAATGGAGGTTGACAAAACGGCTGAGGAAATTACACCTACTCTCATACAGGATGTAATCTCTGAGGATCCTGCAAACTATGGAGAGATGGTTGCATAGAATGCCATAACTGAGCAGGCTGCTAACAGAAAGTCTACTGTTGAGATGAATCCAGAGGAACAAAGTGCTAAGAAAAAGTCTGCTGATGAAGTGATTAACCCCAAAGAGCCCACTATTGTGGCAGATAATGATGATTCAACTCATTATGGTGCAAATATTGAGAGTTTCATGTCAAATTCTAACAGCGATGAAGGGTCACCCAGTGAACAGGGTGAATTTGGAGTCGAAAAATCCAAACCTCTAAATCCTTCTTCTTCTGTGTAGAATGAAGAACAAAATTCCTTTGATGATATTCTCAAAGCAATAAGAGAACTTGGAACATCCTTGAGCGAAGCAAGCAAGCAAATGAGAGCTGAAGCAAGAAAGGATAGATTCCAAGCCGCCTTCAAACAGGATACTTTGAATGCAACGTTAGCCAGATTACAGCAGTCTATCTCTTCTCTAACATCCTCTACCACTCTTATTGACACAATCAAGAGCATGAATGAAAAGCTCAATTCCCAAGTAAACAAATCAACTACAATTGAGCTAGAGCATAAATTTATGTCCGCTTCCCTCAAAGAAGTCTCCAACATTCAGCATGAACAGAAGCAAACCTTGGATAATCTTACTGAGTTGATAGTTGGCATGCATTCAATGCTCCAATTTGCAGTTGGATCGAGCTTTGATGATAACAAAAAGTGGGAAGAGGCAGCTAAGAGGATTGAGCAAAGAATGCAGCAAGTTCCCTCCTCCTCTTGCAAAGATCTAGCAATATTGCCTAGAAGGGATTCAGGAAGTGATGGAGGAAGCTATGGGGAAAGCTCTGGCGGATAACATGATAGCAGAACTATCAAGAGAAAATCTCATATATCCATTTTGGTCTTCGAAGAGGAGTAGAAGAAAGATAAGAGAAAAGGAGAAGAGTTGAGGAAGAACTTGTTAAAGCATCAGATGCTCACTTTGAAAGATTTGCAAATGAGATCTTATCCAAACTCTTCCCTCCTCAGAAACAACCTGACCTAGAAGTTCTTGCTGGAGAAGAAGGGAATGTACTGGAGTCACTTTGTATTTTCTTAGAGGGGAGTCCAAACTGCAGAGATCCTAATTTTCAAGAATGGGAGCTCCCTGAGATTGATCTGTCTATCAATCGGTGTCCATCCTTTCAGTAAATCAATACCTTCAAACAGGCAGAATTTATGAAGTACTACAATCAGTTATGCAAGGAATCCATAATTATCAAAGGGAAAAATAACCGTGAAGGACTCAAATGCTTCAGAAACCTTACTAGTAGAGGAGTTCTTCCAAAACAGATAAGGCAAAAGAGCAGATTAAGCAGAGGAGAAACTATTCCCTTCAAAGAAGATTTTTGGCTAAGATATGATGAGACACCTGAGATAAAACAGAAGGTGGAGCCAACCTATCAAGAGTGTCTCCTCAATTGGTGGAAGGAACCAAGATCGTGCACAAAAGTTTACGGTAAGCACAAGCCGCAGTTGCAACCAACCAAGAAGTGCCACATATTAAAAGGCAAAAAGTAAAGTCAAAAGAAGTGTCAGGCTAGGACGGCGATTGCAGCTTCTGAGTGACAGCCTGAAAAAGCAGTACACGATCAAATCAAGAAATGTCACGTCACCCCAAAGAAGTAGCAAACTGGATGACCTATCTAACGGACAAAATTCAAATCGCCTATAAATACAAGAGGACTGGGACTTGAAATGCACCAGAAACTCTCGCAATCTAAACGCGCAAAGATATATACTGCAGATCATATACAAACATCAAAGAAGTTTCAAGTCCAGTCTAAGCAGCAAGCTACTCTCAGCTTAAAGAGCTAAATCGTTTCAAGCTTGCTGCCTATGTTACTAGAGTTTTACTCTCTTTGTTAGACTGTGTGGAGTTGCTTGATCAGAGGGTGTACCTGATCAAGTATTTTCGCTCTTGGTAGAAGAGCAAGAGTCATGTGTGGGCTAAGGGTTTCGCTCATGGTAGAAGAGCAAGAGCCCTGTGTGGGCTAGAGATTTGGCCACTGTGCAGTAACCCTGTGTGAGAGAGACTGGCAGTAGATCTCGTTAGGTTTAGGTTGTCTAAGCTAGGCTTGTGTAAATCAACTGTTTTACCTAACGAAGTTCTCTCATTGTGTAGGAGAAGAGAGGACATAGAGCGATTACTTCACCCTCGAACCTCTATAAATTGTTGTGTTATTTACTATTGATTATCTTGATCATAATATTGCATATCTGAATCTATTTGCTGCATATCATCCCTAAGCATAATCACGGTTTTTAGAAAAACAAATATTGATTTGAAAAAGTATTTCCGCTGTGCATAACACTCTCTTATTTCAAAATTAAAGGCAACTGCTCAAGCAGCGACTTGCGAAGTAAGTTTTTCTAAAAAATTGAGTAGGTTTATTCACTCCTCCTCTAAGCCTACTACTACTTGGGACCAGCACAGTCCATTTGCCAAATCACGTGCTCTTTGTTCCATTACATCATGAATTGTTTTGTTATACCTTTTCGTGTATGGAACATGACCAATATTCCATGGATCAACAAATTTAAATCTGTTCAGCCAACTTAAGCTCTTAATCTTCTCATATAAGTGCCTGTACATGAAAAAATTTCACAATCCACATTTGATATAAAAAAACAATAAATTAAATTACCAAAAATTTCATTATTTATTTACCATATGTAGACAGCAATACATGTGTAGGAGAAATCGGTTGCAATTGGAAAAAAGGCTCGGCGTCCTCAATGTGTACGTAAAGGGTACGCTCACTTCCAAACACACCTTTATCAAGTGGTATCATGATATTGCCTTTACCTTCAAGAGAAGCCTTGCAATAACAATATACCATGCGTAATGGTGTTGGAATGGTCGAGAAATCCATCATGGGCTTCTTTTCTGTCTTCCTTTTCTTTTTTGGTTTCTAATGTAAATAATAAATAATAAATAATACAAACTCATATTAAATAATGAATAATGAATAATGCATATTAAATAATGAAAACGGTACCTCCTCTTGCAACTTCATAAGATGCATGGGCCATGCAATATGAGATCCAACTGCATCACCAATGCTCAAGCACTCGTGTGTTGGAATGGGTAAAGGAGCATTTTCATCCACTGTTTCATCTATCGAAACTCTCATGCAATTTTCAGACATTTGCATTCCATGAATCAGCTCATTCGGCCCATTGACTTTCACAATCGTGCCGTAAGCAGTAATATTTGTGCGTGACTCCAAACTTAATGCGACGAGTTTTCCTTACAACAAATAGTTAACGTTAAATAATCACTATAATCAACCAGTTGTAATTTGGTATGAACAATATATATTATTAATATGAAGCACCTGCAAATCAACAGTGTGTTCAACCAATTACATATCATCCTCCTCTAAGTTGCAGACATCATGTGGATTGTGTACTGGAGTGGGACTATTTGCATGTTCAGGCTGGACTTCATCAGTAAAACCAGGTTTACACTTCACAGAACAACTACCTTTCTCATCAGCTTCAACACCAGGACCAATGAACTTGAGCAGAGCAGCTTCCAGTCTTGTAATGCATTTATCTTGTTCCGCATTTTTATTTCTTTCTTCATTCAACTCACGTTGTTGGAGGTCATAGAGCCCATCTCCTTTTGATTTAATTCCTCCAGGAGCTTTATAATAACTTCGCTGAGTGATATGACCTCCAAGACCTCTCAAGCGTCCATGATGTTCTTTAGAACCAAGTACTTCTGAAAGGAT
This sequence comes from Scutellaria baicalensis, assembly GCA_005771605.1. Taxonomy (NCBI): domain Eukaryota; kingdom Viridiplantae; phylum Streptophyta; class Magnoliopsida; order Lamiales; family Lamiaceae; genus Scutellaria; species Scutellaria baicalensis. The sequence goes on from CM016721.1 coordinate 28,792,421, forward strand.
GGTGTTTTTGTTTCCCTCAAAACTCAAGCTTCCTTCTTTCTTCTTGAAAATAAATTCACCCTAATATTTAAATATGAAAAAACATTAATAATGAATTATTATATATGAACATAACATTTATAGCAAGTATATGTATGTGTAGAAAAAATATCTGAAAGTTGCTTACAATCTTATAAACTTTTTCTTTCAAGGCCTCTCCTTCACAATTGTCGTCCTTAGTCTTTCGTGCTTCAACCCAAAGTGTAGCTTGATTGATTTCAGGATCTTCTGTTAAGATATGAGGCTGCATAAAAAAATATCAATTCATATTCAATTATGTGACATATATTCTTATTTGGCATACAATAATAACACAGATGAGAGTAACATACATGAGTCTCTGCATATTGGGCATATCCTAATCAAGATAAACGATATGAATATGCATACTTAGCTCTCCTTTCCTTATTCTCAGCCCTCAATTTTTAGAAAACAAATGGGAACATGAAAAAATAGAATACATAATTTAGGCAACACAAAATAAATAACAATATACCTTGGACTCATCAGACAATTGGCTTATCACGAAAGAACTCCAATCTTGTGCCTCAATACATGGATATTGGGCAGGTGGTGTGTTCAAATCAGGCGAGCCTATCCTCTTATAAACAAACTCATTAGTGAGTTTGGTCTTAAACTGACGCCACTTAGTATTAGCTGAGACAATGCATCCCCCCTCCATTTTGGATCAACATTAAAGGACAACAATGAAATGCATGAAAGATCATATTAGAAAATATAATATAGGTATAAGAAACTAGTAAATCATATAATTACTTACATTTACTAACTCCCAGATTTGATACTTGACCTCATTCGGAACATCGTTCCATCACTCATAAGTGATCTTCACTTTCTCCCTAGCTAGAACTCCAATATAGCTTTGCATCTGACTTGCAACTGGTCCAATCGGCTGCCCCGAACGGTTGAACTCCATATCCTTTCTTACACCTTGAACCCTTTTTATCGATAGACAATGTATCACAGTCCGTCCTCTAAGGGATTTTATAGAATGGGTGCTCAATGTAGGTGTATCGCCAGCAATCTCCTCATCAACAACTTTTTCCTTGTCATTCCCTTGCAACTTATCCAATAGTGCCTTTTTACGCTGTGTAATCATTGTTGTAAGAAATCTGCAATCAAATAAAGAAACAATGAATAAAAAGTGGCTAATCAAGACTTATTGCAATTAGAATACAACACTAAAACGTCAAAACTCAACAAATAAAATAAGAATAATAAATAAGAGACATCGTATATGCAAGGTAAATATATACCATAGTGATTTAATTGCTAGCATGATCAATTACCATTGGAATATAACACTAAAACGTTACAACTCAGCAAATAAAATAACAAGAATAAACAAAGAGACATTTTATATGCAAGGTCAAAATATACCACTGTGATTTAATTGCTTGCATGATCAATCCATGTCCCTTCACAATCCACACGAACACATGGTGGTCCATTATCATCTGTAACATCATCATCCTTGGTATGTAGATCTTTGGTAAAACAAGGGTGGTGAATTGTTGTTTCATCAAATTCTTCACCACTTTTGCTTTCAAAATACTCCCTTGTAGGTGTTGTAAGCACAGCAGACCATTCATGGTCCATAGGGTCTTCTATATAGAAAACTTGCTTTGCTTGACTTGCCAAAATAAATGAATCATTTCTGAAACCGATTTTGTTAAGATTTACAAGTGTGAATCCAAGATCATCTATTAAGATGCCACTTTTGTTGTCTACCCAATTGCATTTAAACACTGGAATTCGAAACTTGCAGTAATCAAGTTCCCATATCTCTTCAATAGCCCCATAGAAGATCATGTCTGACACAATTGGATTTTTATCTTTAGCACTAGAAAGTTGCATGGTCTTTGCAACTAAGCTAACTCCAGAGTTTTGAACAGTTCGTGCTGCATCACGTTCCTTTGTATAGAAACTAGCACCATCAATCAAGTAACTATGATACTTTAACACATTATTGCTAGGCCCCTGTTCTATATACTTCATCCTTCCTGATATGTTCTTTGTCGAACAATATTTTTGTTCCGTCACCTAGCACCATCACATGTTTAAAATACATACTCACATTGTTTATGATCACATTAATAGTCATTTATATGTGATGTTAAACTTACTCGATCACGTAGCCAGCTAGTAAGCAATTTATTATGTTAGTCCTGTAACCACTTTACGGACTTAGCCTTTGTCCGTGATGTTGTCTACAAGAAAGTCATGTGTTCACTAATAACATAACATAGAAAAATTAGTTATTGGAACACAAGCAAATTAATTAGCATGATGTGAATTTGATGAATTACTTGATATATGGATCAATCTCGACATCATTTGTGAGTACATGACGATGTGCCTGCAGCAACTCCTCATCACAAACAAATGTGACTTGTGCCCTTGATAGAGGTTTAGTGTGTCGGACTTGGTGATGTGTTGCTGGGATGCCACATGTCTGCATGTTTCACAAGTAGTCTGAGCAAAATTCCACTGCCTCTTCAGCGATGTAGCATTCGGCAATACATCCTTTAGGTCGATTTCGATTTCTCACATAACCCTTCAAGACTCGCATGTATCTTTCAAATGGATACATCCATCTATACAATACTGGTCCACAAAGTCTAACCTCTCGTACTAAGTGCACAGTCAAATGCACCATGATATCAAAGAATGACGAAGAAAAGTACTTCTCTAACAAGCACAGGGTCGTTACAATCTCCCTTTGTAAATCATCTAGCCTTGACACATCTATCACTTTGCTGCACACCACATTGAAAAAGAAACATAATCTGTTGATAACATACCTAACATTATCAGGTAAGACACCACGAATTGCCACGGGAAGTAATTGTTGCATTAAGGTGTGACAGTCATGTGACTTCAATCCAACAAGTTTCAAATTTTTCAGTGAGACCAACATCTTGACGTTTGATGAATAACCAGTTGGGACCTACATTCCAACGAGAGATTGACAAACCTTTCGTTTTTCATCTTTGCTTAATGTATAACATGCAGGTGGCAAAAATGTCTTCTTTTTCCCCCGCAATCGGTGCCAACTCAGTCCTTACCTTCATCTCTAGAAGGTATCGTCTTGATGCTACCCCATCCTTTGTTTTTTCCGGGATGTCAAGTAACGTGCCTATGAGACTTTCGCATATATTCTTCTCAATGTGCATTACATCGAGAATATGCCGAACATGTAAATGTTCCCAATATGGAAGTTGAAAGAAAATTGACTTCTTCTTCTAAACAGATTTATCACCATTATTTGCTTGACAATTGTGACTACCTTTTCCCCAAACACATTTTAGTGCAACAACTTTTTTCAATACATCTCGCCCAGATAATGGTTTTTGTGAGATATTGAAATCTTATGTTCCATCAAATGCTTTTTTTTGTCTTCTATAAGGATGACTTTCATGGAGAAACCTTCTATGGCCCGTGAATGACATCTTTCGACTGTGCTTCAACTTTTTCACATATGTATATTCACCACATATGGGACATACATGGTATCCCTTGACCTTGCATCTCGATAAGTTTCCATAAGCTGGAAAATCATTTATTGTCCATAGCAAGCAACTCTAAGTAGGAAACTTTCATCCCGATAAGCATCATATGATTGAATGCCTTCTGAACACAATTGTTCCAAGTCATAAATTAAAGGTGCTAAGTAGACATCAATATTGTTCCCAGGCTGCTTAGGACTAGCAATCAACAAGGTAAGTACAATGAATTTTGGTTTCAAACACAACCAAGGAGGAAGATTGTAGGTGACTAATAGAACTAGCCAACAACTATAAGTGGATGCCATCAAAGTATATAGATTGATCCCATCTGCAGATAAAGTTAATATGAGATTTCTAGGATCAGAAGCAAAGTCTGGCCATTTATGGTCAACAACCTTCCACGAGGGTGAATCAGCTGGATGGCGTAGAAAACCATCACTAACCCTCTTTTCAGCATGCCATTAAGTCCTTCGAGACTTCCGTATTCCGAAACATTGTTTGAAATCTCGGAATAGGTGAAAAGTACCCCAAAACTTTGGCAGGAATTAAGTTCTTCATAGTAGAACTCTTACCCACCTTCTATCTCGAGGCTCCATAAGTCGGGCAACTAGTACATTGCTCATACTCCTTTCGATACAAAATACAATCATTGGGGCATGCATGAATTTTCTCATAGTCCATGCCTTAAGCAATTAGACTTTTCTTTGCATCATACAAAGATAAAGACAATTCATTTGAATCTGGCAGCATATCTCCAATGAGTGTAAGAAGATCATCGAAACTCTTATCACTCCAACTATATTTGGCCTTCAGGTTGTATAGTTTCACAATAGAAGATAACTTTGTGAATTTAGTACAACCTAAATACAATGGTTTTTCTGCATCCTCAAGTAGCTTTACAAACTCATTTGGATTGTCAGTTTCTTCATATGCAGCATGTACCATATCAATTGGGTCTGATGAAGTAGACTTACATTCACCATCCCCACATTGATTCAAATCATCTATTGAGTTAGTATAGTTTTCTCCATGTTATGTCCAAGTATGGTAAGTTAAATCCATACCATGAGTCAACAAATGCAACCTCACAAGCTCAACTTTTTTCCTCACTAGGTTTCCACATGTTAAGCAAGGGCATGACATTACATTGTGGTTAGCTACATTTTGCAGAGCAAAATGCATGAAAGACTCTACTCCAGTTTTATACTCATGTGACAATCTATCTTTTCACATCCATAATTTATCCATAATCAACCTACTAACACAAGATTTTATTAAATAAAAAATATAGTCTTATGATATATATTTTCTTATTTTGCATCAATTGCCTAAGAATAGAATCAAACTCAAAAAAATTAGTGCACAATTCACAATTCATAACCAAACATACTGCTAATTAACAGTACACAAATAGACACCAAGTCAAAAATGAAATTCCATCACCCTCTTCATAATTCAGCTATTGGAAATCAGATTCGACACAAAACCCATGTCGTAATAGATACGGAATGAAATCTACACAATCATTAAGCATACATTGAATTATGATCACAGTAAATTTATATCTCAACTTGAGTTTTGTTCTTTGAAAAAAAAAATATAGAGATAAACTGACAATCATCAGATCGCATTATTAGCAAAAAGCAACAATACATTCTGAGATTTAAAATGAAAGTAAATGATGGAAAAATTGTACACAAATATTCTCACGGGAGGAAAAATCAATTACTGACATGTCAAGTGGTTCAAAAGTGAGAGCAAAGGGTCACCTCTTAGAAGAATTCGAACTCGAAGAGAGGAAATTCCAAGGACGAGGCAGGGGCAGAGGATCTCCAAGGACGAGGCAGGGGCTACAAGCGGCGGGGTAGCTATGAATCAGCATCGAGAGTCTGAATTCGTGGATATGCTGGCGGAAAGGGCAAGACAGACTCTGAGAAGAAGAACATACAGAGAAGCTCGAGAATTAGATGGAATAACTAAATATCCTAGTCTTTTAGAAAATGACAATCTGGAATATATATAATATAGTAGAGTAGTAATTTATTGGATCAAGATCATGAATCTGTGTATGCAAATTTCTAGATTGCTCTGCTTCTCCTTTTTTATGTTGACTTTGGATTTGAATAGTGGAATAATTATTGATTTAGGAACAAATGAATTCTCATCACTAATTCATTTCAATATCGACGATCTCTACAAACAACTTATATTCTATTATGTTTCACTATTTTTAAATGGATTTTTCATAGATACTATTAATGAGATCTACCTATTATTATATTGTTTCATTAAAATTGGCTCTCATTTCACTTAAGATTCATGGACACAATTTGATTAGTGTTTCACAATTTCATAAATCTCATCATTATTCATAAACAAATAATATCATAACCAAAATGTAAGTATTCTACTTAACCAAAATGTAAGTTAACCACAATTACATAAATCTCATCATTATTCACACAATACTTTCTTGCTTAACCAAAAGTACTCTAATCAGCAGCTGCACCAACTATATTTCAAAGAAACTAACAACTATCTGTTTGGTGCTCAAGGAATTTGGGATGAACCAAATGTAAATTTTGCTCGGAAAAATTAGAAAAACATTTCAATTTTTAGTGAGAATAAGCAAATGGGGGATGGGTGAGCGCAGCGTACCAATATTTGCCAATGTTTGCCAATTGGGATGCTTCACTCGGCTGGGAATGTAAATAGGATGCACGCTGCGAGGATGGGTGTGCGGCGAGGGTGCACACTGCGCAGCGGCTGGAGGGGATGGGTGCACGCTGAGGGTGCACGCTGGGCTGGGGTTGGAGGGGATGGGTGCGAGTGGCTGGAGGGGATGGGTGTGCGGCTGGAGGGGATGAGAGGAGAGGCAGCTGCCGGTGACTTGGGTGCACGCAGCGAGGTGACCGCGGCGTGGATGCACGCGGCGAGGCGGTAGTAGCGTGGGTGCTCACGGTGAGGCAGCGACTGGAGGGTATGTACACGCGAGGAGGCAAGAGCTGACTATGATAGTTGCACACGGCGAGACAGTGACTGGCAGCGCGGGAAGGTGGCGGCGGCGACAGCTAGGGTTACGATTGACTTGTGGATTCTAGGTTAAAATTGGGGATTTTGACTTGGGGTAATATGTCTTAGTAAATTTTATTTTACATGTATGTATTTATATTTAGTAATATTAATAAATAAAAATCAAGTTTATTTAGTTTACGACAACGCTACCACGAGGTTATGACAACGCTATAAATTTACCGTTGTCTTAGGGATATATGACTACGCTTCAACGACAACTTCATATTGTAACCGTTGTCTTAGGGATGAACGACTACATATCTACGACAACCTCATATCATAAGCATTGTCATAAGGTTCATTTTGTACCTAAGACTACACCACTACGACAACGTCAAGTCACTACCGTTGTCTTAGGGCTGAATTTTACCCTATGACTACGCCTCTACGACAACACCAAAAAAATGCCTTTGTCTATGAGTGGATTTTTGTGTCCTAAGACAACGGTTTTGTCTATGACAACGCCAAATTTGGCTACGACAACGATTTTTTCAAAAAACCGTTGTCTTAGAGGCGTTGTCTATGTGCATTTTTCTTGTAGTGGTCTGAATCCTGTTATTATCTTCAACAACTTCATCAATTGACTTGGATTCTACCTTCAAAATAAAACAAGCAAATATAGCTTTGCGCTGTCTTGAGCGTCTTGTTCTTACTCCAATGCTTGGCTTTCCAATAATGAGATCTTTGAGATGGTTTCTGAGGCACGTTCTATCTGGAATTGTTATAGGTTGCTGGTCATTAATCTTTTTGGCTTCAGCATCCAGTATCGTTGGTTGACCAGCGTCCTTTCAGTGACCTAAGGTTGACCAATTCCAGCATCCTTGGCATTTTCTTCCACTTTCTTAGTATCATTTGAGAGTTGTGGCGGCTGAGGTACTTCAACGTAAGTCACCTTTTCTTCACTGATTTGTGGACTTGATACTCATTTCTCAAAATTGTCTAAGCTTGCTAGATCACAGTAAGGTTCATCGAATATGACATGTATAAATTTTTCTACTAATATCGTCCTTTTGTTGAAGATCCTGAAGGCTTTGCTTACTGAGGAGTATCTTAAGAATATTACTTTATCTGATTTTGCATCGAAGGTTTTTATGTATTCTTTGCCATTGTTGAGGATATAACATCTGCAACCTAAAATATTAAAATAAGAAATATTTGGTGTATAACCATACAATAATCCATATGAAGTTTTATTCAATTCTTTAATTATTAAGCATCGATTTTGCGTGTTGCATGTTGTGTTGGTCGTTTCTGCCCATAATCTCTTTGGAATCTCTATTTCAGCCAACATCGTTTTGGTAGCTTCCTTTACCGTTCTGTTAATCCTTTCAGCTGCCTCGTTTTGTTGTGGAGCCCGTGCTACTAAATACTCATGCCTGTTTCCGTTATCTGAGCAGTAACCTTCAATGAATATGTTGGTGAACTCCATTTCGCTATATGATCTGATTTTCACAATGCTAAGGTTCTTCTCGTTATGTATTCTCTTTATGAACTCTAGCAGTCTGTTTTGAGTGTTTGATTTCTTAGCCAGGAAGATTGTCCAAGTGAACCTTGAATAGTCATCTACTATGACTAGTGAGTACTTCTTCCCACTGATGTTGATTGGTTCAATCAACCTAAACAGGTCCATATGTAGTAGGTTTAGTATCCTGTGAGATGATCTAAGAACCTTGTTCTTGAAGAAGCTTTTGACCTGTTTGCCCTTCTTGCATGCTCCACATACATTTTCCTTCTTGTATGCAAGATGTGGAAGTCCTCTCACCAATACATTTCTAGCTAACTTGTTAATCGTCTTGATGTTCAGGTGGCTCATTCATTTGTGCCACAGCCAGCTCAGTTCACGGGTGCTATTTGCTATGAAGTAGGTCGCTGGCTTGGCTGAGCTCCAGTTAGCTATGTAGATGTTTCTTTTTCTGGTTCCAGTGTGCTTGACCTCCTTGGTGTTACTATCCTCAACCAGACATTTGTTGTGGCTGAATTGCACTAAGTATCCTTTGTCACAAAGATGACTGATACTTAAGAGATCATATCTAAGTCCTTTCAAATAAGATACTTCTGTTATGTAGGTGTTCCATTACTTCAGACTTTCTATTGTTTTTGTGCTTCCCTTGGAGTTATCACTAAAGACAACTTTGGGGCCTTTGCAAGCTTTAAAGTCTGTTAGTATCCTCTTGTTGTCAATCATGTGCCTGGAGTAACTACTATCAATGTACCACACTTCATTGCTGCTCCCTAGCATAGGTTCCTGGAAAAGAATCACTTTTGCTTAGGTACTCATAGAAGTACGGGTCTTTTTTGGGTTAACTTTCTTTTTGGGGACCCAAACCTTCCTTACAACAACTGGTTTGTTGTAGGATCAGTTTGTTCTTTTCTCACCTTGAACAACATACACAAGATATTCACTACAAGAAATTCTCTCATAGACTACACCCCTAAGACATGTGTTTTGTCAAAAAACCCTTGTCGTAGCTTAAATTGGCGTTGTCGTAGATAAAACCGTTGTCGTAGAGTGCAAAAATGCTCTCATAGACAAGGGTTTTTTCTCAGCGTTGTCGTAGAGTGCAAAAATGCTCTCATAGACAAGGGTTTTTTCTTAGCGTTGTCGTAGAGGCATAGTCGTAGGTTAAAATTGAGCTCAAAGACAACGCTTACGATATGAGGTTGTCGTAAAGACGTAGTTATTGTGCCCTAAGACAACGCTTATAATACGAGGTTGTCGTAGAGACGTAGTCATTGTAGCCTAAGACAACGGTAATTTTTTAGAGTTGTCGTAATATCATAATAGCGTTGTGGTAGACTAAGTTAAATTAAATGTATTTTATTACACATGTAAAAATAAAAAAGTTACTAAGGGTGAAATCAAATCCCCAAATTGAAATTGAGAACCCTAAATCCCTCCTCCTCCCCACGCCTCCGCCGTCGACATCGTTGCCGCCGCAGCGCCGCCGCAGCGCCCTCACCGCTGCCAGTGTCCCTCATCGCCGTTGCCAAGTCGATTGATTCAAGAGTTTTTCTCGTCGAGCCCATCGGTTTCTCTGCCAAGGTCTCGCAGCGCCGCTCCAGCTCTCGCCGCCGCCGCCGCCGCCTCCAGCCCTCGCAGCCGCCGCCTCCTCCAGCCCTCCCCGCCGCCGCCGCCTCCTCCCCCACCCCTCCTCAGCCGTCACTGTCCCCACCCCTCCTCAGCCGTCACTGTCGACGCCTCTGATCTTAGCCTCTGCCAAGACCGCTCCGCCGCCTCCAGCCCTCTGCTCCGCCGCCTCCTCCCCCACACCTCAATTTTCGGCCGCAGAGCGAAGCTTTTGGCGATTCATCGTCGGATAGCGGCGGCGAGTCGCCGCGATCGAGGGATGGAGTCGTGAAGCCTGTGTCTGTTTTTGGGGATTCCCACAATTGGGAACCGGTCACTGAAATCAACGGCCTTTGGATTTGTAGGGATTTTTTGTCCGCCGATCAACAGTCATCTTTGCTATCAGCTCTTAAGAAAGGTAAACTAATGAATGTGCAATTTTGCGTTGATTTTACTGTTCAATCGAATTTATGCTTCGACTTTTGCTGGATGCAGAGGGATATTTGTCTGAAGCCTCACACAATCAGGTAATTAATGAAACTCACCCTATTAATTATTGGATAAATGTGTGGAAAGAGCTGAGTGTGGAGCTTCAGGTTCATGCTAAGAGTCGATCAGTTCTTTACTTGCTTAACCTAATGGATTGTTGAAATTCTCTGCTGCTGAGTTTCTGGAAAATTGATGGGGTTTTCATTTAACTCAAGTCTCTAATTGCAAATCAATACGATGTGAAGACAGCTTTCTACTTTTGCATACTTTCTTCCGAATCAAGGGATAAAAAGACATAGTTTTTCCAGTGGGAAACTGATTATATTTGGAACCTTTCGAGGGATAAAAAAGACATGGTTTCGACCTTAACCTCGTTGCATTAGGTTGTATGGATCCCATCCTCATTCTTGGGATTTGGAAGTATGTACTAACTATGCATCCTTTTCTATTCATTTAGGTGTATATATAGTATAGGAACTGATGTATATGTGTGATCATCCCAAAGACATACATGGCATGAAATTTGATCCGTCTGCATCTATCTCTTAGGCTATGAGGTTTGGAGATCTCCCAAAGATATATTATTGTCAAAAATGATTTGATTTTGATAACTAGTTAGAATTGTTGTCAAAATTGTTAAAATGATTGGAATAGTTTGAAGGACAGTATTGTCATTATTTTTTAACAAATAAATTAATTAGTGATTATATTTTGGGGTAATTTATATATAGAATTTTAAGATGATACTGTACGTAAATTGAATGATGTGGTTTCATAAGGAGAACGTGCAACATAGGAGATTTTGTGGATTTGCTATTCTTTATGGGTAGATATGTCGTATATGCTTGAAAATATTGAATTTTCGTTATGAGACTTAACAAAATCTCATTGTTTTAGGCTGATTATGGACAAATCATGGATGTTAAAGGATAGAATGTCACATGAGTATAAACTTGGAGTAGAGTCTTTCATACATTTTGCTATGCAAAATGTACCTACTCACAATCTAATGTCATGTCCTTGCTCAACATGTGGGAACCTAGTGAGGAAAAAAGTTGAACTTGTTAGGATGCATTTGTTGAGTAATGGTATGGATTTAACTTACCATACTTGGATATGGCATGGGGAAAAAAATACCAACTCAATTGATGATTTAAATCGATTTGAAATTGAAAATGCTCCTTTGCCTATTCCAACACACGAGTGCTTGAGCATTGGTGATGCAATTGGATCTCATGTTGCTTGGCCGATACATCTTATGAAGTTGGAAGAAGAGGTAATTATTTATTACGTAATAATATCATCTTGTTTTACATATCTAATATGAGTCGAATTAAAATGTATAGAAAGCAAAAAAGAAAAGGAAGTCAGAAAAGATTAAGAAGTCTGTGGTGGATTTCTCGTCCATTCCAACTCCATTACGCATGGTATATTGTTATTGCAAGGCTTCTCTTGAAGGTAAAGGCAATATCATGATACCACTTGAACAAGATGTCTTTGGAAGTGAGCGTACCCTTTATGTGCACATTGAGGACGTCGAGCCTTTTTGCCAATTGCAACCAATCTCCTACACATGTATTACTGTCTACATATGGTAAATTTCATCTTCAATTTGTCGTAATTTAATTTACTTATTTTATTTTTATATCAGATCCAAATTGCGAGTTTCTTTTTTCAATTATAGGCACTTATACAACAAGATTAGGAGTTTAAGTGGACTGAACAAATTTAAATTTGTTGATCCCTGGAATATTGGTCATGTTCCATATACGAAAAGGGATAACAAAACAATTCATGATGCAATGGAACAAAGAGCACGTGATTTGGCAAGTGGGTTGGATGGTACCTTGATCGATCAGATTGTGTTGGTTCCAGTTAATGTGGGGTAAGTATGAATTTGAAATTATTTGATTTACCTTGAACAATTAATTTGCTATTAACATTACATACAATTAATACATTCATGTTTGTGTGTATATATAGTGTTCATTGGATCCTTACTGTTATTGATCCTCACAAGGAGGAAGTTGGAATATTGGATCCTCTTTATAATGGTATCCGTGATGGAGTTTGGAAACAAGTTGTTGAGTTGTAAGTTTTGTGATGTTTTATTGTTATTTTATTTATCTTTTTATATAGTTATTTAATTAGGATATGGTTGTTGTTCAATTATACTACTTATATCACTTATATAGGGCCTTGAAGATGTTTAGTGCAGTCAAAATGAGCAAAGGAAGGAAGAAACCTACATGGACAATAATAAAGGTGTGTAATCACTTTATCACTTTGGTGCTTTATTTGATAGAAAAACCATAATAATTGGATTCAAATATATGTAGGCTCCTAAACAACCTGACGCATTCCAGTGTGGTTTTTATGTGATGAAATACATGAAGCAAATAGTTGAGAGTGATCCGTTTGAGAAGATTGCTTCAATGCAGTCATTGGTAAGGATATAAAATTTCTTGTATCTTATTTTTGAACGCTATTAGAAAGATATTCATTCAATCTATATATAATGCATATTTTTGTTTTGACAGTTCACTAAAGAGACATACACTGAAGCAGAGATTAATGAAGTGCGCAAGGAATGGGCGGAACGTGTTCAAGAGCATATATATGAATATTAGGTAATACGTAATGAATGTTGTTTCACTGTATAATAATTATTGTTTGAGTCTATATGGATTTTTGTGGTTACAGAATCAAGTATTTTTCTAGTTGATGTATACTTTTGTTCGATGTATGAATTTCTAGTTTCTAACTTTTGTTTTAGTTTTATTGCTGTAATTATTTCGCTTATGTTATTTGTTTTCATTCAGGTTGGTGAGATTATTGGCAGATTTGAAAAGAAAGGTTTTACTTTGAAAGGTAATCATTTTCCACGATTAATTTAGCTCTTCTCCCTTTTGTCCCTTAGTTCTGACTATTGTTTAGTGTGAATGATTGCCTTTTGCTTTAGATTATATGTTGTTGCTGTGTATGATTTTGTTGTTTTCTATTGCTATCATCATTAATACGGATTTATGCAATGATTATACTTTTGTTTGGGCTTAATTAGCAGTTAAATATTGAAACATTCATTTCCTTCTGTTTGCATTTTGTTCTCTATTCAGAATGCAATAATATCCTTTGGGGCTACTGATCCATGTTTTGCATTAATTAATGATCTGAATCTATTTTGCAAATAGGTCTGAAGTTTATCACTGTTGATCGTCCCTTTGCCGAGAAGCACTATGCAGATTTATCTGCAAATAGGTCTGTAGATAAATCAGAATATTTCATCATGTGTTGGTCTTTGAGTTGCTGATTATGAAATTTGGGGTTTTGTGTTTTTTGTTGTTTTGCAGTATTTGATTAAGCTTGGAATCATCAACTTGGTGAGGGTTAGTCTCTGTTTTGTTGGAGTGTTCAACCTCTGGCTCTGGAGATACAGGCCAAATGGATTAAGCTTTAGTATCAGTAGTTCTTGAATGGATGTTGATGTTTATGATATTTGTAGATGCTAGTTTTGCCTACTTGGTTACAAGGAATATGATGTGCAGATTACGGTGGAAGATTAATGATTTTACTTTTGGATGGTTATTGATGTTTTTGGATGGATCTTGATGTGAAGAGTTCTTGATATTTTTGGATGCACGAAGTATTGTAGTTTTTGGATGTTTATTGTATAATTTGGTGAATTTTAATTTTTGTATATAATTTACAATATCAACCAATTTAATATATAATAATTGTAAAATGCAAAAGTAAAAGACATCACTAAAAAGACAATGGTTTTAAAAACCGTTGTCGTTGAAAAAATAGGTTAAAAAGCGTTGTAAACGACAACGGTTTTTTGGTTAAAAACCGTTGTCGTTGAATCAAAATACACATTAAAGACAACGGTTTTTAACCGTTGTCGTAGGTATCTACGACAACGGTTAAAAACCGTTGTCTATGAGCGCAAAAATTATAATTGTGAGGCTACGACAACGGTTTTTAACCGTTGTCACGCCGTTGTCGTAGGGGTCAACGACAACGGTTAAAAACCCTTGTCTATGAGTGAAATTTTTCAACCCCTACGACAACACCACCTACGACAAGGGTTTTTTTTGGGCTACGACAAGGGTTTTTAACCCTTGTCTATGAGCTTTTTTCTTGTAGTGATTGTTGATATCTAGTATATGCAGGTGGCTTCCTACTGTACCTACCTGGAGTATGAACTCCTTTAGTTTTAGACATGCAAGTCTTGGTACTAGTAGGGTAGAGGCTTTTCTTACCCCTGTATGGTTGTTGCTGTCTGCTTGAGCTTGCAACAAACTTAAGTTGCTACTATCAGCTTACTGCAGGATTACTCTCATAGGTCCTATCAAGGGCTTCTTTTCCTTGCCCAGTGAGCTACTTAGGTTTGTAGTTCCCCCTGACTTTATAAGGTCTCTTTTAGTATAAACTTGGGTGCTCCTGAGATCTCTGCATATGAGGTAGAAGCACCCTCACTATACCCAAGTCTAGTATGCTCACTTAAGCTTTGGTGGATGTTTAACAGAGCATCCAGATCTTTCGAGGACTTGTTGAATGTGTTGATAGTGATGTGCAAGCTTCTCTTCTCATTTTCATGCCTAGTGACCAGCATATTGAGGTTGCTTACTTCAGCTCTAAGGTTACTGCATGTCTTACTCTTCTCTTTTTCTATAGCCAATTCTATAGAGAGTGTAACATATTCTCTTCTCAGATGAAGATTCTCTTCTTTTAGCTCCCTATAAGCTGAGTTGATATGTTCGGAGACACTCATGATTTGCCTAAAGGCTTCAATTATGTTCTACTTTTCATCTTCCTTGAAGATACTAGGTTCAGAAGATACCTCATCATCACTATCATTTTCTTCAGTATTTGCCATTAGGCAGATCATAGCTTCTTCTTTTGAAGAAGAGCTATCGGAGTCATTGTCGGATGAAGGTTGCTCGTTAGGTTCCTTGCTTGCTGAAGCAGTATCCCTGAAGCTTTATCTTCACTGATAACGTATCTCAGCCTCTATTTCTTGAACCTTATTTTCTCTCTTTTCTAGGTGTTCTCCTGATCTGGATACTTGTGAACTATCGGGTAGGGACAGTTTCTTGCGTAGTGTCCAGGATTCCTGCAATTATAACACAGGTCAGTGTTAATTACAGAGTTTTGCTTCGGTTGACCTTCTTTGTTTGCTGGAGGAGCAAGTGGCTTCTACTTGTAGGTTCCTGGCCTTGCGTTGCTCTTCATGAATCTCTTGAATTTTTTTAGCAATAGTGTTATATCTTCCTCAGCATCCTCTTCCAAGGTTGCTGGTTGCTTACAACTGCTAGCCTTAAGAGCAATAACCTTCGTACCAGTTTCTTCAACTTTCTTCTTCCTCTTATTGATGTCGAATTCAAATGCTTTTAAATCAGAGAAGAGGTCGAAGGTGGTCGGTCATGCACTTGAGATCCATTGACACTCGTATGACAGTTGTCTTGCTGTCCCATTCTATGGGTAGTGCTCTAACAACGTTCACGTTCTTTTATCTTCTATGTGTAGTGCTTTTCCAGAGACTCCAGCTCGTTCACTATGCTTGTGAACCTTAGATCCATCTGTTCTAGAGTTTCTCCAAGCAGCATCTGGAACAACTTGAATTTTTGAGTGGCTGTGGAGACTTTATTATCCCTGGTCAGTTCAGTACCCTCATAGATATGTTCGAGCTTGTCCTATATTCTTTCGTTGTTTTGGAAGTCTTGAACTTGCTGAATGTGCTTTAGTCCAGAGTGACAAATAATGCGTTATTGGCTCTCATTCGGTCTTCCATATTCCATTCCTGTCTGGGTTTCTCCAAATATCGTTGGTGAGGGACCTCTCTTCTCTTAACTTTATCAGCTTCATCTGCTTTATACTTCTCAGCCTCTATTGTTGCTCTGGCAAGAACAAGGTTCAGTTTAGTAATCACTATGATCCATCGTTGATGACGAACCACATTTCATCATGCATTGAAGACAAATATGTCTTCATCCTCATTTTCCAATCATCATAATCTTCTATGAAGAATAGAGAAACTTTCTGGTTAGACGTATCCATGGAGTGATATTTTAAGAGTATGCATTTTAAAAAACGAGATCTGGGAAAGACTAGCTCAGGTTGGTTTTTCAGTTCAACATACTCTAATACCACTTGTTGGTCCCAAGTGGTAGAAGGTTTAAAGGGGGGAGGGGTTGTTGAATAAACTCTCTCAAATTTTCAAAGTTTTCTCCAAAATATGTTAAGCTCGAAGAAAGCTCACTGGACAGCTTGAACTTATACATTTTTATACAGCGGTAATTCTTTTATATAAGCCTTTGAAAACACAAGAGTGAAAATATATATTCTATGCAGATGTACAATGATGCTTGGCAGATAGATATGCAGTAAGATAGATATACAATAAGATATAAGAAATGCAATCTATATACAGAGCCTTGAAGGTTTAGTAACCCTTCTATGTCCTTTCTACCCTTTTCCACAAGGAGAACTTTGTTAGAACAGTTGTTTTACACAACCTTATCTATTACAACTCGAACTTAACAAAGAGTAGCATGTCTTCCACATAGGTTACTTGCATAATCCATCAAATGACCAACACAAGATCCTTACTCATTTCTACAATGAGTGAAAGCTTAACAGGAAAATTTTTCTAGCACTAAGCACTTCTAAAATAATCTAAAATATAAAAGTAGTTTTTCTTTGTTTTTCAAATAAGAGCAGCAAGCTTTGATTCTAAGTGCCAGTAGCTCTGCTGTTGCTTGGTGCTAGACTGAGTGACTGAAACTTGGATGATTTAAACTTTAAGCGTTTGAACTTTGAATCATATAGAATGCTTGGATTTTTAGTAATCGTTCTATTCAATCTCGTCTTCTATTTATAGGGTTGAAAATATGCCCATTGAAGAGAGGCAAATCTTAAACATTTAATATATTTGATCTTCATATTATAGTTCATTAAATGTTCTCAATAATCCAACAACCTTTGTTGTACACGTGTCTTTCTCTGATTTGCTTTATCCCCTTTGTCTCCACTAGTAACTAAGTATGATCCTCGTACTTATTTGATGTTTCCTCGGAGTGTCCTCAGATTATGCTCCATCTTTCTCTTTTAGGTTGCTCTGTTTGTCTTGTCTGCAGGGAGCTTATTCTTCAGCATCCTAGAGAGTCAATATACTGAAGTATCCTTTTGACTTGAGAGTTTCAGAAACCCATCTTTTCCTACGTAAATTTTCTTTCTTACTAGAGAGTAGTATCTTTCCTTTTGCAATATTCTTGTCTTGCAGTAACCTCCTATACTTAGAGAATTTTACATTTATAAAATGTAAGAGTTTTGCAAGCATAGAAAGATAGGATACTCTCATTTCACAACATGCATAAGTTTTTGTATCATCAAAATATACTAGTCAATTCCTAATAGAGATGATAAAGAGAATTGTTTTCAAACTTCATGTTATAATATGGATTTATTTTGGCATTTTAACATGTGAGTTCCATTAGTTAGAGAGAACTCGTTCTTTAGCAGTCAATAATCTAACACCTTTCTATGTATGTAGTAGATGTACATAGGTTCGCTTATGCTAAAAGGTCAATGCCTACCTGACCTTTTAAAGTTAAGGTGAAAGTGTAAAAAAAATATTGTTAGAACATATTTAAGTATGTTTTGATGAGACAAAACCATAGAATAGTAACCCTCATTCTATAAGCATAATCTATCTTATAAAGGTTACTGCAACGAGGTTACTGCTGAAAGATACGATAGAGAAAACTTCAGAAAAAGGATACTGAAGAGAATGGTGAAAGAAATCTGGTAGACTAAAAATGATACTGCTTACTGTAGGAAGCTACCTGGAAGAGACTATGCTTAAAGCATACTGCAAAACAACAAGCTACCGAAGACTCAAGTTACCTGACAGGAAGCTACCTGGAAGAGACCATGCCGAAGCATACTACAAAGTAGCAAGTGACAGAAGCCTAAAGCCACCTGAGAGCAAGGCCAGGAAGAGAGCTACAAAGCAAGCATGGGAAGGAAGCTAGAAATTATCGCCAGATAGAAGATGAATGGAGCCAATCAGATGAAGACATGTGGAAAGCGAAAAGCTGGCGTGTATCAGAAGGAGTGCGGCATACCTAATGATGGAAATCTACCTACCTTCAATGAGCAGATTTCCTAATCTATAAATAGAAGAAGGCTGAAGACTAAGAAGAACAGAAGGAGAGAAGAGAAAATAGAAGAACACAAGAGAGAGCGTAGAAAAGAGAGGGAAGACCTCATAGAAGAAAAGAGAGCTAAGTGGGGGAATATAGAAGAAGAAAAAGAAGAAGAGAGAAAAGAGAAGCTAAAACACTTCACACCCCAGAAACGCAAGTATACTCAGTCACTCAGTCTAGGCAGCAAGCTACAGCAGATCAACCTGCAAAAAAAGCCTAAGCTTGCTGCATCCAGTTGAAAAAGAAGAAGACAAACCTTTTAAGGACTATCTCGGAGTGCTTAGTCAAGGCTAGGATCCTGATAAGTTGTTCGCTTTCTAAAGGAGAAAACAAGAATCCTTAGGGATTAGAGAGGATCCTGTGTTGATCAGTTAGGAGAGTAGACAAGCAGCTGTGAGCAGCTATGTGTAGGCTTGCTATTTACTTGTTAAGTCAGTGTTGTAATAGAGAGGGCTATGTAAATCAACAAGCTTAACAAATGTTCCCTCTTGAGAAGAGGCAGAGATGATGTAGAAGGGTGGTTACTCCACCTTCAAACTTATGTATATCTATGCGTTTATCTATGCTTTCTATTCTATCTGCATATCTTATGTTAGATGCATGTCTTCCATATTTGGTCTTTTAAGGAGAGGAAGCTTCCGCAATATAACTCTGATAAGTAACCTCCGAAATGAAGAAAAGTTTGAAAATTGAGTAGGCTTATTCACACCCCCCCTAAGCCTACTACCATTTGGGACCAACAAATATCAATTTAGACGAGTACATAGCATGAGCATATATATTGTTAACCTCCTAAAGAAGTGAAGGGACGTAAAGGACTTGGGGAATGAATTAATGATTATTGGGTGTGTTGCAAGCATATTGAGGCTCTTCCTAAAGTTTTATGGGAATGAGAAAAACACGTATTTCATCTATGGGTGACATACACCACCAAGTCGAAGGTGTTGATGATTAGTTATATGAGGTTCTTAAGAAAATTTTATTTATTAGGCTTAAATGCGTGGAACCCTATTGTGATTTGAAAAATCAGCGTCGATCCCTCCTCTATTTTATGCCATTTACACTTAGGATATTAAAATTAATTCGTCATACGCCCCATTTTTTCTGAATTGGATCTAATGTCATTCTATTTTATTTTGAGTTTGTAGTTATACCCTTCAAATGAAATGAATAAAATATGATTAACCCCCTTGTAGCACCCCCTACCCAACTTAGAAGGATTGAGGCACTACCATAACTATATATGTTAGAAAATTGAAAAAGGAATAAAAACGATTAAAAATACTTTTTGTATAAAAACTCAGCGGAAGACTTAATTATGAGAATACGAGCAATTTTTTTAAAACTGTAAAAGATAAACATGTAACCATCTGACCCGCGTCTTATCCACATTTGTAAGCTAAAACTTTGCCATATTTTAAAACGTATGAAAATCTTACTGAAACAGTTAAACCAACATGGAAGTTATCTAAAGGCATTAAGAATTATCAAATTCACACATATTACATACATCAAAACATAACTTCTTGGGAGAAGTCTATATAGTCGACTACACATCCACTTCATCGAAAGCTAAACCTGAAAGGAATTTATAAGTAACATCATGAGACTTCTCCAGAGAGGAAGCCTAACGGGATAAAAGTACTCTCTCATACATTGAAGCAATTAAATTATTAAGCACACACTACATGTCCAACCAGGCACTCTCACCGCTGGATCGTGAATATAATATTAGACCAGATACTCTCGCTCTTATGGTCATATAACATTAAGGAATGTGGGAACGCTAGCCCACTAGACCTTGCTTTATAGACCAGAACTCTCGTCCTTATGGTCATCACCCGGTAGGGAAGCTGCCTACCGGTTATAGCTAAGGTGCTTCTAGCCATAGATTTTCATACATATCTTACTAATTTAATTATCAACACATATAAGAGTAGAAATTACCCACATTTGGAGGTTTGAGTTAAAGCGGCTGAAGTATCAAGTCGTCTCGTACTGCACTCAGCTGATGATGATGGAACAGTTACACTCCAACTGTACTTGATGGCTGCTGGAGGTTGAGGACACATTCATTAACGGTTAGTCTTTAATCACATCTCGATTATATCATACAAATACATACATATTCATCTTCATGTTTTACTTAGTTAACATATTATTCGATGTTCATTAGTGTGTCCTAGTTAAGCATAATATCATTAAGCCATGTCATGCATAACTATCTAACCTAAAGTATTTATCATTCATGCCACATATGTATATTATAAAAGCATAACAAATTATTTTAAGAGACTCTAAAGCATTCCTTAAAACATATATCAATTAATAATTTTAAAGAAAACTATTTAAACTCTATGAACTCGTAAAACTATCATTCATTGCTTTTAAAACCTGAATGGTTCATCACCTCACACGTAAGATCACATTTTAGTTCTTAATATCAGTTTCAAAATACAGTTAAAATTTCATGTTAGGATTTGTATAAGTTTTGACAAGACAAAAACTTTAGAGCTTGCTAGGACTAGGAACAACCATTTACTTATTTTATTTTGTAAAAGTTATCATCGGCAAGGTCACTCCATAAAGCATCAAAGGTCACTGTAGAAAGCAAAGAAGGTTGTAATATTTACCTAAAGGTCACTAACATGCATATCTTGACAAAAGGAATTGACACCAGCCAAGTACAAAGGAGAATCACCTCAAAATCAGAGTTCATTATGTTACTAGTGGGAACATTCAAAATAAGCCAATTTGAGGAAGACAACGAGGCTGTGCACGAGGACACGTCTACAACAGAGTGCATTGAATGAAGTGTATTATGAAGATCAGCAAATTTGTACCACAAAATCGGCACATTAAATGTGGGAAACCTGCTACACTTCAACGGGCAGATTTCCTATCTATAAATAGAAGATGAATACAACTGGAATGACTACTGAAACTATAACTATCAAGCAAGCCTCCAAGCATACAACCTTCAAGCAATTTCAAGTTTTAGTGACTCAATCTAAAGCAGCATGCCAACTAGTTTTCTGGACTTAACCTGATCAACAGCTTTTCACACCCTACGTTGGAGAAAAACTTTATATTCTTTAATCTTTTTAAATTGTTTAGTAGAACCTAAAAGAGGTTGCTATACATGCTCTGTCTTACACTCTTGTAGAAAGAGTAAGAGTCTTGTGTGGGCTAGTTCGATCCTGTGTGGGTCTTGGTTTATAATGCAGTAACCTGTGTCGAAGCTGACTACTCTTTGTTTTATTGACCGTATTATCGTTAACAAAGTTCCTCCTTCTAGAAGGAGCAGAGTTGATGTAGAGGAATTACTATACCCTCGAACCACTATATATCTTGTTGTGTTTACTTTGTAAGCTTACTGCATATTGCATGTCTATCTGTCATAACTTATCTCTATTATACAACCTAAAAATCATCTCTCAAAGTCATATATTTCAATGTATTTTCTGCTGCACATAACTCTTAGTGTTCCTAAAAGCTCATTGCCCTGCAGCAAGCTTCTAAAGCAGCAAGCTCAATAGGATGCTAATTCAGAGTTGGAACTTATATCTCTTTTGGAATAAAAGTTTTAAAATTTTGAAGAGGTTTATTCACCCCCCCCCCCTTCTAAATCTCTTACTTCTTGGGACCAATAAGTGGTATCAGAGCGGATTAGACTAGAAACTAACCCCTGATCCCTTTTCTATTTTTGAAAACTCATATGTTTTAGCATATCATGGATACATCACATCACAAGCTATTTATGTTTTACATAGAAGATTATGATGATTGGAAGATAAGAATGCAGACACATTTATCTGTCATGCATAACGAAATGTGGTACATCGTCATTGAAGGACCACCTATGATCACAAAGGTCTACCCTCTATTTGGAAGAGCAGTAGCTGATGCAGCTGAAGATAAAGCAGATGCAGGAGCACTTCTTTATCCACCTATTCTGGATAAACCTAGACACGAATGGACATTAGAAGGATGAAAAAGAGTAAATCTTGACAATATAGCAAGAATGCTCTATTCAGCACACTAGATAAAAAAACCTTCATTAAGGTCAAGATCTGCGAGACTGCAAAAGATATCTGGAGCAAGCTGGAAAAGATATGTGAGGTTACTGAGCTGACAAAAGAAAATAAGGTCGCTACAACAACCCAACTCTTTGAGCTATTTGAGATGAAGCTTGGAGAGACTCTAGACCAGCTCGATCTGGTATTTACATCAATTGTAAATGAGTTGGAGTCACTGGACAAACACTACTCGCAAAGAGAGATGAACATGAAAATGTTGAGAGCACTTCTTGCTGAGTGGGATAGCAAGACTACAACTATGAGAGTCTCAATGGATCTGAAGTCCATGAAAACGTTTGTTCTCTTTTTAAACCTTAAGACATTTGAATATGAAATATACAGAAGGAAAAATGAGGTTGAAGAAAAAAGCTCAAAGGTTACTACACTAATAGCAAGAGTATCCAAGGGTACTGGAAAAGCTTGCAGCAACAAGAAAACATTGACCTTTGATGGAGATGCTGAAGAGGACATGACTCTTCTACTTAAGAAGTTCATAAAGACTAATTCAAGAACCAACATCCATACGAAGAAGCAAACCCCTCAAGCAAGCACAAATAGTCAATCCACTGTAAGTGATACTAACATGTGTTATAATTGTAGGAAACCAGGTCACTTTGCAGGGAATTGCCTATATCCACCTGTCCACAAATATTCTGAAGAGGAAAGAATCAAGAGAAGAGAAAAAAAAAGATTTGAGAAGCAGAAGCTGAGAGCTCTAGTAAGTAACGTAGAGGCAACCAAATCAGCAAGCACTGAAAAAGAGGGATAGAAAGAACAATCTTCACCTGATAGTGATTCGGATAGCTCTACCTCTAAGGAGAAGCTCTAATCTTCTTGATGGCCAACATAGAAGAGAAGGACCGTGAGGATGAGGTAACCCCTAAAACTCATATTTCTAAGGATAATGAAAGGCTGAACATGATCACTGCTTTTAGGCAAATGAATTGAATGATGCTACCCGGAAAGACCATTTTCTCCACCCCTTTATTGATCAAATGCTTGATAGGTTAGCTGGGCATGAGTTTTATTGCTTTCTTGATGGGTATTCGGGTTACAATCAAATTATGATTGCACCGGAGGACTAAGAAAAAACTGTTTTTACATGTCCCTCATTGGTTTATGTAATACCCCTGTTACTTTTCAGCGTTGCATGATAGCTATCTTTCATGGTTTGGTTGAAAATGTGATGGAGGTCTTTATGGATGATTTCTCTGTTTTTTGGCTCTTCATTTGATCTTTGTTTGCACAATTTATCCTTAGTTTTGTAGAGATGTGAAGAGACAAATTTAGTTCTCAATTGGGAGAAGTGCCATTTTATGGTACGTGATGGAATCGTGTTGGGTCATCGAATTTCTTTTAAGGGATTGGAGGTTGATCGAGAAAAAATTGTGATAATCAAGAAATTACCTCCTCCTACTTCTGAAAAAGTCATGAGAAGTTTCCTTGGGCATGCGGGTTTTTATAGACATTTTATTCGTGATTTTTCAAAAATAGCTAAACCCATATGCAAGTTGTTAGAAAATGATACTCCCTTTGTTTTTTGATGATGAATGTGTGCAGGCTTTTGAGACTTTGAAGAAAGAATTAATGACTACTCCAATACTTGTGACACCGAATTGGTCTCAACCATTTAAATTGATGTGTGATGCAAGTGATGTTGTCGTTGGTGTGGCAATAGGGCAAAAGTGAGGCAAATTGTTTCGAGTGATTTATTACGCAAGCAAGATGTTGGATGCAGCTCAACAGAATTACACCACAACCAAGAAGGAGATGTTGGCGGTGGTGTATGCATTCGACAAATTTCGATCGTATTTGATTGGGAATAAGACAATTGTATACACCGATCATGCTGCAATTAAACACTTGTTTGCTAAGAAGGAGTCTAAGACTAGACTTATTAAGTAGGTGTTGCTTTTGTAAGAGTTTAATCATGAAATTCGTAATCGAAAGGGATGTGAAAATGTAGTTGCGGATCACTTATCAAGATTGTAACCACATGGTGCAATTAAAGAAAATTAGGAGATCATCAAAGATGCAATTCCTGATGAGCAAATTATCGCAATTGAAGCATGTTATCCGTGGTATGCTGATATTGTCAATTATTAGCTGCAGGAGTACTTCCACCGGACTTGACTACAAATCAAAGGAAAAAATTTCTTCATGAGGTGCATTTCTATGTGTGGGATGACCCATTACTTTTCAGAAGATGTGCCGATTCGGTGATTAGGAGGTGTGTCCCTGAAGAAGAATGGGTGCCCATCATGGTTCAGCGTCATTCGACACCATTTGGAGGTCATTTTGGAGCAAATCGGTCTGCAGTGAAAATTCTTCATAGTGGATTTTATTGGCCATCTATCTTCAGTGACTGTCACACGTACGTGAGAGAATGTGATCGATGTCAAAGGATGGGCAATATTTCTAAGAGGCATGAGATGCCATTGACAAGCATAATCGAGATGGACTTGTTTTATGTCTGGGGAATTGACTTCATAGGACCGTTTCCATCGTCATATGGCAATTTCTATATTCTCTTCGCGATGGATTATGTGTCTAAGTGGGTTGAGGAAATTTATATATCTTCAATGATTCTAAGGTGGTTTTGAAATTTTTGAAAAAGAACATTTTTTCGAGATTTGGAACACCAAGGGCTTTGATTAGTGATGGAGGATCTGATTTATGCAACAAATGGATTAACACTCTATCAGGAAAATATGGGATTAAACACAAAATCACTATAGCTTACCATCCACAAGCGAATGGACAAGTTGAGCTAGCGAATCGAGAAGTCAAACAAGTATTTGAGAAAACAGTTAGTGGAAGTCGAAAGGATTGGTCGTTGAAGCTTGGTGATGCTCTGTGGGCGTACAAGACAACGTACAAAACTCTGTTGGGATTTTCTCCATATCAAATAGTTTATGGAAAATCTTGTCATTTACCGGTAGAGTTGGAATACAAGGCTTTTTGGGTTGTCAAAAAGTTGAAATTCGACTTCAAATTGGCCGGTGAGGAGAGACTATTACAGCTCAACCAACTCGAGGAATTTCAAAATGAAGCATTCGAGAATTCACGATTGTACAAGGAAAGGATGAAGAAGTACCATGATAAGATCATCATTAAGAGAGAATTTATAGTAGGGGATTTAGTGCTCCTATTTAATTCTCGTCTTCATTTATTCACTGGAAAATTAAAATCGAGATAGTCCGGACCATTTGCTATCGAGGGAGTTTTGGCATTCGGAGCAATTGAGTTGGTTGCTAAAGATGGGTCGACTTTTGTTGTAAATGGGCAGAGGATAAAGCACTATTTTTATCTTGAGCAAAGTGAGAATGTGTCAAGTATTCTACTTGATGACCCGTAAGTTCTCTCCAAAACTCATCTAGCTAAAGACGTAAAACTAAGCGCTTGTTGGGAGACAAGCTAATTTTTATTGCTTTCAATTTATTTTTTTAGACTAGGTAGTGTTTTTTTAATTTTTGTTTAGAATAGGTTGGTTTAAATAGTTAGATAAAAAAAAAAACAGCGGGACCTGGGTATGATCAGACCACCCGGGTCAAGTCAAGGGTTCGAATTTGCGGCAACTGGGGCTACAACATGAGACCCGGCCAGGCTGCAGGCCACCCGGCCCGGGTGGCACCTTCATCTTGTGCATGCTATAGTTTCTCTTAATTTCTATATTATTGATGAATTTGTTTTGAGTAGCCTATTGAGTGTTGAATTTGGCATGATTCGATGATGATGGAAATGCAAGCTATGAGGCAGTGGCAGATCGACTTTAGCACTCTAAGACGTCCACCACCTCCACCTTCACAGTGAGCCGTAGTAAGTGTCCAAGATTAGCCACTTTCCTTTTTTTTTCTCTTTAAACTCGTTTCCGGAACTTGTTATGAGAACAAGTTTGGGGGGAGGAATGGCGGCTTATCTTGGGATGTACTACCCTTTTCTTGGTTTTTTTTTCTTTTGAGTTATAGGTTAGTTTCATGGGAGGAAAATTTTCTTTAAATTTCTTAGGATTAGTTCATTTAGTGAACTGCGAAATTGGTTGCTGATGTGATGGTGATACTTGAAAGAATCTTTTGTGCTGAATGTGATTTTGTAGAGATGTTGCATGGAGGAAAGTATATTGATGAAATTAAATTGATGCTTTAAATGGTGAATTTGACCTGTGAGATTTGAGTCTTTGACTGATACGTTCAAAATAGTCATATTCATTTGTTGTGTGAATGTCAAGCATGTGTGTTTCTCTCTAAAACTTGCTCTAGTATTTTCTTGAAACTGCATAAATGTGTTAAACTTGAAAATGATTTTTGGCCATTTTTGTTTGAGTCTCATCAACCAAATATACACTTATCCTATATTTATTTTTCCTTAGTTAACCACGTTTGAGCCTATAGTTTTTTTCTTAATTAAACCTAATGAGTCATTCAATTCTTTTTACTCTTTGTTCTTACTCTTGCTTGGACAAGTGTGTGGGTGGAAAAAGAGGTTACAAAGGTGAACCAAGAGAAATAAAGATGGAAAATGAAATGGGAATGTGTATCTCAGCCATGAAAAAAAAGGGAGAGAAACACCAAGAAAAAAAAAAATCAATACTTAGTATGAAAAAGAAAAAAAAAATTAATATGAGTTGTGCCAATATCTCTGGACCTCATTGAGTTGTGCCTTTTCTGGAACTCATTTGAGTTGTGCCTAATACGATATTCTGGAACTCATGCTTTGGGAGAGGTGAGTTGAAAAGAAAAAAAAAAAAAAAGAGAAGTGGAAAGTGATTGAAGATGGACTGGTTTTAATGGGTGATGATTCGTTTTCTTTAATCCAAGTTTTAGTCACTTAGCCAAAAATAATCCCTACCTTGACCAAAGAGCCTACATTACAACCAAATGAAAAGTCCTAATTGATTCATAATTTAAACACACAAAAAGCAGTAGAGAGGTTAGACGATTTGCAAGCTTATGGTAGGGTGCGTGCATTGTTGTGACTTAGAGCGTAATTTCCCTAAACACTTAAGACATGAGTGATACACTTACCTTGTGAGTATTCACTTATTATTTGAAACATTGATTCAAGAGTAATTTGCATGAATCTCATATGTCTTCCAAAATCACATGATGCTTGCTTGTTCTTAAAAATTTGCCTAACCCTACAAGTAAAATGATATTCATTTCACCCCATGCATAAGTTCTTTTCTTTTCATTGTTCGGGGACGAACAATAGCTTAAGTTTGGGGGGTTTGATAACTTCGTTATCTGATGCATTTTGGGGCTTAATTCATATCATTTTGTGTTGAAAAACATACAATAGTGGGACTTTAATTAGATTTCATTATCTTTTGTTAGATTTCACATTTTTCCTTGATTTGAAAGGAATTTGATAGGTTTTAGCACAAATGGAAGTCCAATGGAATTTAACGCCAAGTTGGAATTGAGATAGGAAGTCGATAAGGTGCAGTTATGGGAGAAAAATAATATATAGAACTCTAGAAGTCCAAATTCAATGTTTCTTGTCTTGTTGAAAAGCTAAGAGGGAGTTCTACAACTTTGATGTTGAAAGTTTTCATCAAGAACTTGAAAGTCGTGCAAGAATGTCCTGATTTTTGTCAAGATAGGGCTTGAGTAAATTGGGTATAACATGGTGTATAAAACTGATATTGGGCTGAAATTAGTGCCATTGGATATCTAACTTGAAGGGCCACAACTTTTATGAAGAAGTTAAAACCCAATTATAAGCGGAAGAGGGCTGAATCGAGGCTGAAAGGTGGGATTCTGGGCCACCAAGGCCACTTGGCCGGGTTGGTGGTCGGGTCGCGGATTTTTAACCCCGTTTGGACTCCTATTTGGAGACAACTTGTTCTAAGTCTGATTTTGACCTACTTAGATACAAATTAGGATTTGGGAAGTCGGGAGGAGAGACACGAAGATACACAAAGATCCAGACACATCCAAATACACATCCACATCTTGAGAGCAAGCAGGAAAGCAAGGATTGGGGGGATTCAAGAGTCAACAGGAGCAACCAACGATCACAAATTCAGTAAGCTTTTCTTTGATTTATTTATAGTTTTGATCATGTTGTTTTGTAATTTATTTTGCTTTACGAACATGATTTTTGGCTAGGGGTCTCGTGATGTTAGGACACGAGAGTAGTTCTATGGATTTCTTGTTGAATATTTAGTTTTAATCTTTCCTCTAATCCATGATATTTTATTCATGTTTCCTTGTGCTTATTCCATGTATGTGTTCTGGCCAAATTTATGCATGCTCTAATTAATTGGATTGAGATCGAGAGAAGATATTTGATTATAGATTTGGGAATGCATGACTGAATTAAATTGTCTGGATCAAGAGATTGGTAAATAATTGGGGTGAGAATATGATCTTAGAAGCTTTTAGGAGTTGGTAGAGATACAGACATTAATAATCAATCAACGGGTTAAGTTGCTCCAGAGAGAGGTTAATCTACAGTCATGATTGCTCACATAAAATAATTGGATTTGAGGTTGATTTTTGCTAGATTAGTAAACTTGATTGAAGTGGAATGAAATCGTTATCTTAGAATCCTTGTTTGAATCTTGATATTTCTTGACAATTTGCTTGTTCCATATTTTATTCAATTTATTTGTTTCTAGATATAGGTTAATTAGATTCAATTCTCTCAATTCGGTCACCTAGATAAAATTAGGTAAATTAATTAGGTAGTTACCATCGTTCTAATTCATTAGTCTCTGTGGGATCAACCTTGCTTGCCCTAGCTATCTACAGTTGACACCGTACACTTGCGGTATAGGCTAGAAATAGACCATCGATCAAATTTTTGGCTGGAATAGGGACATGATTTATTAGATGAATCCCGAAGTGGTAAAGGATTATACTGATAGCAATCCCATAACTTCGGCGAGCACTAGGCTTCTCCGCTTACTCCCATATCCTAAGAAGGATAAACCTGCTCCAGTTGACCTTTGTATGGGTCATGATTGCTGTCATCAACCTGAATCTCCTTTTCACTAGATTTCTAGTTCTTTAATGCTTAGTCTAGAGTCATCTCCAAATACTACCTTAGGTCCTTTGATTGGTTGGAAGTTTGTCAATAACTCTTTATTGCCAGTCATAAGTTTGGAGTATATACTATCAATATATCGTACTTTACTGCTACTCCCTGGCATAAGTTCCTACAAAAGTATCACTTTGTTTTAGGTACACATAATTGTAGGGGTCCTTTCAAGTTAGTTCTCTTTAGAATACAAATCTGCTTCACAACAATTTTTTTGTTATGAGCTTACTTGGTCCTTTATTAGTATCCTTAGGATACTGACTGAAGTTTGTGTGTGCTTGTGTTATACCAGTACTTTCTCTCTTAGATTTAGGCATGTAGATCTTGGTACTAGCAGGTGGAGGTTTCTTTCTCTGAAACCAACTTGGATGTTGATGCTTGCTACAACTTGCAGCATTTTGACTTTGCTGAAGCCGTTTGCATTATGCGGGCTTACTGCATTTGGTTTCAAATAGGGGCCTCTTTCCTTTATCTTCTGGGCTTACCCTTTTTGTCTTACTTGTTCCCCCTGAGATATATACCATCTCATTCAGGTTCAAAGTTTCTCCTTTAAAAACTTGGGTGCCTCAGATATGGTTGTGGTAGAGATAGAAGCTTGCTCGCAGTATCCTAGACCAGTATGCTTATCCTTTCTTTAATGGATGATTAAGAGAGCATCCAGGTCTTTTGATGATTTGTTAAAAGTGTTTTCAGTGGTCAATAAACTTCTTTTCTCTCTTTCTAGCTTGGTGATTAGCATCTTGAGCTTACTTATCTTTGTTCTAAGGTCACTGCATGCTTCAACCTTTAATCTTTCCAATGTTAGATCAGCAGAAAAGTGAAACATGCTCACTTAAGAGTTGTTTGATTTCTTCTTTAAGCTCCTCATGAGCTCAGTTTATCCGCTCAAAGTCCATGGGCTTCTTTCCCTTCAGAGTTCTTGGGGATGGTGGAGGCAATTCAAGAGGTGCTGTCTGTTTCTTCTTTTCGGCACGAGTAGCTAGTCTCAACTCTGCTTCATAGCTTTCCTTGAACTCACTCCATTTCTTCTTTCGTAATCCTACTAGAAAGCTTGAGTCTAGTACTTTCTATTCTTCAATGTCAGACACCTAAGCCCAATTCAGTGCCCAATCTTCCTCTGTATGTAGCTATTGCCATTGAACCAAGGTCATACTGGGAAGGTGTCGATAATTCTATCAAGTTGTGAATCTTTCCCACTGTTTCCTGAACTCTCCCTTCATCTTTGCAATGTCCAGGACTATATCGGGTTCAGAGTCCTCTGAACTCTCTCATTCCTCCATCTGTATTTGTTTGGTTACCTTCTACACAACTCTTTCTGCTTGCTCAGTAGTGTGAATCTCTGGCTCAGCATCATCATCTTTTCTAGAGGGAGCAGAGAGCATCAACACGAGTGATGGTGAAATTTCATCATCAGAAATTCTCAGCTTCCTCCTTACAATCTGTTTTGTCGTTGCCTTAGTACTCCTTGCCTTCTTCTCCTGTTTGGACGGAAAAACATCGGCTGACAATCTTTCCCCCTCAGATGAGCTTTCCGGCCTCTCCTTTCTTTGTGACTCATTTTCTTTTACTGTTGCAGCCTTCTTGGTTACTGGGGAACCCTTAGTTCCTTTCTTGGCAAAGATTCTGCTATAGCCTATAAACTTGCCCTTTTGAATAGGCTTTCCCTTTGTGAAATCATGACCAGTAAACCTAAGAATGGTGTTGATCACTAGTCCATAGGTTGGCTTTCCCACTTTCTTCTCCACTTCTTCATTGAGCCTAGTGAACACATACTCGGCCCAGTTTATCTTCTCAGCTTCCATCAAGGCCATCATCATTCTGTACGTATCTGAGATTGGTACACTTATCAAAAAAACCAGATCGGTTCTCAATGATATGACAGCAGATATCATGGAGCATCTGATACTCCATTTGGAAGACCTTTTTGTTGTAACTTTTGTTCAATGTCAGCAAGTCCTCTAAACCTGTGAATTTCTGCCAGTATTCCTCCACCATCTCCTCCCCATAGGTGACTAACTCACTGCCGTCCATCCCGTCAGTGGGTAGTTGGAAGATTCTGCCTAGGAGGCTGGTGGTAATCTCAACCATCTTCTTTCCTATTTTGGAGGTGATCTTAGTCTTATCTTTGGATATTTCTGCATTGTTGTAGAACTGACAGATCATGTCCTCACAGTAGGGTTCCTTGTAGTGTGAGCATAAACCCAGGACTCTGGATTGGTGAAGATTGTTCAGGATCATTTGCATCAGTTCAATGGAGCGACCTTCATCTCTAATGGCTTTCACTATGATTTTCTCATCGATGAGACGACCATCAATAACTTGCATGACTTTGGGTGCCATTTCGAGAGATAGTAGTGTAGGTGGGTTTTCTGCAAAGGGTAGAGAAAATCACAGGAACAATTGCTAGGTTTCTATTTTCCAGAAGGTTAGAGTGTTTAGAAGATGTGAAAAACGTAAAACATTTTATCAAGTGTAAAGATTCTGTTTTATAGGATAACTCCCTGTATTTTGATCAACGGTGTAGATCTTTTCGAATTTGAAAGGCCTTTTATCCCGCGATTGAAGAACATTGCATTTAATGCGCTGATTTGCTTTTGTCTTTTCAAAGATCTTGAGGAACGTACTTGTCTGAAAATATCATCACCTCTTATTGGGTAACCTGCCTTGATTTGATGTGCCACGTCTTGGGATTGACAGTTTCTCACCATCATGTGCTTCGTTGGTTCCTTTGATATGATTAAGTTACCAGGTAGTTTTTGCTGGTGTATCTTTCAGTAGGCTTTATCAGCTTCCTTTACTAGGGACCTTTGTTAGGATCCTATTAAGTGTCATTTCTGAAAGCGATTTTTTGTGTTTCCCCCTGAGCTATAGAGCACTTCAACAGATACATTAGTAGATTTAGCTTAATCTAATAATGCCTAATTCGTTTCTAAGAAAGGAAAATCTCGATTCACATAGAGGTTTTGTGAATATGTCAGCTAATTGTTAATCAGTATGAATCTTCTCTAGAGAGATATTTTTCTTTTTGACATGGTCTCTGATGAAGTGAAGCCTAACATCAATATGTTTAGTTCTTGAGTGAAGAACAAGATTATGTGTTGCAGGAGAGCTGGAGCTGTAGAATTGGGAGAATTGGGCTGTCATGGAAGAATCTCTCATGCTCTGGGCTAGAACTAGGGATGTCAAGATGCTGCTTGACTATATCCCTCCTGCAGACGCTCAAAAAAGGATTGTTGCGACCAAGGCCTACTTTTCTACAATCACTGTGAGAAAGGCGCTCAAGAAATCCAAGATTGCAATCACCAATTAAACAACAGAGAATACCCTGACGGCTGTTGTAGAGGCAAATTTGTCTATGGGCGAGGCGATTCCGAAGGATGCAGCACCTAAGCCGGCAGATGATCTTGATGTGCTGCAGCTGCACAAGTGCTTGGAACTCAGCCAAGAAGGAAGGAGAAATGATACCCCTATCAAGTCATTGCAACTTGACTACTCCACGATGAAAGTAGGGAGTTCTCCAACCTTCGATTTAGTGATGAGTAGTCTACCTCCGATCGTGGCATTACAGCAGATCAGCAAGGATGAGGAGCAGGTGGACTACGAGGATTCACCCAAGTATCCAGAAGATACTTGATAGGTAGAAAATATATGCATTTAATTGTTGACTTAATTGGATTTTTATCATCTTTTATTTGATTGGATGCATTATTTTTGTACCTATATGTGCTATTGAACTCGAGGTACTTCATGTTTTATTTTCTCGATTATTGTAGGAGTTTTTGAAGTATTTTGGAGTTGATGGAGTTAGATGGATCAGGGCCCAAGTAATGAAATCAAAGAAGAGTCCATTTCTACTATGGACCAAGAATATGGGTTTGAGAATCTATACCATAGGCCAAGGAAATAGAGCCCATATCATATTGAAAATGAAATTTTTTATATAAAGGGTGTTGGGTCCCAAATAATAGTGGTGGTAGGCTTAGAAGGGGGGGTGAATAAGCCTACTGTAATTTCAAACATTTCTTGACTTCTATCGGCTTGGTTTCAGTATCAGTAACCTTTTGGGAGGTTACTGATCAGAGTGGTTGCAGAAGTTTTTCTCTCTTTTGATGTGCCAAGTATAGAAGATGTGTTACTTAACATAGAGTATGCAAGTAAAATAGTAAGCACATATAGACGCATAATATAAAGAGGTTCGAAGGTGGAGTAATCCTTCTACATCTTCTCTACCTCTTCTCAAGCGGGAACATTTGTTAAGTTAGTCGATTTACATAGCCCTATCTGTTATAACCCTTCACTTAACAAGTAAGTAGCAAGCCTTCATATAGCTGCTTGCCTACTCTCCTATCTGACCCACACAGGATCCTACTCTACCCACCCAGGGTCCTCACTTTCTTCTTCATAAAGTGGAAAGCTTAGCAGAACTTGCTCCTCGCACTAAGCACTCCAAGACAGTCCTTAAGATAAGGGTTTACCTTCTCCTTCTTCCACTGGTGGCACCAAGCTTTAGACTTCTTTTGCAGGTTGAACTGTTGTAGCTTGCTACCTCGACTGTGAGACTGATTATGCCTGTTAGGGGTGTGGAGTGTTTGAGCTTCTCTTTTCTCTCTTCTTCTTTTGCTCCACACTTTGCTCTCTTCTCTTTAGTGTAGCCTTCCCCCTCTTTTCTACACCTTCTTCTCTCGCTCTCTTCTGTTTTTGCATTCTCTCTGCTCTTCTGCTCTTGCGCGTTCTCTCTCTCTCTCTATTTCTCAGTTTTCAATCTTCTTCTATTTATACATTCGGAAATATGTCCGTTGAAGATAGATATATTTCCATCATTGATAGCACTGCACTTCTTCTGATACACGTCAGCTTTTCGCTTCCACGTGTCTTCCTCTGATTGGCTCCTCTTCTTTTCTCTCTACCGGTAACCTTCTTGTGTCTACCGGTAACTTTTGACTTTCTTCCCATTCCTGCTTTGTAACTTCCTTCTCACTCTGGTCTTTCCTTATCTGGCTTGCTCCGTCAGGTGGCTTGAGATTTCTGTAGCATGCTGCTTCTGCAGCATGCTTTCGGCATGGTCTCTGAGGTGGCTTGCTACTTTTCTGCTTCAGCAAGTTCTCTTCCAGTAGCTTCCTGCAGTCATCAATATCCTAATTAGTTCACCCGATTCCTTTCCACCATTCTCTTCAGTGCCCTTCCTTTGACACTTTCTCTGTTCTTTATCTTTCTGCAGTAACTCCATTGCAGTAACCTCTCCTGATATTGGTTATGCTTGTTAAGAGTTACTTAAGGTTTTGTCTCATCAAAATCTTCTTAACTATTTCCAACAAAGGGAGTTGAATTACTTTGGCCACAAGTCACAACACACACACGCAGCAAGAGAATTGGCAGAGGAGAGGAATTGGAGAATTGGAGAGAGAGAAAGTTAGTTTAGGAGATTCTTTTTACACCTTTTCTTTTGAGTTGAGTTGGATGGATTATTTTAAAACTTTTATGGATTCAACCGAGAGGATGTTCAACTAATCTCTTAATTCCGGTTAGTAGGGATGTTTGAACCCAATTATCTATTTATGTTTTAATTAATCCCGTTTCTCCCTCTCGATGTTTTGATTGAAATTGATTGTGTTATCTGTGTTAAATGGTTTAGATTATTGATGTTTGATTTAGATTGGCCACCTAGGTTGAGTGTGTGATAATTGATCGCTAGAATCTTAAATGATGAATCCTAATTGTTGTGGTTTAATTTTCAAAGGTAGTAAACTTGAGGTCGTGCATCTCTAGGGTGACACAATCCTAGATTATCAAATCGAGCTTGTGTATTTGGAGTCTAGTTCACCCTATCGTCTTGGTAATTAATGCATTTAATGAATTAAATCTAGAGAGCTTATTCTAGGTTGTTCAATTAAATAAGGTTAATTAGACCATCTCCAACAGTGCACACGATTTTATTGTTAATCTTACACAATTTTTATGTAATGGCTGTCAACGATCTCCAACAGTTTATATTATTATGTGCACTAAAAAAGAATATTCCATAATATTCTTTATTAATTAATTTATTTAACATTTTATTTATTATCAATATTCGTTATTATTGTTAAATAATCTATTTTTCATCTTTATTATTTTAAAAGTGTAAAAAAATTATATATATATATATATTTTAAATCTTATTTAATATAATATTTTAGTAATTTTTTTCACATTAATTAAGTTTTAAATTATAGTTTAAACTAAATAAAAACAATTTATGCATGTTGGAGGACAATGTTTTCCAAATGTTGGTGGTGAACAAGTTTCCGATGCTGGAGGATCTCGTGGATCTCATGGTGATCTTTCAGATTATTAAGAAAATTATTGTATTTCTTATTGATAATTTTTTTAATTTATCAATAATTTTTTGTTTCATTATTTTATGCAATTTTTATATTAAAATTAGTTTAATATTTATATATTATATGTATTTATTAATATGTTGTATTGTATTTTTCCAAAATCGGAATGATTATAATAGCACTTAATATAAAAAAAAAAGGAAGAAAATGAATACAAAGTAAAAATAATGAAAAAAAAACTTAAAACAAAATAAAATAAGAAAACAAAAAGAATATAATAAATAATGATAAGAAAAAAATGAATACAAAGTAAGAATACCGAAAAAGAAATTAAAATAAAATAAATAAGAAAATAAAATGAATAAAATAAATAAATAATAAAAAAAGAAAAGGAAATGAAAAATCAGATGGAGCAGGGGTTGATCACCTGTGGAAAGTTGGCGCAAAACCAGCAGTTAAGATGACTGTTGGAGATGAAAAGAGGCGCCATCAAATTGTGATGGCGCACTATTGAAGATGCTCTTAGTGATCTTATCCTAATTTAACTAATCTTAAGTGATGATTCGGTTTAACAGAGCTTGTTGTTAGACTAGGGGTGATAATTCTATGATAATCTGAGAGAGGGTGTAACATTGATTATGGCATAATTGATATTGGGGGATAACTGAACTGTTGAGTGGATTGTTTTTCATCAATTGATTTTTGTTTAATTTGTTTTCTAGATCTTTAGTTAATTTTAGTGTTAATTATCAATCAATTTGAGAACCCCGTAATTCTTGTTTTCTTGCAATTAGACATAGGTAGCATAATTGAATTGTCACTCTTCGTGGGATCGACTCTTACTTGTCTTAACTATTAGTTGGTTAAGATATGAAAGATTAATTAATTTTATAGCATCGCGATAGCGTGGTCAATTTTGGGTGCCGTTGCCAGGGAGTAATTTAAATTTAATTGTGTCATCTT
Organism: Scutellaria baicalensis; assembly: GCA_005771605.1. Taxonomy (NCBI): domain Eukaryota; kingdom Viridiplantae; phylum Streptophyta; class Magnoliopsida; order Lamiales; family Lamiaceae; genus Scutellaria; species Scutellaria baicalensis. The sequence continues at coordinate 28,829,237 of CM016721.1, forward strand.
ATGTCTTCTGTTTTTATTCTTAAAAAAATTGTTCAATTTTTTAATTTTGGTCGAATTTCGTTGTTTCCAAGTTTGCTCTGTTTTTCGCACTGGGAGCCCAGTGTGACCCATCACTTCCAGTGTCGAATTCTTCAGTCTGTTTCATCGAATTAGTCTGATTCTCCTTGCTGAAAATTTGAATCTTCTCACTCGAATTTTGTAATTTCAGGTTGTTGATGCGCACTCACTCTCAGGGTAACAAGGACTTAGAATTTTACCCTAAAATAACATGAAGAGATCGAGTTTAAGGCAACAAGCTAAGCGAGCTTTAGAGTTTATAATTTTGTTTGTGTATGCTTTGTTTGACATGAATATGAATTCCTATGAGTGTGGTAAGGATCTGAGCAAGCGATACTCATTTTTTTGTTTTATCCCCGATGTTCTTTAGTTCTTTTGTTGTTTGAGGACAAGCAATGGTTTAAGTGTGGGCTTGAGAATCTTTACCATGGGTCAAGGATATGGGCTTGAGAATCTTTACCATGGGCCAAGGAAATATGGCCCATATCATATTGAAAATGAAGATTTTTATATGAAGGGAGTTGAATTACTTTGGCACTAGTCACAACATATACACACGCGGCAAGAGAATTGGCAGAGGAGAGAAATTGGAGAATTGGAGAGAGAAAGTTAGTTTAGTAGATTCTTTTTACACTTTTACTTTTGAGTTGAGTTGGATGGATTATTTTACAACTTTTATGGATTCAACCGAGAGGATGTTCAGCTAATCTCTTAATTCCGGTTAGAAGGGATGTTTGAACTCAATTATCTATTTATGTTTTAATTAATCTTGTTTCTCCCTCTCGATGTTTTGATTCGAATTGATTATGTTATCTGTGTTGAATGATTTCGATTATTGATGTTTGATTTAGATTGACCACCCAAGTTGAGTGTTTGATAATTGATCGCTAGAATTTTAAATCATGAGTCCTAATTGTTGTGCTTTAATTTTCAAATGTAGTAAATTGGAGGTCGTGCATCTCTGGGATGACACAATCCTAGATTATCAAATCGAGCTTGTGTATTTGGAGTCTAGTTCACCCTATCGTCTTGTTAATTAATGCATTTAATGAATTAAATCTAGAGAGCTTATTCTAGGTTGTTCAATTAAATAAGGTTAATTCATGATCTTATTCTAATTTAACTAATCTTAAGTGACGATTCGGTTTAACAGAGCTTGTTGTTAGACTAGGGGTGATAATTCTATGATAATCTGAGAGAGGGTGTAATATTGATTAAAACATAATTGATATTGGGGGATAACTGAACTGTTGACTGGAATGCTTTCATCAATTGATTTTTGTTTAATTTGTTTTCTAGATAATTTGAGAACCCCATAATTCTTGTTTTCTTGAAATTAGACATAGGTAGCATAATTGAATTGCCACTACTAGTTGGTTAGGATATGAAAGATTAATTAATGTTATCTCGTTGCGATAGTGCGATCAATACTGCAGAAGATAAAGAGCCATCAGACATCATTAAGTCTATAATTCCACTCTTCAAGATGTTGACATCGTCGATGATGCAACACGGAGAACGTTGCGGAAGAAGGTCTCCCGGTACAGGCAGAAGTTACAGTACTGTCTACTGCAGGATTACTAGATGCAGCAGAGTCACCTGATGCAACAAAGGACATAGTGGTTGAGCAGACACCTTCTCCGGATGATACTGCAAGAGACTACTCCACTGATGATGCTAATCAGGCAGAGCTTAAGGATGAAAGTTGCAAGCATGAAGAGGAGGATCTTGCAGCTACACAAAGAAGAAAATAAGGAGTGCAGCAAGCAACGAGAAGAACTTGCTGCAGAATGAACTGAAGGCTGCAAGCAGGATGATGCAGAGCTTGCAGCAGGAGGAACAGAAGAGACCATGCAGCTAGAGGAACCCAAAGAGGTTGATGCTGCAGAAGGAAAGAATGGCCAAGTAGAAGAAAAGGAGAGCAACGAACCAGTGGTTGTTGTAGAAGATTCAAAGCAGGTAGAGGAACCCAAGGAGGTTGATACTGCTAACTGGAACGAGTTAGGATGTAGAAGAGACCCTTGAAGACATCCTCGATAACTCTCCTGGAGGATCTGATGGAGAGGCTAACGACTTCGCTAATGAACTTGATGAAGAAGACGAGTCTTCCACTTATTGTGCTGCAGCTTATTAGATGAAAGACAAAGTTGTGATGGATCCTGAAGCTCTGAAGGCTTGGGAAGAATCCATCAGGAGCCCAATGCAGCAACCGGGACAGGGGAATGAAAAGAACTTACAGCACACTGTAATTGCTCCTGTTGAAACTTCAACTCCAGCAGCTGCAAGTTCTCCAACCCCTGCAGAATCCTTTAGCAAGATTATCGCTGCAATTGATAGTCTTGCCAATGTCTTGCAGGAACACAAATCAGTCAACCCTCACCCCACCGTCGATCTGAAGAAAGTGGCAGAGCAGCTTGAGAAGATCCAAAATGCCCTTAGGGATGCGCTAAGGAATGGACAAAGAAATATGTTGTCCATTACAAAAAAGGATCTGCAGGACGCTGCATTCCACAGTGAGACAAAGCAAACTCTTGGCGCTGTCACCGATACACTTACACCTCATGGCAGCACTCTGACCACCATACAAAGTGAAGTCAATGAGCAGGGGTCCAAGGTGAAAAGTATGGATGACAGACTTGCCAACATCGAGTTGCTGCTGGGGGAGATACACCAAGCTCTCTAGAAGATAGCTGAACCGCAGAATGCAGCAGAAGAACACCTTGAAAAGCGAAGTTTTGATGATGCCAAAAAGGGGGAAGATACTGCTGAAAAGTTACAAATTCCTGTCTTAACTAAAGGTGGTTCGACTGAAGCTGATCAGCTGCTACTGCAAGTTACGGAGGATACTGCAAGGGAAATCGATGCAGCAGAGGAGGATGATAATGAGGAACTGCTGCGTCCTCGAGAAAAGAAGATAAGAACAAGTCCTCCACCACAGCAAAAGAAAGATAAGAAAGATGATGATGATCCTGCTGGTGGTGCAGGAGGTGCTGCAAGTAGGACAGCAGGGGATGCTGCATCCAAGGAGTCTGGGAGAAAGGATGCAGCAGGTTCTTCTAGGAACGGGAAGAGAAGCCAGAGTAGCAGAAGTAGAGGAGACTCAACATCTTCAAAGAGACACAAGATTTCTAAACGAGCCTTACTGAAGATGGAGGATGAGAAGTTCTATGCTGCAAGGAACGCTAAAGCTGAGAATAAGGTAGATGAAGAAAGGTGGATCAGCAGACTTGGTATTGTGGGCGAGGAAAAATCTGAAGTCATGGAGCATGTGGATGTAGTGCTGCAGATGTTTTCGCCATAAAAAGTCCCAAGTATGGATCAATTCACAAGTTTCTATATTACTTGTCCTCAAACCAACAGGGGATCTTGATCTCTGGAAACTGGACATCTTCATGAAGTTATCACTAGCCAAAAACAAGAATCCAACCTTTGAGCAAATCAAGCTATACAAGATCTCGAGACACTTAAGATATTTCAAACTACTCTGCAAGAGGGACTACTTCAAAGGGTATTCTAACTGCACTGCAACAATGATAGACTATGAGCAACTGCTCAGGGCTGGAAAGCTGCCGTTGCAGCAGGAATTTTTGGAAGAGGTGAAGAAGGGAAAGCAATAACCCTTCTGGGAGAACTTTTGGCTGCGATGGATTGACAATCCAAGAATGAAGGCGCAGTTTGAGAAGACTTACCAAGAGTCAATATTGAATTGGTGGAAGAAGTCGTTGAAGCCCGAAGAGAAAAAGAAAGAGGCTACTTCAACTTCGAGAAGACTGGAATTCACAGACTAATGTAGTAGACTCCACCCCTTTATTTATCTTTACTTTTCTGCACTGTATTTTTCATTTCCAATAAGTGTTTAACTCTTCAGAACACAGTCCCTTCAGTTTTTCTTTTCTGATGTGTTTTAGATTCAGTATTGATATAAAGGGACCAAGAAAATCAAAAAAAAAAAAAAAAGGAGCAAAAACAGAAGACTCCAAGAAAACAAAAAACAAAAAAAAAAAAACAGAAAATTAGCAAAAACAGAAGTCTCATATTTACTTTTACCTAGGAGAAAACAATAGTATGTAACAACAACTTTTATCAAATGTTTTGTCATCATAAAAAATGAGGAAATTGTAAGAAGAAGTATTGATGTATTTTGATAAGACAAAACCAGCAGTAACCTTACTATGCTTAATTGTTTGTATTTTCCCACTATCTTCGTTTCTAAAAAGTAGCAAAAGTTTGTCTTGAAGTCTTCCACTAAATCTAGAGCTGCAAGTTGTACGCAACATGGAGAGAAAGAAGTTTGCATACATCGAGCTACACTTGGAAGAGTTTAAGGAGAACTATTTTGTTATATGTTGCATGCTAGAAACTACAACTACTGGATGCAGTGAGTCTGGATGCAACAACCAATAATAAATTGCAGCAACTGAAGTGAGACATGACAAGCGGAATCAACATCGAAAAACTAAACATATGTTGCATGCTCTCTGTTGATACGAGGATACATCAACTTCAGCTGAAGGTGCAGTGCTCGACAGGCCGAAGCATAGAGGACGAATATAAGGACGGCGAGCAAATAGAGAGTTGTGACCTGGCCTGAGCAATTGTCTGCAAACTGCAACAAAAGGACAGCCACAACTAATGGCACTGGAGCTTGAAGAAGAGGTTGTCTCCACCTTTTTCAGGAGCACATTAAATTGGGTGTACCTTGAAGATCAAGAGGATCAAGGAAGAGGAATGCTGACCATCCAGATCAAATCAAAGGAGAATATGCTTGAACGTGAATGGATCAATGGTCAAAATGCAGCAGAATAAGAGATGAGCTGAAATAAAGACGTGTGGAATGTGCACTCTTCAACTGGTGCATTCCAGCAACTATAAAAGGAAGGAGTGAGGCTGAAGGATAACATGACTGAAATTGTGAATCGCGCACTAAACTTACAACATACAGCAATCATCAAGCTTAAAGAAATATCCAACTCTTTCAGTCTCTCACTCAACCCGAAGTAGAGCATTATACCATTGAAGATCTTTAGAGTGTTCTAGCTTTACCACAGTTGAAGAAATGTTTTCAACCTTTTAAATATTGTGTGTAGGTTGTTTTAATTTTTGGTGTCCACAGTTGATAGGAATAGATTCCTTGTTGTGTGTTTTGATCCTTGAGAAGGATAACATCATGTGTGAATCCTGTCAAGTTGCTAAAACCTAAGAAGGGAGTAAGAACTTTAGTAGGCTTGTTTGTGTCCTTAGAGTTGTGTTTAGTAGGAAAATTCCTGTAAATCTAAAAGCTCTATTGGATATCCTCCTTGTGAAAGAGAAGAGAGGATGTAGAAGGCTTACACCACCTTCGAACCTCTATAAGCCTTATGTTATACTTGCTGCTTTCAACATACATCTTTATATACTTGCTGTATGCATTCCTAACGGCTTTAATGTGCTTATATGTGAACTAGTCTGTTAACTTATTAGTTAAAAGACTTAGTATATTTGTTGAACTCTTTATCAACTTACAATTTCGTTGTGCTTAAAACTCTGAAAGTGGTTAGGCTGCAGTAACTAGTTTGCTGCAAGCAGAACACTTAACTGCTAATTTGCTGCAAGCAGCGATAGCTTATAGCAGGTTACAACGATAAAGAGAAAAGAGCGAAAAAGTAAAGAGGTTCATTCACCCCCCTCTGAACCTTTGTAACCATTTGGGACCAACATTACAGATTCACCAATGTGTGATAAGTTAACCCACATACCATGTTTCACAATTCACATGTAAATTTATTAAAATGTGTTTGACTTGTGGGCAATAAAGATTCGTCTCACAATAACTATCATTGAAACCACTACAAGAAAAAAGCTCGTAGACAAGGGTTAAAAACCCTTGTCGTAGCCATAAAAAACCCTTGTCGTAGCCATAAAAAACCCTTGTCGTAGGTGGTGTAGTCGTAAGGGTCTGAAAATTTCGCTCATAGACAACGGTTTTTAACCGTTGTCGTAGACCTCTACGACAACGGCGTGACAACGGTTAAAAACCGTTATCGTAGGTTAACAATTATAATTTATGCGCTCATAGACAACGGTTTTTAACCAATGTCGTAGACCTTTACGACAACAGTTAAAAACCATTGTCTTACTGATGTCTTTGATTCAACGACAACGGTTAAAAACCGTTGTATTTCTGTTGTCTTTAACTCTACGACAACGATTTTTGTTGGTCCCGAAAAGTAACTGGTAGTAGGCTTAGAGGGGGGTGAATAAGCCTACTAAACCATCACACATTTTTCTTCTACATATATCGGCTTTTTCTTAGGTCAGTAACCTTTTGAGAGGTTACTGATCAGAGTGGATGCGGAAGCCTTTTACTATGCCTAGTAGAAGATGTGCAGCTTAGTAGAAAGAGTGTATGCATGGCAGTAAGCAGATAAAGACACAAGCATGTATAGAGGTTCGAATGTGGAGTAATCCTTCTACGTCCTCTCTTCCTCCTCACGGGAGGGAACATTGGTTAAGCTGGTTGATTTACATAGACCTATCTATTACAACCCACACTTAATGAATAAGTAGCAAGCCTTCACACAGATGCTTGCGTGCTTTCCCTGGACCCACACAGGATCCTCCTCTACCCACCCAGGGTCTTCACTTTCTCCTTGAAAGTGGTAAACTCAGCAGGACATTACTCCTCGCACTGAGTACTCCGAGACAACCTTTTAGAGAGGTTTATCTCCTTCTTATTCAACTGGGTGCAGCAAGCCTGGCCTCCGTTTGCAGACTCTTTCTGCTGAAGCTTGCTGCTGACTAGTAGACTGGGTGTGTGTCTTCTTGGGGTGTGGAGTGTTCGAGCTCTTCTGTTGCTCGTTGTGAACACTCTCCACTCTTCTTAACTTCTCCCTTTCACTGCGCTTCTCTCAGATGAGCTCTTCTCTCTTCTCTTGCGCTTTTCTCACACACTAGGTGTGTTCTCTCACTCACACTACATTTCAGTCTTCAGTCCTCCTCTTTATAGGTGGTGAAATCAGCCCGTTGAAGGTAGATAGACTTTTGACGTTGACGCACCGCACTCCTGACACACGGCAGCTTTTCACTTTCCACGTGTCTTCTTCCGGTTGGCTCCTCTCCTTCTTCTCTCTACCAGTAACTTCTTGTGTCTACCGGTAACTTTGACTTTCTACCCATGCCTTCTTTGTAGCTTCCTCCTCTTGCTTCACTCTGGAGCTTCCTTCTTCTGGCTTGCTCCTTTAGGTGTCTTCGATCCTTCTGTAGCATGCTGCTCCTTGCAGTATGCTTTCGACATGGTCTTCTCAGGTAGCTTCCTGGCTCGCTGCATCCTTATTTAGCGAGGTCCTTCCATCCAGTAACTTTCTCTTAGTCAACAGTATCCTTATTAATTTATTTGATTCTTTATAACCTTTCTCTTCAGTATCCTTCATTCAAGGAAAATGTGTAAAGAAGTAGAGAAGTTCCGACGTCAGTAGCTTGCTACCACCTTTCCTTCAATCTCCACTCATTACTCCAACTATCCTTCCTTCTGATTCTCTTGCATCTCAAAAGAGAGTTCACCTCATGGAGGAAATGAATTCCTTTTTCCCCCACCTTCTGGAAGTCTTTTGATCTTCCGGACCCTTCGCAATTTCTTCCCCCTTTTTGGCATCATCAGTAGAGATAACGCACTTGGGCCACTGGAGAGAGATCTTCAGCTCTGTCCCCCTGCCCTAAAGAGAAGAACTTGAGTGCAGGTTCTTGCAGGAGACATGGGTGTTGAAGGCTAGAAGATCAACTCTCCTGAGAAGGGTTTGCTTAGCGAGTGTCAAATATGAAGGGTGACTGTTTGAGATTTGGGGTGTGCTTGGTTGATTATTTGCAGAGAATGTGTCTTTAGGAAGGGATGAGGAGAATTGTTTCCAATAATTGAGTTCCATGATATATACAGGGATAAGAGAGAGAGAGAGAGGACATCTTTTTATGCTTTATGAAGAATAAGAGTGCATGTATATATAGGGATAGAAATACTACCTGTTGTAGTTTGGATCTTTAAAGATCTCATTAACTGCTCCGCTGGTTTCCAAGGCTGATGTTGACAGTTTCCACAGCTTTAAATCTTATCTTCTGATTTGATTGTGTCTGTGGTCAGCGGCTGAATCTTCACCCTTGGATTTTTCTGATCGTGCGGCTGGAGTTCTTTTAGGGTTTTAGAAAAGGTAGTCTATTTCTGAAAAGGTGATCTCTTTTAAATGTACGTAAGTTACCAAGAAATATTTTCTCAGTAACTGCTTTATCTTGTAACATCCAAGAGATCTCCTTATCCAGTTTTGATGATAAGTTCTGACTTTAAGCAACCTAGTATCTAAAATATTGAAATCTAGCGTCCTAATACACAGCGACCTGGTATTCAGTGATCTAGTATCCAGCTACTCGGTATTTACCATCCTGTTGCCCAGCGACCTAGTGTTCAGCGATCTAGTTTCCATCCTTTGGTATCTAGCATCGTGATATCTAGCGTCCTGCCACCCAGCGACCTAATTTCCAGTCAGCCTGGTATCTAGCATCCTGATATCCAGTATCCTGCTATCAGGGACATAGTTTTCAATATTCTGGTGTCTAGCGTTTCCTTTGGTCAGAACTTTATCTTTTTCAATTAGGCCCTTCTACCTTTTCTATTAACTTAATGACAAGTGCTCTGATTTCTAGGAACTTAGCATCCAGTTAGCTTGGTATCTAGTGTCTGGGTGTACAGCGTCATGTTATCCCATGACTTAGTATCTAGTAGCCGATGTTCAATATCCTATAGTCAGAGTTTGTATCTTGTCAATGGTTCCCCCTAAATTTACTAGTTCTTTGTCAGATGTACCTACATAACGATAGTTATGTATAGGTACTCATACAAGTATGAGTCATTTTTCTTTAAGAGCTTAGACTATCTTTACAGCCCATACTGTAGAGAGTTTTGGCTTCTTCAAAACTTTTAAGATCAAGGAGTGATAGTTCGTGCAGGTTTATATAAGCAAATCAAGATAGACAAAGACATAATAAAGAAATATTTTATATATATATATATATATATATTTTCTGGAGTTGCTATTCTGCTTGATTCCTTATGGAATGTCAGTTTGTTGCAGACTCTCTATAGCATACCCACACTTGGGTTGCTCCAAGGATTTTAACATTTTTGCCTTCAAAGCTTCCTAGATTTGTACTGGAAGTTCCCCCTTACTTTGTGGTCTCCTCTTTTGAGATATGGGGTCATTTATCAGTACTATTCCAAGTTACTTTGAGGCTTAGCATGAGAAAGAGAAGCATAAAAATTATGGAAAAATACATGCAGGCTTCCTTCTCTTATTTATAAAATCAAGTGATAGTATAATATCATACACTTTATCAGCATATTGTCACTTGATTTCTTTGACAGATTAACAAGATATGGTTATGACCAGAATTAAAAAGAGTTCAAGATTGGAACGAAGTACCTGTTCATTCTTGTTCTTTTAAAAGAGTAGGTCCTCTTTTATCTTGTTTCTGTCTGGATACTGGAGTGGGCTTCTTCTTCTTACTCCTTTGTTTGACATCCTCAGCATCTTCTTCTTTGCTAGTTGGTGTTAGCTTCCTTTGTTTCCTCAGAAACAAGTCTTCTTTGTTGATTAGCTCCAGGTTGGTCTCCTCCATGATAGATAAGGACGTTACTCCTTTGTACATGACTTTCTTCTTCGCAGCTTGTTGTTCCCCCTCAGAAACAACTTTCTTCATAACACAGCTTGATTTTCTTCATCTTTTAGCTGGTTGTTGTCTTCACATCAATCATATCCTTTTAGAGCAAAAGACATTTTGATATGATCTCTGATGTGAGGGTGAGAGAGAGAAAGAGAGAGATATTCTTCATAGATGGGATCTGGACAGATCGCTTAGATCTTTTGGTTCATCCATCTGCTCTGATACCACTTGTTGGTATCAGATTGACCATTGAGCAAGGATGAACAATTCACCGGTGATTGACTATTCATACCACTTGTAGGTATCAGGTATATCAACTGGTAAATGGTCCAACCTGCTCTGATAACACTTGTTGGTCCCGAAAAGCAACTGGTAATAGGCTTAGGGGGTGAATAAGCCTACTAAACCATCACACATTATTCTTATATATGTATCGGCTTTTTCTTAAGTCAATAACCTTCTGAGAGGTTACTAATCAGAGTGGATGCGAAAGCCTTTTACTATGCCTGGTAGAAGATGTGCAGCTTAGTAGAGAGAGTATATGCATGGCAGTAAGCAGATAAAGACACAAGCATTTATAGAGGTTCGAAGGTGGAGTAATCCTTCTACGTCCTCTCTTCCTCCTCACGGGAGGGAACATTGGTTAAGCTGGTTGATTTACATAAACCTATCTATTACAACCCACCCTTAACGAATAAGTAGCAAGCCTTCACACAGATGCTTGCGTACTTTCCCTGGACCCACACGGGATCCTCATCTACCCACCCAGGGTCTTCACTTTCTCCTTGAAAGTGGTAAACTCAGCAGGACATTACTCCTCATACTGAGTACTCCGAGACAACCTTTTAGAGAGGTTTATCTCCTTCTTCTTCAACTGGGTGCAGCAAGCCTGGCCTTCATTTGCAGACTTTTTCTGCTGAAGCTTGCTGCTGACTGGTAGAATGGGTGTGTGTCTTCTTGAGGTGTGGAGTGTTCGAGCTCTTCTGTTGCTCTTTGTGAACACTCTCTACTCTTCTTAACTTCCCCCTTTTACTGCGCTTCTCTCTGATGAGCTCTTCTCTCTTCTCTTGCGCTTTTCTCTCACACTAGGTGTGTTCTCTCACTCACACTACATTTCAGTCTTCAGTCCTCCTCTTTATAGGTGGTGAAATTTGCCCATTGAAGGTAGACAGACTTCTGACGTTGACGCACCGCACTCCTGACACACGGCAGCTTTTCGCTTTCCACGTGTCTTCTTCCGATTGGCTCCTCTCCTTCTTCTCTCTACCGGTAACTTCTTGTGTCTACCGGTAACTTTGACTTTCTGCCCATACCTTTTTTGTAGCTTCCTCCTCTTGCTTCACTCTAAAGCTTCCTTCTTCTGGCTTGCTCCTTTAGGTGGCTTCGAGGCTTCTGTAGCATGCTGCTCCTTGCAGTATGCTTTCGGCATGGTCTTCTCAGGTAGCTTCCTGGCTCGCTGCATCCTTTTTTGGTGAGGTCCTTTCATCCAGTAGCTTCCTATTAGTCAACAATATCCTTATTAATTTATTCGATTCTTTATAACATTTCTCTTCAGTATTCTTCCTTCGACATATTCTCTATTTCTTTTAATCTTCTATAGTAACTCTATTTGTAGTAATCTATCCTTAGATTGGTTACAGTTATAGAGTTACTTTAAGGATTTGTCTCATCAAAACATTCTACAAATATATCTAACAGTTTTTAACCGTTGTCGTAGACCTTTACGACAACGGTTAAAAACCGTTGTCTTATAGTATTCTTGAATCTACGACTTCGGCTTTTAACCATTGTCGTTGATATTTACGACAATGGTTAAAATCCATATTCCCGTTGTAGTCCTTGTACTGTACGACAACGGTTTAATGAAGTCAAAACCGTTGTCTTTTTAGCGTTGTCTTTTACTTTTGCATTTTACAATTATTATATATTAATTTGTTAATATTGTAAATTATATACAAAAATTAAAATTCACCAAACTATACAAAATCTAAATATTGTCATATCAAATTAAAATATTCATACTTAGAATCCATTAATCACATATTAAAGCCAAAATACAATAAACATCAAAAACATCCAAAAACTACAATACTTCGTGCATCCAAAAATATCAAGAACCATCCAAAAACATCAATAACCATCCAAAAACATCAATAACCATCCAGAAGTAACAAGAATCATCTAAAAACATCAAGAACCATCCAAAAAAACATCAAGAGAACCATCAAGAAGCCATGACTACAAAATATAATCTCCAAGAATCACCGGAGATCCCCAACAAATCAAATCCTACAATGATTTTGCCTCCACCGTAACCTGCACATCATATTCACGAAAAATCAACAATGTTGTCATAAAATAGAATCATTTAAAACAAAACAAATCATCAGATGACCAACAATGGAAGAAACATAAACAATCATGAACTTAGAATTCCACTTCCTCAACAATGTGAGCAATCTAACTTTACATAAATAAAACCACAAATATCAACAGCAAGGGCAAAACCATCATTATGAACAATCCTCATTATCAAATCAATAATCTAGTATGTCATAAATCTTGATTATTCGAGAATAAAGTGATTCTATGGACACATCATAAACAAAATATGGGATCTTATATTTCACATAACACTTATTAAAACCAATCACAATATTTATTATGTATTACCTATATATGCTCTTAAACACGTTCCGCCCATTCTTTACGCACTTCATTGATCTCCGCTTCAGTATATGTCTCTCTAGTGAACTGTCAAAACAAAAATATGCATTATATATAGATTGAATGAATACCTTTCTAATAGTGTTCAAAAATAACATATAAGAAATTTTATATTCTTACCAATGACTGCATCGAAGCAATCTTCTCAAACGAATCACTCTCAACTATTTGTTTCATGTATTTCATCACATAAAAACCACACTGGAATGCGTGAGGTTGTTTAGGAGCCTACATGCATTTGAATCCAATTATTATGGTTTTTCTATCAAATAAAACAACAAAGAGATAAAGTGATTACACACCTTTATTATTGTCCATGTAGGTTTCTTCCTTCCTTTGCTCATTTTGACTGCACTAAACATCTTCAAGGCCCTATATAAGTGATATAAGTAGTATAATTGAACAACAACCATATATAAATTAAATAACTATATAAAAAGATAAATAAAATAAGAATAAAACATCACAAAACTTACAACTCAACAACTTGTTTCCAAACTCCATCACGGATACCATTATAAAGAGGATCCAATATTCCAACTTCGTCCTTGTGAGGATCAATAATAGTAAGGATCCAATGAGCACTATATATACACACAAACATGAATGTATTAATTGTATGTAATGTTAATAGCAAATTAATTGTTCAAGGTAAATCAAATAATTCAAATTCATACTTACCCCACATTAACTGGAACCAACACTATCTGATCAATCAAGCTACCATCCAACCCACTTGCCAAATCACGTGCTCTTTGTTCCATTGCATCATGAATTGTTTTGTTATCCCTTTTCGTATATGGAACATGACCAATATTCCAGGGATCAACAAATTTAAATTTGTTCAGTCCACTTAAACTCCTAATCTTGTTGTATAAGTGCCTATAATTGAAAAGGAAACTTGCAATTTGCATTTGATATAAAAATAAAATAAGTAAATTAAATTACAAAATATTGAAGATGAAATTTACCATATGTAGACAGTAATACATGTGTAGCAGATTGGTTGCAATTGGTAAAAAGACTCAGCGTCCTCAATGTGCACATAAAGGGTAAGCTCACTTCCAAAGACATCTTGTATCAAGTGGTATCATGATATTGCCTTTACCTTCAAGAGAAGCCTTGCAATAACAATATACCATGCGTAATGGAGTTGGAATGGTCGAGAAATCCACCACAGACTTCTTAATCTTTTCTGACTTCCTTTTCTTTTTTGCTTTCTATACATTGTAATTGGACTCATATTAGATATGTAAAACAAGATGATATTATTACGTAATAATAAATAATTACCTCTTCTTGCAACTTCATAAGATGTATCGGCCAAGCAACATGAGATCTAATTGCATCACCAATGCTCAAGCACTCGTGTGTTGGAATAGGCAAAAGAGCATTTTCATCCACTGCTTCATCGATCGAAACCCTTATGCAATTTTCAGGTATTTGCATTCCATGAATCAGCTCATTTGTCCCATTGAATTTCACAATAGTGCCGTAAGCAGCAATGTTTATGCCTGACTCCAAACTTAATGCAACAAGCTTTCCCTACAAGACACACTTAACGTTAAATAATCAAGAGAAACAACTACTATGGTTTCACATGAACGATATACTACTAATATGAAGCACCTGCAATTCAACATTATCTTCAATGAATTGAACATCATCCTCGTCTAATCTGCAGACATCAGCTGGATTGTCTACTGGAATAGGACTATTTGCATGTTCATGCTGGACATCGTCAATGAAATCAGGCTTATACTTCACAGAGCAACTACCTTTCTCATCAACATCAACACCATGTCCAACAACTTTGAGTAGAGTAGCTTTAAGTCTTGCAATGCATTTATCTTGCTCAACATTTTTCTTTCTTTCTTCACTCAACTCACGTTGTTGGAGGTCATAGAGCTTATCTCTTTTTGATTTCTCTCTTCTGGGAACTTTATAATAACTTCGCTCGGTGACATGACCTCCAACACCTCTCAAATGCCCATGATGTTCTTCAGAACCAAGAACTTGAGAAAGGATTGTGTTTTTGTCTCCTCAAAACTCAAACTTCCTTCCTTTCTTCTTGGAAATAAACTCACCCTAATATGTAAACATGGAAAAAGAGAAATAAAATAATTATGAACATAACATTTCAAGCAACTAAATGTGACTTATATAAAAGTTTTAGAAACTTACAATCTTAGAAACTTTTTCTTTCAAGGCCTCTCCTTCATGATTGACATCCTTAGTCTTTCGTGCTTCTACCCAAAGTGTAGCTTGATTGATTTCAGGATCTTCACACAAGATATGAGGCTGCATATTGATCATATAACCCAATCAGGAATTTAAATCTACAAAGTGTCTATTCATACAGAATTATCAATTCATATTCAAATATGTGACTTATATTCTTATTTTCAAAAAGTAATAACACATAAAAGAGTAACTTACATGATCCTTTACACATTGGGCATATCCCAATCGAGATAAACAATACGGGTATATGCACTTTGTTCTTCTTTCCTTTTGTTCCTCCCTCATTTTCTAGAAAACAAATAGGAACATGAAAAGTTGGGTTACATAACATAGGCTTAACACAATTGCATTTAAACAATATATACCTTGAAATCATCAGACAAACGACTTATCACGAAAGCACTTCATTCCTTTTCCTCAATGCATGGATATTCGGCAGGTGGTGTGTTCAAATTTGGTGACCCTAGCCTTTTATAAACAAACTCATTAGTGAGTTTGGTCTTGAACTGATGCCACTTTGTATTAGCTGAGGATAGACATCCCGCCTTCCAGTTTGGGTCAACAATGAAGGACAACTGTACAATGCATGAAAGATCATATCAGAAAATATGATATAAGTATAAGAAACTCACAAATCACATAATTACTTACATTTACCGACTCCCAGATTTGATCCTTCACATCATTTGGAACAGCTTTCCATGTTAGATAAGTGATCTTCACTTTTTCTCTAGCTAGAACTCCAATATAACTTTTTATCTTACTGGCAATTGGTCCAACTGGCTGCCCCAAAGAGTTGAACTCCACCTCCTTCCGTACTCCTTGTACCCTTTGCATTGAGTGACAAGGCATCACAGTTCGTCCTCTAAGTGATCTTGAAGAATGGGTGCTCGACGTCACTTGATCACCAGAAATATCCTCTGCTACAACTTTTTCTTTGCTTTTCTCTTCTATACGGACTAGTAGTGCCTTTTTACTCCGTGTAGTCATTGTTGCAAGAAATCTGCAATCGAATAAAGAAATAATGAATAACAAGTGGATGACCATTAGAACAACAAGAATAATGAGACAATTAGATTAACATGAATAAAATAACACTAAAACTGGAAATCTCAACAAATAAAATAACAAGAATGAAGAAAGAGACATTGCCATTAATTATTTGCATGATCAATCCATGTCCCTTCACAATCAATACAGACACATGGTCGTTCATTATCATCTGTTTCATCATCATCATTGGTCCGTAGATCTTTGGTAAAACATGGGTGGTGGATTGCTATTTCATCAAATTCATCACCACTCGTGCTTTCAATGTACTCCCTAGTAGGTGTCACAAGTACAACAGACCATTCATTATCCATGGGGTCTTCTATATAGAAAACTTGCTTTGCTTGGCTTGCCAAAATGAACGAATCATTCCAAAATCCAATCTTGTTAAGATTTACCAAGGTGAATCCAAGATCATCTATTAAAATACCACTTTTGTTGTCTACCCAATTGCATTTAAACAATGGAATTCAGAACTGGTAGTAATCAATTTCCCATATCTCTTCAATAACCCCATAGAAGATCATGTCTGACACAATTGGATTTTTATCTTTTGCACTAGAAAGTTGCATGGTCCTTGCAACTAAGCTAACTCCAGAGTTTTGAACTGTCCGTGCTGCATCACGCTCTTTTGTGTAGAAAGTAACACTGTCAATCAAGTAACTGTGATACTTCAACACATTATTGCTTGGCCCCTGTGCTATCCACTTCATCCTTTCTGATATGTTCTTTGTGGAACAATCTTTTTGTTCCACCACCTAGCACCATCAGATAATTAAAATACAATATTTATTGTTTATGATCATTCTAATAACGAATTATATATGATACTAGACTTACCAGATCACATAACCAGCTAGCAAACAGTTTATTATGTTGATCTTGTAACCACTTTATTGACTTAGCATTTGTCCGTGATGTTGTCTTTAAGAAATTCATGTGTTCACTGAAGACATAACATAAAAATTACTTAATGAAACACAAGTAACCTACTTAACATGATGTGAATTTGATGAATTACTTGATATAGGGATCGATCTCGACATCATTTACAAGTATATGATGATGTGTCTATAGTAACTCCTCGTTACAAACAAATGCCACTTGTGCACTTGATAGAGGCTTAGTGGGTTGGACTTGGAGATTTGTTGTTGGGATGCCGCATGTTTGCATGTTTGACAGGTAGTTTGAGCAAAATTCCACTCCATCTTCAGCGATGTAGCTTTCAGCAATACATCCTTCAGGTCTATTTCGATTTCTCACATAACCTTTCAATACATGCATGTATCTTTCAAATGGATACATCCATCTATACGATACTGGTCCACAAAGTCTAACCTCTCGTACCAAGTGAACGGTCAAATGCACCATAATATCGAAGAACAATAGAGATAAGTGTTTCTCTAACAAACACAACGTCATTACAATCTCTCGTTGCATATCATCTAGCTTTGACACAACTATCACTTTGCTGCACACTGCATTGAAAAAGAAACACAATCTGGTGATAGCATACCTGACATTAACGGGTAACACACCACGAATTGCCACAGGGAGTAATTGTTGCATCAAGGTGTGATAGTCATGTGACTTAAGTCCAACAATCTTCAAATCTTTCATTGATACCAACTTGTTGACGTTTGATGAATAACCAGTTGGAACCTTCATTCCAGATAGAAAATTACAAACTTTCCTCTTCTCATCTCTACTTAATGTATAACATGCGGCTGGCAAAAAATCTTTTTTTCCCCCACAATCAGTGCCAACTCAATCCTCAACTTCATCTCCAGAAGGTCACGTCTTGATGCCACCCCATCCTTTGTTTTTCCCGAGATGTCAAGTAACGTGCCTACTAGAGTTTCACGTATATTCTTCTCAATGTGCATTACATCAAGAATATGTCGAACATGTAAATGTTCCCAATATGAAAGTAGAAAGAAAATTGACTTCTTCTTCCAAACAGATTTATCTTCCCCATTTGCTTGAGAATTGTGTTTACCTTTCCCCCAACAACATTTTATATCAGCTACTCTTCTTAAAATATCTCAACCAGACAATGGTTTTGGTTCAATCATGAGCTCTTGTGTTCCATCAAATGCTTTCTTTTGTCTTCTGTACGGATGACTTTCATGAAGAAATCTTCTATGACCTGTGAATGACATCTTTCGACTGTGCTTCAACCTTTTTGCATATGTGTATTCATCACATACTGGACATGCATGATATCCCTTGACTATGCATCTTGATAAGTTTCCATAAGCTGGAAAATCATTTATTGTCCACAATAAGACAGCTCTAAGTAGGAATGTTTCATCCCGATAAGCATCATATGATTGAATGCCTACTGACCATAGTTTTCCAAGTCATCAATTAATGGTTCTAAGTAGATATCAGTATCATTCCCAGGTTGTTTAGGACCAGCAATCAACAAGGTAAGCATAATGAATTTCCGTTTCAAACATAACCAAGGAGGAATATTGTAGGTAACTAGTAGAACAGGCCAACAACTGTAAGTACTAGTCATCAGACTATGTGGATTTATCTCATCTGCAGACAATGCTAATCTGAGATTTCTAGGATCAGAAGCAAAGTCTAGCCATCCATGGTCAACAACCTTCCAAGAGGGGGAATCTGCTGGATGACGTAGATACCCATCACTGACCCTCTTTTTAGAATGCCAAGTTAAGTCTTTTGAAACTTCCTTATGTCGAAACATTCTTTGAAATCTCGGAATAGGTGGAAAGTACCACAAGACTTTTCCAGGAATTAAGCTCTTCGTACTGCCATTCTTGCCCACCTCCCATCTTGAGGCTCCACAAGTCGAACAACTACTACGTTGTTCATACTGTTTTCGATACAGAACACAATCATTGGGACATGAATGAATTTTCTCATAGTCCATGCCTAGAGCAACTAGACTTTTATGTGCATCATATAAAGACAAAGGCAATTCATTTGGATCTGGCAGCATATCTCCGACCAATGAAAGAAGATCCGTAAAACTACTATCACTCCAACCATATTTGGCCTTCAAGTTGTATAGTTGAAGACAACTTGGTGAATTTAGTACAACCAAAATATAATGGTTTTTCTGCATCCTCAAATAATTTCACAAATTCACTAGGATTGTCAGTTGATTCATATGCATCATGTACCATATGAATCGGGTCTTCTGAAGAAGAATGGTGGTCACCATCCCCACATCGATTTAAATCATCAATTGAGTTGGTATTTTTTTCCCCATGCCATATCCAAGTATGGTAAGTTAAATCCATACCATTACTCAACAAATGCATCTTAACAAGTTCAACTTTTTTCCTCACTAGGTTCCCACATGTTGAGCAAGGACATGACATTAGATTGTAAGTAGGTACATTTTGCATAGCAAAATGTATGAAAGACTCTACTCCAAGTTTATACTCATGTGACATTCTATCCTTTAACATCCATGATTTGTCCATAGTCAGCCTAAAATAAAGAGATTTTGTTAAGTCCCATAATGAAAATTATTAGTCTATTGTATAGTTTCCTAATATTAGTTGAGAATAAAAGTTTAGAAAGAGAGAGATGGGAATAGAAACACATTAGTCTATGATCTTGCTGCGTTTCCTGTGGATAATGTTGTTCACACATTCAATTAATATCTTGTTGTTAATCAGCCAAAAATCAGGAACTAAGTTAACTTAGGAAATGACCTAACCAGCATATACGACATATCTACCCATAAAGAACAACAAATACACAAAATCTCCTACGTTGCACGTTCTCCTTATGAAACCACATCATTCAATTTACGCACAGTATCATCTTAAAATTCAAAACCAGGGGGTAAATCTCCTCTTCAATAGCACCATGCAGAAAAGCATTTTTCTATCAAACTAACATAGGTTTCACATACAATTGGCAGCTAGTATAAACAGAAACCCTAGAGGATCAAATAAAAACCCAAATCTCAATAATATGAACATAATGTGTATATATTCCAAGCATCTACAAGACTGAAGCAATTACGCAAATTCTATTTCATGGAAATGAATTGAAACAAAAAATTGATAAAATTTGAAGCAAAATTTACCGTATCGGCGAATGCAAATCTGCGACTGAAAATTGAGATGTGGGGGAGGAGGAGGCGGTGCCGAGGGCTGGAGGCAGCGCTGTTAGGTCTTGGCAGAGGCTAAGAACTGACAGGAGCCGAGAGGTCGACTTATTAACTGAATCGGCTTGGCAGCGGTGGCAAGGGACACTGGCGGCAACAATGACGGCTGAGGAGGGATGGGGGAGGAGATGGTGACGGCGAGGGCTGGAGGCGGCGCTGCGAGGTCTTGGCAGAGGCTAAGAACCGACTGGCGCGGCGAAGTCGACTTCTTGACTCAATCGGTTTGGCAGTGGCGGCGAGGGACACTGGTGGCGACAATGACGGTTGAGGAGGGATGGGGGAGGAGGCGGCGGCGAGGGCTAGAGGCGCCGCTGCGAGGTCTTGGCAGAGGCTAAGAACCGACGGGCACGGCAAGGTCGACTTCTTGACTGAATCAGCTTGGCAGCGGCGGCAAGGGACACTGGCGGCGGTGAGGGCTGGAGGCGGCGCTGCGGCGGCAACGATGTCGAAGGTGGAGGTGTGGGGAGGAGGGAGGGATTTAGGGTTTTCAATTTGGGGATTTCGATTTCAATATTTACCCTTAGTAATTTTTAGATTTTTACATGTGTAATAAAAGAAATTTAATTTAACTTAGTCTACAACAATGCTATTATGATATTACGACAACTCTAAAAAGTTACCGTTGTCTTAGGGTACAATGACTACGTCTCTACGACAACCTCGTTTCATAAGCGTTGTCTTAGGGCACAATAACTACGTCTTTACTTAACCTCATATCGTAAGCGTTTTCTTTGGGCTCAATTTTAACCTAAGACTACGCCTCTACGACAACCTCAAGTCACCACCGTTGTCTTAGAGCTCAATTTTACCCTACGACTTCGCCTCTACGACAACGGCAACGAAAAACCCTTGTCTATGAGAGCATTTTTGCACTCTACGACAACGATTTTATCTACGACAACGCTAATTTAAGCTACAACAAGAGTTTTTTGACAAAACACGTCTTAGGGGTGTAGTTTATGAGAGAATTTCTTGTAGTGAACCGTCTCATATAAATTTTTTTAAATTAAGAAATCATTCAAGAATTGAGGTTAGAGGTAAAGTACTTTGAAAAAAAATGGTAAAAATAGTGAAAATGACATTTATTATGAAACAAAATTTAATCTTCAGAACAATACAGCATTTTGAATTGATGAAGTATTAAAATTGTGTGAGCTTCCCACAAAAGAAATTACAAAAAGAAAAATAAGGGAGAGAAAGGAAAATAAAAGCAATGTATTCATTAGTTAATTATACATTTGATTTAAAAGGTCTCAATTCTACCTAATCTACAAATAATATATATGAATATAACGTGGCAGGATCAATTTGAAATAAACTAATTTGTAATTAAGTACTATGCAAAATCTATGAATCTTTTAACATAAAATATATATTTGTGCCGACATTTTTTTAACACAAATATATATATATATGCATGATGTGTAATATATGAATCATGATCCATACTATATGGGTCATATAAGTTTTTATGAATTAAGAAAATTTTCAAGGATTGAGGTTCGAGGTAGAGTGCTTGTAAAAAAAAAAAAGGGAAAAAAAGTGAAAATGACATTCAATATGAAACAAAATTTAACTTCAATAACGATACTCATTTTGAATTGATGAAGTATGAAAATCTAAGCTTCCCTCAAAAGAAATAAAAAAAGAAGGAAAGAAAGAAAATAAAAGTGATGTATATATACATTTTGTTAATTGTATATTTGATTTAGAGCAACTCTCATTGCATGGATGTTAGATTCATAAAACCGGGTGGATCCGGGCTACCCGACCCACTTTTCCTTTTTATTAATATTATTTCGTGCTACTTTTTAAAACTTTGATCATGACCTTTAGTTTATGTTAAGGATATTTTTACGTTACGTTAAACATACTTTTATGTTATCTTAAGAATACCTTTATGCCAGATTTCATACATTTACGTTACGTTAAACATATTTTTAGGTTATGTTAGGGATACCTTTATGTTATGTTAGAGATACTTTATCCATAACATACTAGTTGTGTTACACATTTGTACACAAAGGTATCTCTAACATAACATAAAGGTATCTCTAACATAACCTAAATGTATCCTTAACATAACGTATAAAAGTATATGACCTGGAGCGAATTCTAAGGGTATGAAATTAGGATTTCAAAGGTATTGTTAACATCACATAAAGGTATCTCTAACATCACCTAAAGGTATTCTTAACATAACGTAAAGGTATGCGACCTGTAATCAGGATATCCCTAAAGATATTGTTAACATCACATAAAAGTATCCTTAACATCATCTAAAGGTATCCTTAATATAACATAAAAGTATGTGATTTGGAGCGAATTTGGGTGGATTTGAGCGCATCCACCCAGGCGCGTGGGAGAGCATGAGGGCGCGTGGGACGCGTGTGGGAGCGTGTATTTGGGGCACGTGGCCGGGTCGATCCGTGCAACCGTTGCATAAAAGTATTTGTGTTTGATTTAAAAGGTCTCAAATTTACATAATCTAAGTCGTTCCTCGGTTGTTCCAATTTCAAAGAAGAATCTCCAGCTATAGAATAAGCGGATTCTAAAAAAAGTGATTTTGATTGATCAAAAAGAGGAATCTACTTCAACCGATATGCCCTTGAGGTGAACTCCATTTTGTATTTAAGATTTTCCCATACCTCACGGAATAAATGAGAGTATTGACATTCAATGGATCCGTGCAACTGTTGCATAAAAGTATTTGTGTTTGATTTAAAAGGTCTGAATTTTACATAATCTAAAATTAACTTATATATTATAACATATTTATTCCTCGTAGGCAGGATCTATTTGACATAAAGTAATTTGTAATGAAGTACTTGCTCAATATGAAAGTAACCTAAGATATGCAAATTCTGTGAATTTTTTTAACAAATATATATATATATATATATATATATATATATATATATATACACATCATATGAATATACTATATGGGCCATATATTCAAAAAAGTTTGTTAGCATATGTTTAAGTATTGCAAACCTATAGTACGTCATGTTATATTAATCTAACATTTATGCAATTATAATAATATAACCATTATCTTTAAGTACATAAAAGTCATGATATGTGTACATAAATGTTAAAATAGTATCATAGTATCACATAAAGGTTAAAATATTATAACATAAAAGTTTATGCTATATTACATGAATTTTTATATTGAATATTGTTTAAGTTCCATTTAAAGGTTATGATATATGTACATTATATATTAATACAATATAAAAGTTTACTCATATAATTTTTTTTTTTAAGAAGAAAAAATTGAGTGCATATCTGAACCGAACCTGATACGGATGATTAACAGGAAAACTACTTGTTTTAAAATATTATATAAAGAGTAAGTCTCTTGTGCATCAGGTGCATGGATCTTAGATCCATGCACCCGGGTCGGATTCGGGTAATCCGACCCGCTTCTTTTTTTTTTTTTTTTCGCGCTAGCTTGTTTTTCAATTTTAGTCATGACTTTTAGTTATGTGTAAGAATACCTTTATGTAATGTGTAAGAATACCTTTAGGTTACGTTAAGGATACCATTATGCCCAGATTTCATACATTTACGTTAAGTTAGACATACCTTTAGGTTATGTTAAGAATACCTTTAGGTAATGTATAGAGATACCTTTAGGTTATGTTAAGGATACCTTTATGCCCAAATTTCATACATTTAATTTACGTCAGGCATACCTTTATGTTATGTTAATGATACTTTTATGTTATGTTAGAGATACCTTATCCATAAGGTAGTTGTGTTACACATTTTGCATACAAAGGTATCTCTAACATAACATAAAAGTATTCTTAACATAACCTAAAGGTATCCTTAATATAATGTAAATGTATGTGATCTGGAATGAATTCTAAGGGTATCAAATCAGGATTTCAAAGGAACCTAGAATCACGATTTCAAAGGTATCTTTAACATCACCTAAAGGTATTCTTAACATAACCTAAAAGTATGTTTAATATAATCAAAAGGTATTCTTAAAATAATTAAAGGTATCCTTAACATAACCTAAAGGTATGCTTAACATAACTAAAAGGTATTCTTAACATAACATGGTATGTAACCTGGAATCACGATTTCAAAGGTATCCATAACATCACCTAAAGGTATTCTTAACATAACCTAAAGGTATGCTTAATATAACCAAAAGGTATTCTTAACATAATTAAAGGTATCCTTAACATAACCTAAATATATGCTTAACACAACTAAAAGGTATTCTTAACATAACGTGGCATGTAACCTGGAATCAGGATTTCAAAGGTATTCTTAACATAACTGAAAGGTATCCTTACCATAACTTAAAGGTATCCTTAACATAACTGAAAGGTATCCGTGAAAGGTATCCTTACCATAACTTAAAGGTATCCTTAACATAACTGAAAGGTATCCTTAACGTAACCTAAAGGTGCGCATCCGCCCAGGCGCGTGGGAGCGCGTGGGAGCGCGTCAGACATGCGTGGAAGCGCGTACATGCATGGGTCGGGTCGGGTGCATGAATCTAGGATCCATGCAACTGATGCATAAAAGTTTTTGTCTTATATAAAATACAAACACCCAATAATTATTCAATATCATAAAAGCCAACTAAATTTTAAATAACACATAAATATACATTAAAGATGTCCACCAACAAATTCACAATTCAATTAATCAACTATATAAGAACTGTACAGAAGTTGATGACTTTTAGAAGATAAGAAATGGGTTTGACATGGTCCATAAAAATTGCACTTAAAGTTCACAAGAGTAGAACCATATCCATTGTGAAAAGAAAACGAAAATAATGGTCAAACTCTACCATTTTAGGTACATTTCGTTAAAAACTATTCACATGTATCCATTAATTTTTTTTTGTTCAATCATCCCACGTTCTGTCCCATAGATTGTTAGTTATCAAATTATCCAAATTTATACTTTATTTCCCACGTTTTAATATTCTGAATTAAATCTTCCATAAACATTTCACTATCTTAGTTTTTTATTATTCAAAACTATTATTTTTTCATTTTTTCTTCTGGCTTTTGCAAATGAGAAGCTCTACTATGAATTAGGGGCATGAATCTCGCATTCGGGTCGGATATAGTTCGTCCAACTCACTCCTTTTTTGTTTTATGCAAATGTATTTTTTTTACCTTAATATTTATGTTATATTAATCATATATTTATGTTATATTAGTCCTCCCTCTATGTCCATATTTCATAAATTTATGAATTTCTTTAATTTATGAATAAAAATAAATTGAAGACTAATTTTCTATTAATATGTTAAAAGGAACAATTAAAAATTAGGAAAAAAAGATAAGTTATGAGTAGATCTTGCATGAGACGGGTCGACTTGACCAGTCCACAAGCATTTGATGTGGGTCAACACAGATCCAAAGTGATCAACTAATCATATAACAAGTAATAATTTTATGTATATCATGTAATAATTTTAAAAGGATTAAATGATATACATGAAAGTACTTCATGATACATACAATATTTTATATTATGAGAATAAAAATATTACTTGTCAAATTAAAATTTAAAATCTCTCAAATTAATAAGGGCTAAATATTTAAATCAATCTATATGTTTCTTATTTTTACACTTTACTATGTAAACTTTATTTTTTTTAGAAATTGCAACTTGAAGTTCATGAACTGTACAAGCTGCAACACCTCTGATGAATTTTTCCAGCCAAATTGAGGATTTTTTTTTTGTTTTTCTTTTATATTTTCATAACTATTGGGGTCACATTACAAAAACATAAATTAAATTATTAGAACTCATATTTGATAATATATATATATATATAATAATACCCCTAAATCAATTTTTCTATTAAGAGTAAAAAATCTTTATTAAATATGAGTTCCAATAATTTGATTTTGAGTTTTCTAAAATGGACATAAAAATTATTAAAGTATTAAAAAACTCAATCACCTAAAAGATTCGTCGAAGGTTGCAATTTGTACATAACGTGGACTTTAGGTTTCACTCTGTCAAAAACTATAGTTTAGATTGTAAAGTGTGAAAATAAGAAAAGTACATGTTGATTCAATATTTAACTCAATTAATAATTTAAATCACTGAAGTAAAAGTATTACTTGTTATATGTAAAAGTATTATGTTACACAAATAAAAAGGTTTTACATATATAGTATTACCTATTAAATTATAATTTTTCTAAAGTATTACATGTCACACATAAAATTACTAAATCATATAAAAGTATTAATAGTTGTGGAATTTTAATTTCTCAAATAATCATGGATTTAGACTATTGAAACCAAATGCATTACATGATACCCAAAAATATATTTTTTTTTTATTGGAAACATACAAAAGTATTGTATCATAGTATTTGTCAAATTATAATTTCTTGAAAAGTAATAAATGATACAAAAATTATCTAATATAGATAAAATACTTGTACATGTTGATCAAACATTGGTTGTGTTGACTAAACGATTAACATATGTTGCATAATAAGATCTAGAGTAGGTCTCCTCACTACAAGAATTTTGCTCAACAACAACACAAGAATTACAACGGTTTTATGCATTTTGTGTTGTTGTAAACAAATTTACAACAATTTTGCATAAAACCGTTGTCCTTGAGTGAAAAAATGCACTCAACGACAACGGTTTTTTGTGCCGTTGTCGTTGAGCGTATTTTTTCGCTCAACGACAACGGTTGGGACAACAGCACAATAAAATTGTTGTCGTTAAGTGCATTTTTTCACTCAACGACAACGGTTTAGATAACCGTTGTAAGCTACCGTTGTCAATGAGCACATTTTTTCACTCAACGACAACGGTTGGGAAAACGGCACAATAAAACTGTTGTCGTTGAGCGATTTTTTCAACCAATGACAACGGTTCGGAGAACCTTTGTAAGGTACTGTTGCCGTTAAGGTACCGTTGCCGTTGTCGTTGACAAAATTTTCTTCTATCTCCTGTTTATGTTTCTAACATTCACTTACTTCACTGTCTACAGAATGATGGTTGTTGGTCTCACTCCAAATCAATACGTTGATGTTATGGTTTCCTTTGCATTCTACTCACTATGTAACCGTGAAATGGTAATTTAGAAGACATTGTGGCTTTATTCGAAGATTATTATTTGAATGCACTCATTCTATTATAAGCTCCAAATTTTGTAGACATTTTGTTAGTTGTTGAAGTATTATAGACGTAACATTTCATCTTCCCATTTGAATATTGCGTCTTTCTTCAATAATGGGCTAAACACCTTCCTGTAATGTGTCAGATTGTTTATAAACATTCCAGCAAAGTTAACAACTCCAAGAAAACTCTGAAGCTGTTTCTTGTCCTTGAGGGTATCTGGAAATCCTTGTATCTTCTCCACAATGTGGCTCTGTAGGATGATTCCAGATTAATTGATTTCTATTCCAAGAAATTTGATCTGCCTTGTAGCAATTATTTGTCTTCTTTTCGGAAAGCACTAATCATTCCTTATGACAAACATCTGAAAATATCTCCAAATGTTTAAGATGCTCTTTCATGTTCTTGGATGCGATGAGGATATCATCGATGTATACGAACATGAAGCTGAAATAATCTTTGAAAAGATTATCCATCTTCCTTTGATATATCTGAGGTGCATTTGCCAATCCCATAGGCATCACATTCCAGATATAATGTCTCTATGGTGTGGAGAAAGTTGTAAACTTCTTACTTTCTTCCTCCATCATAATCTGGTATAATCCAGACTTGCAATCGAACTTTGAGAATACCTTGACTCCTTTGATACAGTTGACCAGGTGTTCTCTACTCGGGATGTAATATCCATCGAACTCCAAGATGTTATTAATTCCTTTGTAATTAATAACGAGTCTTGGTTTTCCTCTCTTGATTTCTCCATGATTCCTTACAATGAATCCTGGGCTGTTGTATGGAGAAACTTCTGGTGAAATCAACTTAAGGTCAAGATGTTCCTTAAGTATTTTCTACATATCCTTACGATCTTCTTGGTTCATAAGGATTGGCTTGTATCTCATGAACTTGTGTTCCTTTTCGGGTTTAACCTTTAAGGATACTTTGAGCTCGTTCTTGTTCCACCATGCCAAAGGATTTTCATTGTAATTCCTTTAGATCTTCTTCTTGATATCTTCGAGTGATATTTGTTCTTCAATGGAAATCTCACTCGATGAATTCTCCAATAGGCTTTTCATTAATTCTGCAATAGCCTCTGTAGGTACTCGTTCTTCTCCTTGTATCCTAAATGAATACAAGTTATTATCCCATCGCTTGGTGTCCTTCTGCTTCGAACCATATTGCCGATAGGATAATAATGCATCACTAAACATTATTTTATCTGCCATTTTTGGATTTCGAAGTTTAGCTTCATCACCACGCTTGCTGCGAAAATTAATGGGCATTTTTCTGTAGAATGTCTCTCGCAGTCTTTGGACAATAATCTTATGATCACATAAGGTTGTGAAAATAAGTCTTCTTGTCTCATTTTCCTGTGTAAAACATTTGCATGTTTGTAGGAAATTATTACCTAACAAAACATCTGCTCCTGTATCATGGAAATATATTGGTGGTGTCTTTACTCTGTACCATGGGGTACCGCCTACACCTCTAATCATGATTTCCACTTGTTTGATTCCTCGATTAAGAATAAGAATTCTTTTTGAGAAATCTCTTCCTGCGATAACTGGTAGATCTTCTCCAATTTCTTTAGGGAAAATCTCCTGCTTTGCAATACATATTCCAGTACCTGAGTCAACATAGGCAGCGAAATCCATCATATATCATTCCGATATAAATGTATATGGAGAATGGGCTAGTGGTCATCTGATTCTGTATCTTTTATCTGCCAATATGAACTCCATTCCATCTTGTAATCTTTCTCAAGGTTTATGATCCTCGAAAAACTCGATCCCAAGTATCAACTGATCGGGGATCCTTCCTGCAACTCCCGTGATAATCAACTCAATTTCACCCATCATTAGGTTTCCTTGAAATTTTTCGACTATCGGTTGTTGGAGGTAATATAGGACATTACAAGGGAATATATTATCCCGTTGAGTAATGTCAAATACCACTTCAACTCTTCTCCATCCTTCCGGGTACTTTAACTCTCCTTGTGTTTTGAAAACATCTGAGATTCACTGAGTCATACTCGGTCTCCTTTCTTCCCAACAGCTACTACTCAGTAGTCTATCTTGTTGGAAAGACATCCTCCTTGGCTCAATTCTGAGACTTTGGCTCTTGTTGAACATGGGTTGATCTTGGATTCTCATATCGATCTTCTTTATAGTTGGAGATTCAATAGGTTCCGAAAGAACTACCCTGGCGAAGTCCTCAAAGATTGTTAGAACTTCAATGAATTCATTTCTCAAGAATACATCTGAATGATGTGTATTCGAGAGAGCATAGGAAATCTTATAGGTTATCGAGTAGGGAATATTCCCTTCTTTCATCAGATCATTTCTTTTGAAATCTTGATGAAGGGTTAAGACTCTGTTGAAGTCTCGATCTCCCAGATTATACGCAATTCTAGTATAGAAATTGAATGCCAATTTCCTTGCACAAAAATTTCCTATGACAGCTCCAAGGTATGAATCCTTGAGATTTGAGATTCGCTTGTCAAAAATTGCAAGATTGAGTGGCGAATTTATTCCTTCTTTGAATGTTGTTTTAATAACAACTCTTATGGCTCCGATGTGAATCCATAAGAGTGTATTTGCAACTTCTCTCTTGACTCTACTTTTTATCTCATGTATCTCATGATAAGAGACCAATTGTATCTCGATCAGGTTACCAGTGAATTCCATTGGGATGGAAAATTCTCCGGTAGTAACTCTGTGGATAATTTGGTGTTTCCTGCTACAAAATCCAATCTTATCCAATGCATTTTTCCATAGCTCCAATGGTAAAACCATCGTATATCTGGAGTTTTGGATCCTCTTTCATAATCCTCATTAGACTCTTATGAGACACCATAGTGTGGGAGAGAAACCCTGACATATCATCTCTCACCGTTGATTGAAGAATTTCTTCTTCACTCTGATTCTGAACTGGATTCACTTCTAATATCTGAATAGATCTCTTCTTCACAGATGCTTTTATCTGAGGGTAAATCCTCAAATTGATACACATGTATAAGATCTTGAAAATAGACAGCCTCTTCGAGTTCGAGTGTTACCTCGAACTGCCTAATTCCCAGGCAATCCGTTGAGATATGCCCTCTTGCTCCACATGTCAAGCAATTACAATCTTTAAAACTTTCAATAGCTCTGGTGTGAGCCCATTTGAAAGTTCTCCTTCATGTGGTCCTACTGGAACTTCCTTGATTTGAGCCTGTTGAAAAGACTCTACTCTTGTTTGGTGCTGGTATTTGCCCTGATTTGTAACTCCGGGCCTTTTGTTTTGACCACACTCTTTTAGGTCGCAATGAAGACCAACAACTGTTTTTCTTGTTGTTGCTTCCACGGTGGTACGAATGGCTCCGTTGTTTCTACCTTTTATGCCTCCGTGGTTGACCTTCAACGACTGTTGGGATGTCATTTTCTTCACAACATAAGGGAACCATTTTATTGATTCCTCGCAGTCTCTTGTAGTTCTTGTACAGTGCTGCTTGATGACACCATTCAGATAATTTGGCCTTTAAGAAGGACATTCTTCTGGCCACTGTATCTAAGTCATCTGCACTCTTGTATTACCTGATCAACATTTCTCTCCTAGGACTTGATATCTTCGCAAAGAATAATTGTGAAGCCTCTTTGTCTTCCACCTTGGATTTCCAACAGTACTCGGTGAATAACTTGATATATTCGTCAATATGACAAATATCATGCAACTCGAGGCTGTAGAGGGCTTGTTTATATCTTTTTCTTTTTTCTTCTTCCAGTCCCTCAAAATAGCCTATGCCGATAAAATGGATTTTGAATAATTTTGCCATATTATCGACGATTCCTTTTAATGACTCATCAGCTGTAACATTGTTTTTCATTTCTAATCCAGTTATATCCCATGCGATCTTTACAGATCCTTTAACACTCATCTCGAGTAGTAAGATGAATCCTTTCTTTGTAAGATCGAAGGTTCCTGCCGCAATCCTCATAACCGATGCCCAATCATCGATAAGGATTTCACGGTTCTTGAAATCTGGGATATCCAGATTTAGCATCAACCCGTATGGATGTATCAGGTCGAGCTGAGACTTTCCATAAGGTGTATTGTAAAGATTCGGCCTTTTGGAACATGGTCGAGTTCCTGTGACAATAGGATCTCCTCCTGTGGTGAAATCCCCTACGTGTGGCATTGGTTCGTCCACATGATGTGATCCGGAACTTTCTGCTACGTTGGGATTAACTGGTGGTCTCTGTTGTTGATCATGAGTAAACAAAGCAGATCCATCTCCTGTATTCATCTTTAGATCCACAATTCCTAATCCCGCGAAGGATTCGGCAAGGTCATGTAGATCCTCTAGATTTATCTTCTCCAAATCCATTACTTGTTTGTAACGGATTTTCCTTTCACAATGGCAATAAGTTTTTCATCATCAATCATGCGTCGTACAACTTTGGTTATATAATTAACATTGTATAGATTTTGATGAAGACAAAACATATAATAGATTAAGACCTATGATCCTATGTATTTAGTTCTATTGTAAAATCTCTAAGTATAGGATCAGAAGGCTAGATGATCAAGACTAAAGCTTGAAGACCTTACTGCATAAGGAAAACCTTAAAGATGATTGTCAATGCAGCAGGCTGCTTGAAAAGGATACTGGACGCTCACTGCACAACGATGCTGAACCAGGAAGCATCAGCAAACTGCTCAGAAGCAGTTACCTCGAAAGACGTGTACAAGGTTTACGTTAGGCACAGTCGCAATCTTATCCAATCAGAAGATGCCACGTAATAAAGCAAAAAGGAAGTCTGAAGAAATGTCAGACTGAAGTATGGTGATTACAGCAACAGAGACGTACAATCACAATCAAAATAAGAGGTCACATCACCTCGAACATGCTGCAAGGAGGAAGCTCTCTCTAACGGACAGATTTCTCCCTCGCCTATAAATAGAAGAAGACTGGAACTTGAAGATTACTTGAAACCTGAATGCACAATCTATTAATACTTAGAAGATCAAGTACAGTCTAGCAGCAAGCTACATTTAGCTTTGAGAGCTCAATTGTTCCTAAGCTTGCTGCCTGTGTTGTTGAAGATTTCTATCTTTCTTTAGACTGTTTGGAGTTGCTTGATCGGAGGGATTGCCTGATCAAGTATATTCGCTTTTTGTAGAAGAGCAAGAGTCATGTGTGGGCTACAGGTTTCGTTCTTTGTAGAAAGAACAAGAGCTCTGTGTGGGCTAGTTGAGTTTGGTCACTATGCAGTAACCCTGTGTGGGATAGATTGGAAGTTCTTGTTAGGTTTAGGTTGTCTAACGAGGCTTGTGTAAATCAACCGTTTGACTTAACAAAGTTCCTCCTTGTGTAGGAGAAAAGAGGACGTAGAAGGATTACTCCACCTTTGAACCTCTGTAAATTGTTGTGTTGATTGTTAGTGGGGACCAACAAGTGGTATCAGAGCAGGTTGGATCATCCATCAGCTAATCAACCTGATACCAACAAGTGGTATCTGAGCAGGTGGATTATTCATCCAAAGCTCATTGATCAATCTGATACCAACAAATGGTATCAGAAGCAGATGGAAGAATAAAAGATCTAAGCGATCTATCCAGATCCCGTCTGTGAAGAATCTCTCTCTGGAAAATCTCTCCCTCTCTATCTCTCTCCCCCTCACATCATAGATCAACTCACAGCCTTTTGTTTAAAAGGATATGATTGATGTGAAGACAACAAACAACTATGAAGGATGTAAAAAATCAAGCTGTGTTGTGAAGAAAAGCTGTTCAGAAGAAGGAAGATGGTAAACAGCAAGCTACTCAAAGAAAAAACTGCAAAGCAAGTAGCTGTGCGGAAAGGAGCGAGTGTCTACCTATCACAAATTAGACCAACATGGAAGCAGATCAAAAAGAAAGGCTAGTTGTTGAGCATGAAGAAGAAGCTGATACAAAGTGAAGCTGGGAAGTGTGGACTATACTGAAGCTTCAAGTCTGCAGCAACAGGCAACCATGGAAGAAGATATGTAGGATGTCAAGCAAAGGATTAAGACCACTCCATCAAACAGATCACTCACCAGGAAGAAGCAAGAGATGAAAGAGGATCTACTCTTTGCAAGTAATGGCAGGTACCTCGTTGTAATTTACACTTTTATTTATTGGTCCTGCTCATACTTCACCTTATCATGCAAACCTCAGAGTTACCTAAAATTATGCTATAAGTGACCCTACATTCTAAAGAAAGAGAACCATAAAGTAAGGGGGAACTTTTAGTCTAAATCAAGGTAATTCAGAGGTCAAAGGATCAAATCCTTGGAGAAACCCAAATACGGGTATGCTGAATATGTCCGCAACAAAATGACATTCCCTAAAGGAATCAATCAGAACAGCAACTCTAAAAGGGAATAAAAAATTGTCTATCTTACCAGTATCATACTTCACCATTTCTATATCCTAAAGAGATACAGTAAGAAAACACCTGCACACACCATCATTTTTACTCTTCAAAAGTCTTGAAGGAGTCAAACTCTCTCTACAGCAACCATGGGATGTAAGGAAAGTTTATGCTCATGAAAGGAACATTAACCGTGAAGGACTCATACTTTGTGTGAGTACCTATACGAGAAAACTTATTTTGCAGGTATCTCTGACAAAGGGCTACTGAATTAAGGGGGAACCATTGACAAAATGACAGAACTCTGACTATAGGATGCTAGACACCAGGTTGTCGGAAACTAGGTTGCTGGATAACAGGATGCTGAAAATTAGGACGCTAGACATTAGATGGATGGATACTAGGTCGCTGTACACCAGAACGCTAGACGCCGAGCTACTGGATACTAGGTCACTAGACATCAGAGTACGTGTCATCAAGCCATGAGAAAAGGTAGAAGGACTAATCGAGATTAAGGAACAAGATAAAATTCTGATGAAAGAACGCTAGACACCAGGACTTTGGACACTAGATCACTGGATAACAGGGCGCTGGACATCAGGATGCTAGATACCAGGCTGACTGGAAATTAGGTCGTTGGATGACAGGACTTTAGATATCAGGATGCTAGATACCATGGGTTGGATACTAGATCGATGAACACTAGGTCAGAATATTGGACACTAGATCGCTGAACACCAGGTCGCTGGGTATCAGGATGCTAGACACCAATATACTGGATACTAGATTACTGGATATCAGAACTTATCATCAAGGACAAAGGGATCACTTGGAAGATGCATCAAAGAGGATTGAGCCTCCCTGTTGAAGAGATGAAGATAGCTCCCTATCATTCAGTTTTGAAAAGCTCACTCCTTGTGAACTTGTATAGTTACTCTGATACCTTGCCTTTGTATTATGTTGATTACTCTTGCTCTGATACAAGCTTATGTTTTTAAATAAAATCTGATGTCTTTGACCCTCTAAGAAGAAGTTTTGTCATCATCAAAAAGAGGGAAATTGTAGGGAACATTGTATAGATTTTGATGAAGACAAAACATGTAATAGATTAAGGTCTATGATCCTATGTATTTAGATTATATTGTAAAATCTCTAAGTATAGGATCAGAAGGCTTGATGATCAAGACTAAAGCTTGAAGACCTTACTGCATAAGGAAAACCTTAAAGATGATTGTCAATGTGGCAGGCTGCTTGAAAAGGATACTGGACGCTCATTGCACAAGGATGCTGAACCAGGAAGCATCAGCAAACTACTCGGAAGCAGTTACCTCGAAAGACTTGTACAAGGTTTACGTTAGGCACAGCCACAATCTTAACCAATTAGAAGATGCCACGTAATAAAGCAAAAAGGAAGTCTGAAGTAATGTCAGACTGAAGTATGGCGATTGCAACAATAGAGACGTACAATCACAATCAAAAGAAGAGGTCACATCACCTCGATCATGCTGCAAGAAGAAAGCTCTCTCTAACGGACAGATTTCTCCCTCGTCTATAAATAGAAGAAGACTGGAACTTGAAGATTTCTTGAAACCCGAACGCACAATCTATTAATACTTAGAAGTTTCAAGTCCAGTCTAGCAGCAATCTACATTTAGCTTTGAGAGCTCAATTGTTCCTAAGCTTGCTGTTTGTGTTGTTGAAGATTTTTATCTTTCTTTAGACTGTTTGGAGTTGCTTGATCAGAGAGATTGTCTGATCAAGTATATTCGCTCTTTGTAGAAGAGCAAGAGTCCTGTGTGGGCTAGAGGTTTTGTTCTTTGTAGAAAGAACAAGAGCTCTGTGTGGGCTAGTTGAGTTTGGTCACTGTGCAGTAACCCTGTGTGGGATAGACTGGCAGTTCTTGTTGGGTTTAGGTTGTCTAAGCGAGGCTTGTGTAAATCAACCATTTGACTTAACAAAGTGTCTCCTTGTCCAGGAGAAGAGAGGATGTAGAAGGATTACTCCACCTTCGAACCTCTATAAATTGTTGTGTTGATTGTTAGTGGGGACCAACAGGTTGGCTTCCCATCTTGGTGTAAATAGGGAACTGTCCCGAAATCTATACGTCTCCTTCCTTCGGATGAACTTGGTCTGTTCTCCAGATTCTTGACTCGTTCTTGAATATCATAAATGATTCTAAGAGTCTCCTTCTAGTTTTTAATCATCGTCTCCATTTGGCGTTAGATCTGATGAACTTGTGCTGGTAGGTGATTATGGCGGTTGTCATAACTTTGTACCGTCTTTTGGATTTCTCTAAGATCTTTGGAAATTTTAGAGGTATCTGGAAGTATGTCCTTCCACTCGGGCACTCCATCAGACATCATGGTTTTGATGGGCTGCTTCCTGATGATTCATCAGATCAACATATAACATCTGGTTTACTGCAAGGAAACCCAGATTATATGTTGCCTGTCTATCGCACTGCCTCAAGGTTTCCTCGTTGGCACCTGCGAGCTCTTTCTTGGAATATTGGTCATTCCAATATGTCACATTGTCTTGATGCTCTTGAGCGTACATCATCAAAATTTGACGATATCTCCTATAATAAATACATCTTGGACATTCGTCCAAATCCATTCTTTTCTCGAATGATTCTCCTCACCAATTTTTGAATTACAAATATATAATAAATATAAATTTAAGTTCTTAATAAACCTAGGCTCTGATACCATTTTCGGGCGTCGGATCTGCTAGATATATGAAGAGAAATTGTTGATATATGAAATAGTTTGGAAATAGCAATTTTGGATTGGAAATAGCATTTGACAATGATTGGTTGACTTTGTAATGACTGAAAGTGGCTATTTTTGGGATATATTATAACAAAATGGCTAGATTTGTTCTTTTGATATAATTGGGGTCATTTTTTATCCATATTTTAACAAAAAGGATATTTTGGGTATTAACCCTTTAAAAAAATATGAAGACCAAAAATGGAAATTTTCCTATGGTCTATGTGTATCGTTAGTAAATTTCTATTTGTTCCATTTTGATTATACTCAATTTAGACCTTATCTCAAAATCGATACTTACTTTTTACAAGTCACAAAAAACTACCAACAAAATTTCTCTTCATCCCCATAGTTAAACATAGACTAAAAAAATTGACAATTACCAACAGCTTAAAAAACACTTGAGTAATTTTTCTTTGCATTGGTTGCATGGATCTCAAATCCATACAATCGGGTCGGATTCGGGCTACCCGATCCGCTTTCCTTTTTTTTCGCGCTACTTCTCAATATTTTGGTCATGACCTTTAGTTGATGTTAAGAATATCTTTATGTTACGTTAGACATACTTTTAGGTTATGTTAAGGATACCTTTATGCCCAAATTTCATACTTTTACGTTACGTTGGACATACATTTAGGTTATGTTAGGGATACCTTTATGTTATGTTAGAGACAAGGATGAAAATATCGATATCGCATGTCGTATCGCAACTTTGATTTTACGGATATCACTAATCCAATCATATTGTTGATACTCATTTTGATTTCCATACGCCATTTGAGGAGGTGGGTGATGAAAAACATCTCGAGTACTCCAATCAAATTGTGAACTTTCAAAGGTGTCAACAACATATGAATCTTGAGACATATCACTATGTTCATTGCTACCCATATTCATGGAATCAAAACTGACTGAAATTCGTTCAATATCAATAGATGAACTTTCTTCTTGATTCCAAGCACGTCTTCTAGTGTATTCTTTTCCAATAGCTCTTATCCCTGGACCTCCTTCTCTGCTTCCATGATCCATATCTTGTGTGGCATGGCTAAACTCGGCCTCACCAGTGAATGGACTCAATAACACTTGGTTTGAAACATAATCATCTTGATTATATCCACCATTCCCACCATCATCATTGTCATCATTTCCACCATCACTATTTCCACTATTTCCTCCATCAATAGAGCTATTTGATTTTGAAGTAGAAGATGTATGACCAACTTGTTGTAACACTTTATCAACATCAATGTCATGTGTACTCCATCAGTAAGTTACGAATCTCTTGTTTAATGTGTACATGTTCGTGAATTTTTTTCTAGGATCTGTATGACTCAAATGATACTTAAAACGAGTAATACCTCCACTTTGAAGTACAAGACCGCAGAAATTGCAAATACTTCCATTTTTGTTATTAGGAATGGCTCTACAATATTTCCAAGCAGGATCAAATCTTGTATTGTCTACTGTGCCACTGCCACTTCCACTTCCAGTTGCCATTTATTTTATAGTACCTTTGGAAAAAAAAGATTATAAAGTTAATATAAACATATTATCAAAACAAAAAATCAATCACTTCAACTGAAGTTATAATTTCAAAGTAATAAAAGTCATAAATATTCAAATTATACAACCAAAATATGTAAATACATAAAATTTTACTAAAACTAATTATAACAATTAATTGTAAATACACAATTATAACATTACATTTTACATATCAGTGCTTCACTATAAAATAATTAATTGTAAAATTATGATTTTATAATAAAGTTCTATAAGTTAACTAAATGTTTCACCTAACATATACATAATTAGCACAATTAAACATAGCAATTTACAATATACCAATAAAATGCTAGTTTTATCAACTAAAATGAAAAAAAAAAAGATTAAATTTACATACCAATTCGTAGTTCTTCAAAATGACAATTGAGTGATATATATAGTGGTGCAAGTATTTCCTCTCCAAATGCCCTGTATCCAAAAAAATAAATAAATTACATACATTAAAATAGTCATAATCTATAAAGTAAATAATTGAAATTAATTTAATCAAAAATGTTGGGAGAGAGTTACTGATATGAGAGAATATCATACCTTGAACCTTAAACTGTATGATAGAAAATGTTCACTTGCATTTATCCTCTTATATAGAGAAATATATCATGCAAAAAAATTAGAAAAAAAGAAGTAAATGAAGTAATAATTGTTTAAAGGAATGAAAATTTCAAAAAGCCACAAAATATGGCTATATCCATGAATGAAAGATTGATGTGAGGAGAATATATTTCTTCCACTATCAAACAAAATACATAATACAAAGTAAGGAAAAAAAAATCACATAGTTCAATTTTGTGAATCAAAATCGCTCATTTTGATATACATGCGATATTTTGCGATATATCCGCGATATTTCCCAATTTCCATCCAATTTTGTACTACACTGAACCGATATCGATATCAATATCGATATTTTGCGATATTTTGCGACATATCCACGATACCCAGGAAAAAAAAAATTAACACCTAATATCCGTATCGCAATATCCGTATCCGCGATATATCCACGATATATCCGCGATATTTCGCGATATTTTCATCCTTGGTTAGAGATACATTATCCATAACATAGTTGTGTTACACATTTTGTACACAAAGGTATCTCTAACATATCATAAATGTATCTCTAACATAACCTAAAGGTATCCTTAATATAACGTAAAGGTATGTGACCTGGAGCGAATTCTAAGGGTATCAAATCAGGATTTTAAAGGTATTGTTAACATCACATAAAGGAATCCCTAACATCACCTAAAGGTATCCTTAACATAACATAAATGTATGTAACCTGAAATCAGGATTTCAAGGTATTGTTAACATCACCTAAAGTTATCCTTAACATCACCTAAAGGTATCTTTAACATAATGTGGTATGTAACCTGAAATTAGGATTTCAAATGTATTGTTAACATCACCTAAAGGTATCTTTAACACCACCTAAATATATCATTAACATAACGTGGTATATAACCTGGAATCAGGATTTCAAATGTATCTTTAACATAACCTAAATGTATCCTTAACGAGCGAATTTGAGTGGATTTGAGCGCATCCACTCAGGCACGTGGGAGCGTATGAGGGCGCGTGGGACGTGCGTGGGAGCGTATATTTGTGGCGCGTGGGCGGGTCGATCCGGTTGCACGGATCCCAAATCCGTGCAACCGATGCATAAAAGTATTTGTGAAAACACTTACTCCCTCCGTCCCGGTCCAAGCTACCTACTTGGACCGGGCACGGAACCTAAGAAAATGCAGTTGACTAGGTTACTTTTTGATTAAAAAAGTGTTTTTTATACTTTTTGTTGTTGTTTTTTGACTTTTTGGTTACTTTTTGGTTACTTTTTGACTTTTTGGTTACTTTTTGATTAAAAAAATATTATTTATTTGCTATTTTGGGGTTGGCAAGTTTGATTGGGACGGACGAAAATGGCAAGTAGGTAGCTTCGAGCGGGACGGAGGGAGTATATATTTATGCTAATCTATCCACCTCATTTCCTCCTTTTGAGTACCTCTATATGGAATGGGATACCATATTGTATTCAATCTATTTTCAATCTTTAAATTGTTGAATCTCAGGCATAAACTTCACTTTTGAAGAAGTTGGTTTACTGGAATTGGGAAAACTCTAATGTTGTAAATGAAGTGCATGTATTCTACATGTTATTCAATTACTTGTAGAGGTTCTTCCACCCCTCTCCCTTAATAAAAATAGGTTAATATTAGAGATTATATTTCGACTTGTAAATAGTGGGTATTGATTTTAAAATATGTTTTTACTTAGATAGATCAAATTTGATAATCTTTGTTTCTAAAAGAAAGTAACTAAAAGGTTAAATGAGTTGGTGAATTAACATATATACATGTTAATTAGTTTCATGTCAAATCTAACTCTCTTAAGTTAGATCCAAGAATCTCACAATAAGGAGCAAGAAAATTTGCGGAAAATTCTAGTTCACGTAACAACTTTCATCCATCTCAACATAGAGCAAAAATAAGTGATGAAGAAGAGACAAAAATTAGTTATTTTTGAATCAATAACTATTTTATCTTTGGGCTTCTTTATTTTCTTTATGTTCGGCTCTCCTTGATGCTTTTATTTTGTTTCTTCAGTCAGAGCTTAGATGCT
Organism: Scutellaria baicalensis; assembly: GCA_005771605.1. Taxonomy (NCBI): domain Eukaryota; kingdom Viridiplantae; phylum Streptophyta; class Magnoliopsida; order Lamiales; family Lamiaceae; genus Scutellaria; species Scutellaria baicalensis. Next base: position 28,869,620 of record CM016721.1, read on the forward strand.
AAAAATCATAGTATTCATATTCTGAATGTTGCAACTTTGGAGCAATTTTAATTATTAAAAAAACACGAGTTGTACTCATCGTCTTTGTGCTTTCTTCACACTTGCGCCTGCGTCAGTTGGTATCAAGAGTCAGCCCGTGGAGCCACCAACGTGATGACCTCTCTGAACTCAACAAGCTTCATGGGTAGGGTTACCCTTATCTTGTAAAGGTCTCGTTCCGATGCGAACACAACAGGACAACCTTTTGCAAAAATTCAGTTGAGGGCTTATATTCTCTTCAATACGCTAACTAGGGAGAGACCACTAACTATTGAAGGTCAAATCATTTTCATGGGAGAGAGAATGATGGAGAAGTGACCAAAAATTAGTTAGGGAAAATTGCAAATTTAGGACAGTAACTATACCCCATTCATCATTTAGGGACATTATCTTTTCGGGCTTTTTATTAGGGACTGTAACTTTCAAAAACGTGCTAATTGAGGACAAATCAGCCCGAATTAAGGAAATTCGGGCCAATTCGCACGTGAATGTCACGTGACAGCGCTATTTCGGGCTTTTTGCTTATGTGGCATTTTCTGATTCATTTTCTATTTCCAAATCACAAAATGAGGGACAGATCACCATTTTGAACTCTAATCAAAATTTGAAAAACGGAGATCCCAAAATATGCCCTAAATCCCCAAATCACATTCTCCACCTCAGAAATTCGACACCCCCACACAAATTTGGAGTGTTTGCGAACTGTGAAAGAGTTTTGGCGCTCGAAAATGGTGGTTGAGTGATTAAAGAAGGACTTCAATCGTCCTCCACCCATGTATCGTAAGTTTCCCCTTTTTTTTTCTTAAGTTCTGAACTTTTAAAAAGTGTTTGTATCACAAATTTGAATTATTTTAGTTAAAGTATGTGGGCCTTGTGGAATCTTGTACATTTTCTTTTAAAAATTAGGGTTTGCGCTAAGATTCCCTTTGTGTGCATTTGCTGTGAAAGTGTGTATTTTTTAATCTGTGAATGTGAAATGTTTGTAAAATATTGTGTATGTGTACAGACATGTAGGGTAGGGTTTATGCATATTTAAGTGCTTTTGCCTTTAGCTTTTGTCTTGTTGGTTGACTGCATTTGCTAAATTTATGTTTTTTTTTTTTTTTTTGTGGTGGGGGGTTTCAACAAGACCACCAAGAACCTATTTAACTGTCATCTTTTATTATGATGGTGAGTTCAAACTACATCCTTATTCACATTACGATGGAGGGAAAAAGTTGATACTTGACTGTGTTGTAGCAAGTGAACTGAATTTAGAGTATTTGTTTAGTTTAACTAAGAATGTGTTGGGTGAAATGAATAGGAGATTTCACATTCTGATTAACAATGCATTCAAACTGTTGTATAGTGATGAGGATGTTAAAAATTGGGCATCAAGGTATTTTCAATGTAGGAGATGGCATGTGTATATTGAGAAACTTGAGGAAGTTGATGGCTGTGAGGATGGTAATAGGGCTGAGGGAGAGAGGGGTGGTTTAGAGGCTGAAGAAGGAGATAGTGTTGGGGTAGATAGGGGTAGCAGAGGGGCTGAAGAAGGAGATAGTGTTGGGGTAGATAGGGGTAGCAGAGGGGTTGAAGATGGTGATGGTAATAGGGGGGTAGATGATTTTGTGGATAGTGACTATAAGATGGAGGGTGAAACTGAGGGGGATGATGATGAGTTGTTTGATACACATGTCACAAGAAATTTAGAAAATGAATCTAGTGAATGTAGTGATGATAGTGAAGAAGATCTGGTTTTCTGTGATAAAATTTTCACTGACAATGTAGACATTGATGGAAATCAGTTAGAGGGTGATTTTCCTGTGTTTAATTCTGATTCCATCTTTGATCCAACTTTTGAAATGGGCATGATATTTAGCAGTAGGGATGAGTTTAAAAAAGCAGTTAACTCATATGCTGTGAAGATTAAAAGAACTCTAAAATTTACAAGAACTGACCCTAAAAGAGTGTATGTGGCATGTGGGGCAGCTGATTGTCAGTTTAAGATCCATTTGCATAAATTGGTTGATCAAGAAAGTTGGCAGATTAGGCTATACTATGGTAGACATAGGTGTAGCAGAACTAATAAGGTAAAGAATGTTAATGCAAAGTGGTTAAGTGAAAAGTTTTTGACAAAGTTTGCCACAGATCCAAAGAGGGGGGTGAAAGGGTTTAGGCAGGATGTGATTCAAGAACTTGGTTGTACTGTGAGCAGATATCAAAGTTATAGAGCAAAGAAGTTTGCTCCTAAAAAACTTGAGGGAGATCCTGATAGTCAGTATAAGCTTTTATGGAGTTATGTTGATGAGTTGAAAAGAAGTAATCCTGGAAGCACTGTCATTCTAGGAACTGAGGATGAAAATGGCAGGTTTAGTAGGTTTTATGTATGCTTTGATGGGGTGAAAAAGGGGTTTAAACAAGGATGTAGGCCAATCATAGGAGTTGATGGCTGCCATTTGAAAGGGCCACACAAGGGTGTGTTGTTATCAGCTGTGGGCATTGATGCTAATAACAGTTTGTATCCTGTTGCATGGGCTGTTGTGGGGGTAGAGTGCAAAGAGACATGGAAATGGTTCTTGCTAATCCTAAAGAATGACTTAGAGATCTCAAATCCTGAACACTTCACCTTCATTTCTGATAAACAGAAGGGACTACTACTAGCTTTTAATGAAGTTTTTCCACATATGAACTTAAGATTTTGTGTAAGACACTTACATGGAAATTTTAAGAATGCTGGATTTGTTGGATTATCTTATAAGATGCATTTGTGGAAGGCTGCACAAGCTACTACAATGGCTGAGTTTAATTCAAGGATGGATGAGCTGAAAAATTTCAATGAAGATGCATGGAATTGGTTGAGTGCTAGACCACCAGAACAGTGGAGTAAATCTCACTTCAATCACCTACCAAAATGTGACATGCTGCTCAATAATGCCTGTGAGGCATTTAATTCAAGCATTTTAGAAGCTAGAGAGCTGCCAATATTATCAATGTTGGAATGGATAAGGGAGTGGTTGATGGCTAGACTGTAAGTTAATAGAGATAAGGCTGCCTTGAGATGGAAGGGGAGGATTTGTCCTAAAATCAAGAAGATACTTGAGAAAAATGTGGAAAAGGTATCAGATTGCATTCCTATCAAGTGTGATAGGTGGAATTATCAAGTCTCTTGCTCTGATGGAAGACAAGTGTGTGTGAATTTGGAAGACCTGACATGTAGCTGCAGATTGTGGCAAATAAGTGGTATACCTTGTAAGCATGCCATTTGTGCCATGTTCAATGAAAATCAAGATCCAGAGGCCTATGTTGATGAGAGCTATACTGTCCCTAAATGATGAATGGGGTATAGTTACTGTCCTAAATTTGCAATTTTCCCAATTAGTTATTTTTTAATCAATAATTATTTTATCTTTGGGCGTCTTTATTTTTCTTTATGCTGGGCTCTCTTTTATGCTTTTATTTTATTTCTTGAGGTAGGACTTAAATTCCAAAAGCCTTAATATTTATAATCTGAATGTTGCAACTTTGGAGCAGTTTTGATTATTGAAAAAAACGTGGGTTTTACCCATTGTCTGTGATTTCTTCACGCTTACGCTTGCGTGAATAAGTAAAAGACTCAGGAGTTTAAGTCGGCTCGTCATATCAACTTACATCCACCACAACAAGAAGCGAGTAATTTTACTTAGAATTGATCGAGATATTCAGTTTACAAGTACTTAACCACTCAATCACAGATTTCTTGAACAACACTATGAACCCTAAATCTCTCAACTCACTGAATAATGCAAGAAACTAACAAATATTACAACCCTATATGCATGCTTACGTAAGGAATAAGAGACCTCAACCAATTGAAGAAAATAACCTCTCCAATGAAGAAAATTTCTATTTCTAAACCCTGTTCATAATCTCTAGCCCACCATGCATACACAAAAATTATTCTTGTGTGGTTCAATGCTTTCCGATCCGATTCATGACAATTTAATCCCGGTTCCATACTCAGCAATCTCTGGTATGTACGCTTAATTTCATGAGTTATATTTCACAATCTCCATCTTGACCCTAAATCACATTAAAGTTTAATCATTGTTTCTCAAGAAGACAGCACCAAGTTGTCACCGTTACCAACCTCATGAAATGGTGAAATTTTATACAAAATATCACCTTTGTCATTATATCAGCATAAAAATCTTCTGCTTCATCTTCTTGACTTCAATTACACCTTTCTAAATTTCATCCCTCACAAAATGATATTTCACATCTATATGATTAGATCATTCATGAAAGACTCGGTGTTTACCCAAATCTAGTGCACTCTAACTGTCACAATTGATGGTAATTTTCTTCTGCTCTATCCCATGTTCTTGAGGCACACCTTGCAACCAAATGGCTTCTTTCACAACCCCAGTCATTACCAAGTACTCTACTTCTATTATAGATAAAACAATCACAAGTTGTCAGACTGATTTTTCCAGCTTATTGTTGTTCAATAGCTTGAAAATACAGCCTATGAGAGATCTTCTACCATCTGTGTTACTTGTTAAGTCGGAGTCTACATATCTATATGTCTATCCAAATAGTCAATAGCATTAGCTTTTTTTTGATAAACAATAATCCAACATTGGAAGAGCCATTCAGGCCCTTTTCCAATGTTTTCTACCTGAATTATCACGAATCTGCTTACATTACTCATGGCATAGGCAATATTAGGCTTATACAGACAATATAGTATACATCATACTTCCTACACAACTAACATAAAGCACTCCATTCATATATTTTGTTTCAACTTCTATTTTAATAGCCTGCTCACATGATAATTTGATGTGTGCAGCTAAAGGTGTTGTCATAAGTTTAGATAGTTGCAAGCAAAATCTTTTAAAATGTAGTCAAATTCCCATGAGAACAACCTGTTGTCTTGCGTATTCCTTTAAATGTACATGTCCATACCTAGGATCCTTCTAGCTTCACCTAAGCTTTCATGTCAAAGTGTGACTTAAGTTTGTCCTTAAAGAGATTAATCGTGTTCATGTTTCTACTAGAAATTAGCATATCATCCACATATAGAAATAAATAAGTAGAAACATGATTCTTATACTTTTCAAGACATACATAACCATCATGCTTATATCTATGCAGGGCAATACTTAACATGAAACTCAAATGTTTGTACCAGTGTCTCAAAGTTTGCTTGAACCCATAAAGAGAGACATTTTTAGTAAACATAATTTACTTTCATTACCAGGTATAATAAATCTCCAAAGATGTTGCATATATAAAGTTTTAATTAAATCTCCATGTAAGAGACAGTTTTTACATCTAATTGATGCAATATCATATCAAATTGAACAACTAATGCAAGTAAGTGTTACGATATCCCACATCAGTTCCACGTGAAAGTGTGGAATGGTATATAAGTGGGAGTCAACCCTTGACCTTTGACCATGGTTTTGGGTTAAGTTAGGACTCCCTTGCTTATATTCCTAATAATTTGGTCCGACCTGTTGGATTCGGGCGGGCTACGGATAAGGGCTACCTGATGGTGGGCCCAGGGGTTTCCACCCCGAATGTGGGCCCAAGGGGGGTTGCCACCCGGGAAGTGGGCCTTGTCATGTGGGTTGCCACCTGGAGTGTACCATCAGTGGACGTCCGGTTTGAAGGGGGATGGATTGTTACAATATCCCACATCGGTTCCACATGAAAGTGTGGAATGGTATATAAGTGGGAGTCAATCCTAATACACATATGTTTAATTACTGAGGAAAAAATCTCATTTACATTCTCTTTGAGTGATTCCTTTTACTACTAACTTGGTCTTGAACCTAACGTACTCAAATTTAGCCACCATAATCTTTCATTTAAAGATCTATTTGCTACCAATGATCTTGTGACCTGTAGGTTTCTCCACCATTTTCCATGTACAATTCTTTTGTGTAGATAACAAATCCTCGTGAATAGCTTACATCCACTTATCTCTATCTTCAGATAGAATGACAACTTTGAAGTTCCTTGATTTATCACATAACTTCATGTGTCATATAGTGCATTAGATATTATATAAGGTTGGCATATCCATCACCCGATCAATTTGATGTTCACCTACCTGTCTTTCTAGCTCCACCTAAAATTGAGTCTCATTCTTAGATTATATATATATATATATAATATATATATATATATATATATAGTGCTCTGGAGGGCTATCTGTAAGAGGATTGATGCTATCGTGTTTATAGTCCATGTCTGGCTCCTTAAATGTCACATCTCTGCTTATAAAACATATTTGGTCCAAACACCACATCTTGTATCTATTTATCCCTTTTGGATATCCAATAAAGAGACATTTGACAAACCTTGCTTCCAAGTTTTCTTGTTTGGTATGTGCATAAACTAAACAACCAAATACTTTAAGGAAATAGTAGTTAGAGTGTTTACCATGCCATATTTCATTTGGTGTCTTAAAATTTATTGCAGATGGTGAGCTTTTGTTTATCAAAATAATAGCAGTGGATGCAGTTTCTCCCTAAAATCCCTTTGGAAGATCAACATCAAGGAGCATGCATCTGACTCTTTTTATATGTGTCCTATTCATCCTTTCCAATATGTCATTTGTTGTGGAGTTGACACCACAGTTCAATGCCTTGTAATGCTTGTCTATGCAAAACACTTGAAATTCCTATGATAAATACGAGTCCATTATCAATTCTCAGGTGCTTCAATTTTTTGCTAGTTTCATTCTCTTGCAAGTTAAGTCATTCCTTAATTTTTCAAAAGCTTCATTTTTATGTATCAAGATATATGCTCATAACTTCCTAGAGAAATAAACTATATATAATTAAGAAGTACTTACCTCTACCATATGTTTCAGTTCTGGCAAGGCCCAATTTTAACATGTGCATAATCTAAAATACCTGAGTAGTGTGTTTTGCAGCAGGGAATGATGTCCTTTTGGACTTTCCAAGTAAAAATTGCTCATACTTTTCAAGTTTTGAGATCTGTGTTCCACCTAGAAAAATTGAATTTATTACAATCTACAAGTCTTTGTCACCTATATGATCTAATCTTTTATGCCAAAGGTTAATTTCCTCCTTATCCATTATCACTGCACTTTCACCCGTGATAGTTGAGCTAATCAGGATATATATTTGACTTATTTTCTTTAATCACGAGTTCTGAACTTTATGATATAAGCAGTTAATTTCTGTGTTATTTGAATTCATATCATCCAGTGTTAAGAAGAATAAGAGATATCAAGTTTCTATTAAAGTCAGGAATGTATCTTACATTAGAGAGAATCTTTATTCTTCCATCAAGCACAATGATTTACTAATCCGGTAAACCATACATGACTAGTCATTTCCTAATAGTATTATTGAAGTTAATGATTGTATTTCCTAGTTGCTTTGAATTTGACGTTCAACCGTTCGCCCTAAATTTGTGTTGTTAACTCAAAACTTATAGAAATTATTTTAGTTCTTATGGATATCCAAACTTCCTCAAGTGTCAGTGGAATAGCTCTTCCATAAATCAATGTATTTTTTAATGCTATAGTGATTTAGGTAGAGAATTTAGTAGTAGAAGGGCTTATTATCTTCATTTTTTTTGTTTCTCATTGATGTTCTCCAAATCATCAACTATTTTTTTGAATTCATTGAGCGTTTCCAGAGTCTTCCTCTCATCAAGAATCTCAAACGAAATTAGCTTCTGCTTCAAGTTTGATCGATTTGTCGGAGTCTTAGTCATGTATAGAGTATTCAATTTCTTCTAAATACTTACACACCTCCCTTAGTGCAATACCACTCAAGCAAAGAATGATCGCACTTATTGCCTTTTTGAAGATCTCTAGTCTTTTCTCAGCCGTGATAGATGATGAAACTTCTCTCTCTTCAACCAGAGCATCTGTCCAGCCATTCTGAACTTGGAGTGTTTCTATTTTCACCCTCTAAATTAAGGTTGAAATCTTCAGTCCTAGAGAAGTTGTTCACATCTAAATTCATGTCACTCATCTTTTTGTTGTCTGTTTCCAGAAAACGTCGCCAATTGTTAGATTAGATCTAAGAATCTTATAGCAAGAATCAATTTTTTTTCCACAGAAAATCTCAGTTAAGCAACTTTGATCGATCTCAACACACACCAGAAACAAGTAAAAGACTAAGAAGTTTAAGTGGTTGGGCTTGCCCCATCGGCTTACACCTAACAAGAAGCATGAAATTTCAAGATATTCAGTTTACAAGTTGACAACTCAGTCTTAAATATCTTAAGAATACTGTGAACCCTAAATCTCTCAACTCACTGAATAATGCGAAACCTAACTAGATTACACACTATAAGAAAAATGCTCAAAGACAACACATTAAATACAACCCTTTATGTTGTCTTTGTGCGTTTCCAGGGATTGTCTTTTTTTAAAAGACAACACAAATAAGGAGAAAGACAACCTTTTTGACAGAGGGTTGTCTTTGAGCGTTTTTTTCTCTCAAAGACAACCCTTTTATGCAACGCTTTTTTTAAGGGTTGTCTTTGAGCGGATTTTTTTTGCTCATAGACAACCCTTTTATGCAACGCTTTTTTAAGTGTTGTCTTTTAGGAAGATTTTTCGCCCAAAGACAATCTTTTTATGCAACGCTTTTATATGGGTTGTCTTTTAATATTATTTTATTATTAAATTCAAATTTCAAAATTAAAATATTATATGACGTTATCTTATAATATTTTAATAATAAAATAATAAAATAAAATGCTAAATCAGTTTGTGTTATTTTAATAATGAAATATATTTGAACTAGATATTACATAAATCAGATGTGTTGTTTTTAAAATTTTAAATTAAATGTTGTGCATTGTTTAAAATCATATTAATAATAATAATAAATAATAATTTCTTATATAAATAATAATTTTTTAAAATTTCGTAAACGCCAAACCGATTTAATATACTCCATGTCCAAATCGGTTTCTACCCTAGTCCCAAACGCGGCGGTTGGTGACGAGGAGTGAGAGGAGACGCGGTGGGGACGAGCGATGATGAGCGGCAGCGATTTTCAGCTCTATACGAACCCTAAGTCCAAATCGCAAGTCAAATCGTTTTCTACCCTAGTCCGCGGCGGTCGGCAACGAGGAGCGAGAGGAACTTAGGCAGCTTTATGCCGTGCACTAATTTGTTGCTTTCCATGTGTGAAGTTGGTTTGTATTGCTAAAGTTAATTTCACTACCTATTGGTATTTAAGAAGTTTTTTTCGTGTAGTTTTATCGTTGAAGGTGTACTTTAGGTGTCATTATACCTTATATAACACCCCAAAATAAAATTAAGCATTAATTTAAAAGTTATGATAATTGTAATAAGTTAATTTACCTCATAAAATTTAGATCCGCCCTCATAATTTAATTTTGAGTCGGAAAATCAATTTTTGACAATGGAGTTACGTATAAAATATTTCAATACACTATTATGATACCTTAAAGATAATTATTAATTACGAATAATTTAAGTTGGGGAAGGAGATAAAATAGATTGTTAATATTAAACCAAGATATCAATTAATTTTTGTCACAACTAAATTATATATGGTGTTAAATGGTTTAACCCAATTTTAATTAATAAGGTTGGATTCGATAGCTAATTTTTATACGAGAACTCAATTGTCCGTAAACCGTACACAAAATAAAATCTCGACCAAATAATAATTATCCTAAATAATTTAATTCAACGTATAATTAAATCTCAAAAATACAATTCCCGACTCAATTCGTAGCAATTCATAGTACAAAATCCGACACGTTTCATAGTGTAGGCAATGGGATGAGTCATCACCCATTGCCACCTCATCCTTTGTGTGGGTGACAACTCTATATGCATGCTTATATAAGGAATAAAAGACCTCAACCAATGGAACTGAATAACTACTCCAAAGAAACGAATTTCTATATCAAGTTTAAACCCTCGCAGATCCATGCATACACAAAATCCCTAACTCATTTGGTTTGTTGTTTTTCGTTACGGTTCTTGACAATTTGGTTCCATACTCAACAAATTCTAAAGAGTCTGTATGCTTAATTTCCTGAGTCACATTTCACATACTCAAAGCGACAAATGTTGGTATATGAAACTACTTTGTGTATTACGCTTATGTTGAATTTATCGAGTTGTATGACAAATTGTTCCTTTTAATAATGTGACTCCCTCATCATTGCATATGCCATTTAATTTTGCACTGTTTTCATAATTTAAAATTAATACCATTAATTTAACAAAATCATTAGGAATATATCAAAATAATAAAGGGGAAAACTCATGATTTTTAATCCCCTTGAAGAGTCACTGTCTGATTTTAGTCCCGTTAAATCACGTTTTCAATTTTAATCCTCTAAAAATTATGAAATTAACTAATCTTAGTCCCTTTTTTGCCAGAATTTCGATTTTCCGGCAAGTGCAACACACTCGCCCCCAATCTGCATTTTCCGTCCTAGTTACGCTGATGTGGAATATACCCATGTGACATTTATTTTTTATATAAACTAATTTCACATCGTAATTCTACATAATTAATGAATCAAAACAGAAAATTGAATTTTAAGAAATCATAAAATAAATCTAAAACATAATCCTAAAAAAAAAAACAGAATTAAGAAAGGGGAAAGGGGATCGAAAGGACAAAATCCAATTGCGACAGGTTCATCTGCTTCTCTTCTTCCTGGGAGAATTAAGGTTCCAACTTTGGTTGAGTTTGGGACAATTTTGTCGAATTTCTGGGAAATCACAAAGCAGACTTCCAGCGAGCTACAGACACGAGTCAGCAGTTGTATTGAAAAGCTTTCTGATAGAGACACGCTTTCCATGGTGATTTTGTCCTTGCTTCTATCTTCTCGATTTCCGGCGTCGATTGGAATTCTCCGATTTAAAAGGCCTGCAAAAACAAAGAAACACCGGGGGTTTTTCCCGGTGAAGAGACTCCGACGCTCAAGTCAGTAATCTGGGAAAAACGTTGATATTGCTCTTTTTCTTAATAAGTATTGTGTATGATATTGTGTGTGTGTGAAATAGAAAGATAAGGGTTATAAATACTCCCTGAAAAACGTGGCAGTTAGGGTTATTCCGAAAAAAGTGGGAAGTGGGCGAGATACTCGCGATCGTGGCGGTTGCTTCAAATTTGAATTAGTTCGTTCTGGATTCAGTTCGACATTTCAGCTTACAGTTCGACAGTTTAGCTTGCAAGAATGATTAGTTCGCTCATCTTTTTTATGAAGTGCGAACTTCCTTGTTCGCCCAAAACGTTTTTCATACTTCTCTGTTCTGTTCGCATTAATTAGCCTTCAAGTCGGTCGGTTTTTCGGAAGAGTTCGAATGTGGTCAGTTCAACCACATCACATGGCAGCCAACGAATTAGAGAGCATAGCCAGAGTGTTTCCCACCGACGCTTTCGGGCCTTTCTTGAACTTTCTCTCAGTCATGGACTCATCGGAGAAATTCCCCCGTTCGCCACCAGTGCATCTGCCTCCTCGGCGTTCTCTCCGCCGCTCACGGCGACGCTTGTCACCGCACATTTAGTGGATGATGTTCACCGTCCTCCGCCGCATGACCTCGACTCCGTCGTCCAAACCGCCTGCGTCAATGCCACTTCATCCCGCTCACATGAATTTGTCGTTGTTCTCCGTCATCCTGGAGTCACTTGTGGACATGCTTTTCCACAAGTAGGATTCAAAAGCGCAGATCGACATGTCGCTCTGCCTGTCCGCGGCAATGGAGGCGGCGACGGAACCGGATTTGCCAAAGCTGAAGAAGCTTCTGGATTTCGATCTCATTTTCTTATTTCTTAATTCTTATTTTTATATTTTAGGATTATGATTTAGATTTATTTTAGATTTCTTAAAAATTCAATTTTTTTAAATTTATTAATTATGTAGAATTATGATGTGGCATTATGTTGGTCCCAAAAAGGCTGGTAGTAGGCTTAGAGAAGGGAGGGGTGAATAAGCCTACTGTATTTTCAAACTTTTCTTTTCCTTGGCTCAATTCTTGGAAGGTTACTGATCAAAGTGGTTGCGGAAACTTTTCTCAATGCAGAGCCAAGTATAGAAGATGTGATGCTTTATCATGGAGTATACCGATTAAGCACTAAGCACATATAGACGCAAGGAAGGTGGAGTAATCCTTCTACATCCTCTCTACCTCTTCTCAAGAGGGAACCTTTGTTAAGCTAGTTGCTTTACATAGACCTATCTATTACAACTCACGCTTAACAAGTAAGTAGCAAGCCTTCACTTAGCTGCTTGCCTACTTCCCCACTGACCCACACAGGATCCTGTTCTACCCACCCAGGGTCCTGTGGAAAACTCAACAGAACTCTACTCCTCGCACTGAGTAATCCAAGACAGTCCTTTAGAAGGAGTTTGTCTTTTTCTTCTTTAACTGGGTGCAGCAAGCTTGGCCTTCGTTTGCAGATTGATCTGCTAAAACTTGCTGCTGGACTGACTGACTGAGTGTTCGTCTTTGGGGTGTGGAGTGTTCGAGCTTTTCTTCTTCTTTTCTGCTCTTCTGAACACTCTATTTTCTTCTATTTTCTTCCCCCTCTTTCTGTGCTTTTTGTAAGCCTTCTCTCTATTGAGCTCTTCTCTCTTCTTTTAGCGCTTCTCTCTGCGAGCTTGGATATTCTGTTGTGCTCGTTCTCTCATCTCTTGCACTCACTCTTTGTCAGTCTTCTTCTTATTTATAGATTAGGAAATCTGCCCGTTGAAGGTAGGTAGGTTCCCTAATCTATAAATGTACTGCACTCCTGACATCTTCCAGATTTTCGCTTTCCACGTGTCTTCTTCTGGTTGACTCCTCTTCTCTTCTCTCTACTGGTAACTTCTTGTGTCTACCGGTAACTTTGACTTTCTTCCCATGCCTGCTTTACAGCTTCATCCTCTTGCTTCGCTCTGGTGCTTCCTTCTCTGGCTTGCTCCTTCAGGCGGCTTGAGGCTTCTGTAGCATACTGCCCTTGCAGTATGCTTTCGGCATGGTCTTCCAGCTTCCTGTCTCACTGCATTCTGCTTTGACGAGGTCTCTTCCAGTAGATTCCTGTAGTCAATAGTATCCTTATTAGTTGACCTGATTCTTTTTCACCATTCTCTTCAGTATCCTTTCTTTGACACTTTCTCTGTTCTTTTAATCTTTCTGTAGTAACTCTGTTGCATTAATCTATCCTAAGATTGGTTATTCTTGTTAGAGTTACTTAAGGTTTTGTCTCATCAAACATACTTCAAATGTTTCCAATAATTTCCCCCATTTTGATGATGACAAAACCTTTGCAAAAGATCAAAAGAGAAAATCACTTAAGCACAAAAAGCATATGTATAATATAACAATATAGAGCATACTACTTTCATTAAAATCACATATAAGTCTAAAAGAATGGGCACAAAGAATGAGCTTTTTAAAGAACAGAAGAAAATTTATTTAGATAAAACATCTACAGTACAATAAACATCATATCTAGACTCATTCTTCTTTTCTTCTGGCTCTTTCTTTTCTTTCTTTTCCTCTTACCTTCTTGCGAGCTTCTTTCTCGTTTCTTCCTCTATTATGCGGGGCTTGCTCCCAGTCAATTTTCCTCTTTAATCGTGGAGGAGAATCGAGGAAGGTGAGAAGGTCGCAAGAGCTAGAAGAAAGAAAGGGGATTCAGTCAGAGAAGAATGTGAAGTAGTAGAGGAGCTTAGGCATAGTAACTTGTTGCAACCTTTCTTCTCGTACTATCTTCACCAACTTCTGTGACTGTCCCTTTCTCCTTACTCTCTTGGACACAGAAGAAAACTCACCCAATGGACGGGCTTGCATCTTCTCTTCTTCACCTTAGGAAGACTTTTGATCTTCCTGAATCCTTCGCAGTTCTTCCCCCTTTTTGTCATAATCAACAAAGAGCTAAAGCTCCGGGGTCACTGGAGAGGGATTTCCTCAACTCAACCTCCCGACTTCAAGAGGGATCTTTGGAGCAAGTCCTCAGGCACCCCGAATTTGTGGTGAGGAAGGAACGCTTGAAGATCAAGTCTTCGGAGAAAGACTTGCTCAGCAAGTGTCAAGCGTAAGAGGTGAATATATGTGATTTGGAGTGTGCTTGGTTGATTATTTGCAGAGAATGTGCATTTAGGAAGGAATAGAGAAAATGGTTTCCAACAATTGGATTCCATGATGTACTAAGGATAAGAGAGAGAGAGAGAGAGAGAGGATATCTGTACGCTTAATGAAGAATAAGGAGTGCATGTATTTATAGAGTTTGGGATACTCCCTGTTGCAGTTAGATCTTCAAAGATCTCATTAACTGCTTCACTGTTTTCCAATAAAGGTGTTGGCAGTTTCCACAGCTTTATTTCTTTTCTCCTCTGCATAAGTTGATTTGCTTGAGTGTGTGGTCAATAACTGGCTCTCCACCCTTAGATTCTTCTGATCATACGACTGAGATTTTTCTAAGGTTCTAAAAAGGTAGTCTATTTCTGGAAAAGGTGGTCCACTTTTATGCATGCATGTTACCAAAAAGATTTTTCAGTAACTGCTCTGATTTGTAACCTCCAAGTGATCCCTTTATCCAGTGAATTGATGATAAGTTCTGATGTCTAGTAACCTAATATCCAGTATATTAGTATCTAGCATCCTGGTTTACAGCAACCTGGTGTTCAGCGATCTAGTATCCAGCATCCTGGTGTTTAGCGTCCTGGTGCCCAGCGATCTAGTATCTAGCATCCTGATGTCTAGCGTCCTGTCATCCAGTCAGCCTGGTATCTAGCATCCTGATATACAGCGTCCTGTTATCTAGCGATCTAGTATCCAATGTCCTGGTGTCTAGCGTCCTATTTGTCAGAATTTTATCTTGCTCCTTAATACTGATTAGTCCTTCTGCATTTTCTCATAACTTGATGACAAGTACTCTAATGTCTAGTGACCTAGTATCCAGTAGCTCGGTGTCTAGCGTTCTAGTGTGCAGCGACCTGATATTCAGCAACCTAGTATCCATTCATCTGGTGTCTAGCGTCCTGATTTTCAGCATCCTGTTATCCAATAACCTAGTTTCCAGCAACCTGGTGTCTAGAATCCTATAGTCAGAACTTGTCATTTTGTCAATAGTTCCCCCTAAATTCAGTAGCCCTTTGTCAAAGGTACCTGCAAAAATAAGTTTTCTCGTATAGGTACTCACACAAGTATGAGTCCTACTGAGTTACACTTCTTTCAGGAGCTTGGACTTTCTTTACAGCCCATGGTTGCTGTAGAGGAAGTTTGACTCCTTCAAGACTTTTTCGGTACAAAACAAAATGATGGTGTGTGTAGGTGTTTTCTTACTGTATCTCTTTAAAAATATAGAAAAGGTAAAGCATGATACTAGTAAGGTAGACAATTTTCTTTTTCCTTTTGGAGTTGCTGTTCTACTTGATTCCTTTAGGGAATGTCAGTTTGTTGCAGACATTTTCAGCATATCCGTATTTGGGTTTCTCCAAGGATTTGACTCTTTGACCTCTGAATTACCTTGATTTGTATTAGAAGTTCCCCCTTACTTTATGATTTTCTCTTTTAAGATGTAGGGTCACTATCAGTACTATTTTGGGTAACTATGAGGTTTTCATAAGAAAATGAAGCGTTTTTAATATGGAAAAAAAAAATATGCAGGCTTCCTTCTCATTTTCAAGTCAAGTGACAACAAATTTTTAAGCCTAATAGCTTCACTCTCTGGAAGATTCTTTTCTTTGGCTTCTTTGATCGTTGGTATATAGTCACTTTATTTCCTTAACAGAATAAACATGAGCAAGACCAATAAATAAAAGCATAAATAAGAACGAGGTACCTGGTCTTTACTTGTAAAGAGTAGATCCTCTTTCATCTTTTTCTAGGTTGTTTGCCTGCCTGTTGCTGTAGACTTGAAGCTTCAGTATCGTCCATACGTCCCAGCTTTACTTTGTATCAGCTTCTTCTTCATGCTCAGCAACTAGCCTTTCTTGTTGATTTGCTCTGTGTTGGATATCTGCTAGTTCCTTTCCACATAACTTTATGTTCTGCAGCCCTTTCTTCGAGTAGTTGCTGTTCATAACTTCCTTTCTTCTGAACAGCTTTTTCTTCACAACACAACTTGATTTTCTACATAACTGTTTGTTGTCTTCACATCAATCGTACCCTTTTTTTTTTACAAAAGGTTGTGAGTTGATCTATGATGTGAAGGGGAGAGAGAGAGAGAGAGAGAGAGAGAGAGAGAGAGAGAGAGAGATTTTCAGATAGAGATTCTTCACAGATGGGATCTGGATAGATCGCTTAGATCTTTTGTTCATCCATCTGCTCTGATACCACTTATTGGTACAGATTGATGAGTGAGCTTTGGATGAATAATCCACCTGCTATGATACCACTTGTTAGTTCCAAAAAGGCTGGTAGTAGGCTTAGAGGGGGGGTGAATAAGTCTACTGTATTTTAAAAGTTTTTTTTTCCTTGGCTCAATTCTAGGATCAGTAACCTTTTAGGAGGTTACTAATCAGAGTGGTTGCAGAAGCTTTTCTCAATGCAGAGCCCAGTATAGAAGATGTGATGCTTTATCATGGAGTATACAAATTAAGCACTAAGCACATATAGACGCAAGGATATATAGAGGTTCGAAGGTGGAGTAATCCTTCTACATCCTCTCTACCTCTTCTCAAGATGGAACCTTTGTTAAGCTAGTTGCTTTACATAGACCTATCTATTACAACTCACGCTTAACAAGAAAGTAGCAAGCCTTCACATAGCTGCTTGCCTACTTCCCCACTGACCCACACAGGATCCTATTCTACCCACCCAGGGTCCTCCCTTTCTCTCCTAGAAAGTGGAAAACTCAGCAGAACTCTAAGACAGTCCTTTAGAAGGAGTTTGTCTTTTTCTTCTTCAACTGGGTGCAGTAAGCTTGGCCTTCGTTTGCAAATTGATCTGCTGAAACTTGCTGCTAGACTGACTGACTGAGTGTGCGTCTTTGGGGTGTGGAGTGTTCGAGTTTTTCTTTTTCTTTTCTGCTCTTCTAAACACTCTTTTTTCTTCTATTTTCTTCCCCCTCTTTCTGTGCTTTTTGTGAGCCTTCTCGCTGTTGAGCTCTTCTCTCTTCTTTTAGCGCTTCTCTCTGCAAGCTTGGATATTCTGTTGTGCTTGTTCTCTCATCTCTTGCACTCACTCTTCGTTAGTCTTCATCTTATTTATAGATTAGGAAATCTGCCCGTTGAAGGTAGGTAGGTTCCCTAATTTATAAATATACTGCACTCCTGACACCTTCCAGTTTTTCGCTTTCCACGCGTCTTCTTCTGGTTGGCTCTTCTTCTCTTCTCTCTACCGGTAACTTCTTGTGTCTACCGGTAACTTTGACTTTCTTCCCATACCTGCTTTGCAGCTTCCTCCTCTTGTTTTGCTCTGGAGCTTCCTTCTCTGGCTTGCTCCTTCAGGCGGCTTGAGGCTTCTGTAGCATACTGCCCTTACAGTATGCTTTCGGCATGGTCTTCTAGGTAGCTTTCTGTCTCGCTGCATTCTGCTTTGGCGCGGTCTCTTCCAGTAGCTTCCTGTAGTCAATAGTATCCTTATTAGTTCACCTGATTCTTTTTCACCATTCTCTTCAGTATCCTTCCTTTAACACTTTCTCTGTTCTTTTAATCTTTCTATAGTAACTCTGTTGCAGTAACCTATCCTAAGATTGGTTATGCTTGTTAGAGTTACTTAAGGTTTTTGTCTAATCAAAACATACTTCAAATGTTTCCAACACATTATTATATATCAAAAAGAAATGCCACATGGGAAGAATATTCCATGTCAGTTTAAGTTGGACGGAAAATGCAGATTGGGGGTGAGTGTGTTGTACTCGCCGAAGACTTGCCGGAATATTAAAATTTCGACGGAAAAAGGACTTAAATTGGTCAATTTTCACTCTTACAAGTCTAAAATTGAACATGATTTTAACAGGACTAAAATCAGACAATGGCTTTTTAGGGGACTAAAAATGAGTTTTTCCCAAGTAATAAATCTCAAATTATTTAAATTATTTTGCCTGTTAATTTAACTAATTATAAACAAAACATAAATAAAATAGAGAATAGTAAACACTATAGGAAATAGGAAAATTAAGTAAACCACGCCAACGAAATTCTTTTTCTAATCTTTTGTTGTGTAATCTCCAATTGCTTTTCTTTATAATAACTAGTAGTGTAGCCGCGCGATGCGGGGTCTGTTATATAATTTAATATTTTTTTATGGTCGATGATTATTATAATATGATAGATCATTAAAAAATAAAATTTATATTGCTTTGAATGTCCATATTAATAAAAATGTTTAATATTTTTAACTTTTATAAATAGTTGTATTTGATAAAAAAAAACTTAACTATTGTAATGCTAAATGTTTTTTTTTTCTTTGTGTGTAATGCAATTACTTATAAAGAGATTTTGATAATCAATGTGACAATCAAATTAGTATTGGTAATATCTTATTATATCTGATAAAACATCCATCTTGATTTTTCTTCTTATTTCCTTCATTAATTTTTCTTCTTTTTTTTTTTCATATTTCTAACCTTCATTTCATGCTAGCTCATTCTCATTAAGTTAGAATGATTATGAATAGCTTATATATATATATATATATATATATATAGTGTAATGGCTTTAATCTCGGTTTTTCTTTTTGTTTTCATCACTAATTTTTCTTCTTCTTTTGATATTTCTAACTTATTTGATGCTAGTTCATCCCCATTAAATAAGAGTTATTATGTATACATTGCTTATATAGTATAATAACTTTCATCTTAAGTTTTGTTCTTATTTCAACCACCAATTTTTCTTCTTCTTACGATATTTCTAGCCTACATTTCATCTAGTTCATTCTCATTAAGTGAGTTGTTATATATACATGTATTGCTTATATGGGAAAATTACTTTCATTTCAAAAAACTTTCTTAATTCTAATGGCTTGAAATGGAAGTTTGATTCAAAGTTTTTTAGTTTTCTTGTCTAATTTTTCCCCCTTTTTTTCCTATCGGCTAATAGTTTTTCAATTGAATGACAGATTAGTAATGATCACCAACTATTGTCATTTTAAATATAGTAAAGATTTAACTTAAATCTTTTACAATTTTTAATTTTTTAACAAAAAATTAATAATATATATAATATACATATATAAAAAAGATATTTTTTTCTCTCTTTTATTATAATGTATCATTAATCAAGAGCTAGTTTTGTACCATTGCATGCAGAGGATAAAATTTTATAAAATATAATTATAATGTTTTTATGTGAGATTTGAAATAAAAGTATATAAATGTAATATAATAAAATTAAGTGAATTATATATTATATATTTTAAATATTTAATTGCTGACGATTATCTTTAGATGTGGTACAAAATAAGATATTGTAATTTTAAACTTAATTTATAAGTTTAAAAACCTAATAATATATAATTAACAGTAACGATGATTTTACAAAATCAATTGAACTTATAATATAAAAAAATTGAAACACTTCTTTCTATTCAACATTTCTCGTGATGTTTCTTTCATCAACCTTTTTGTCACATATTAAGAAACAAAAAATCAATTAAAAAGAACCCACCAAATATCCATGGAGCATATATGATAAAGAAAAAGAGGTGGGGTCAAACTAAATTTTAGCTTCTTCTTTAAAACCTTGTCATTGAATCTCCTATTCACTTGATTTTTCCTAACACTTTCACAATGTCATCACGTTTAGTTAACAGCTTATAGAGTGCAAGTAATTCGATATTTCCTATAAAATTAAATAATACACTATTAGGTCAATGTTTATATATAAAAATAAAATCATAATTAATTTAAAAATACATGAAACGAAGTATATGTACTCTAAATCTTCAAGAACAACCTCCATAAGTCGTTTCGGACCATCCCTTAACTCATTGATTTGAGGTGGTTGAATGGAAACTAATCTTCCAATGACATTTTTATATAAACAAAAAAAATGATTAAAATAGTACTCGATAAATAAAAAAATGTATAATATTTTTATTTAAAAGAGTAAAAAAAAAAAATTGTCTTACCAAACAAATGATTTTCAACATTTGATTAGTCAATATTTTAGTAAATGGCTTGAAATCATAGAGGGTTGAAGAAAATGTGTCATCTTCAATCTCATGCACTTTTGTCTTACGATAGAAATGAAATTTATATTTATGCATGGTTGTCTTATATTTAAAATTGTTATCCGCCACTATGAAATCAGAAACGATGTAAAGGCCTCACTCATTTAAAATTTGGATGAACTTCTCAATTTAAGGACTACGTATTGATCCATGAACTGTTGACCCCTGCAACATTATGATAATATTATATCATATATGAAAAAAAAAAAGTTTGAATATTAGTAAAATAATTGTCTTAATACTACCTATTTGTCACGAAAAATGGTCTCGTAACTAAAGGTACCACCACGATTTCCATAATTTGGAATCTCATAACCTCTCACTAATCGAAGTTTTAAAGCCCAAAGAGTTTTTGAAGAATTTACATCTTTCACCATGTTGAATACTGGAGTCATGATGATGAGAGAAGACACGTGATAGAAAAGGCAGAAGAGAAAACACAGAAGAGAAAAGAACATGAGAATGAAGAAACTGTTTCTAAAATTTTATATCATATGTATATTTTTTGGATGAGAAAAAATATTTTGAGTAAGTCTGTGATTGATTTATTAATTAATTTGAATTAATTTCAATTGTATACAAATATAGTATTTATATCACAAATTAATGATATAATATTTATATAACAAATATGGTAATTAACAAATTAAAAATGGAAGACGAATTATGTACACGTGAGTGTTGAATCTAAAAATGAATTTTCAATAGTGGTGATATAATTACCATATTTACAAATTCAATTCAATTGGTAAGATTCAATTAGTAAAGTGATTGATTTATTTAAAGCTTAATTAATTTTAAGAGTTAAACTCCTGTACACCAGTTGCACGAATCTAAGATCCGTGCAACAGGGCCGCACGCGGGCTAGGCTGGCCCGCCCAGCCCGCGCCTCTTTACTTTTTTCACATGTTTTGGTCGTTACCTTCACGTTATGTTACTGTTACCTTCGTGTTATGTTAGGGTTACCTTCGTGTTATGTTAATGTGACCCCATCTCCAGATTTCATACTCTCAGTTTAAAACTACTGAACTAAAATAACACGAAGATAATACTAATATAACATGAAGGTAACACTAACATAACATGAAAGTAACATTAATATAACATGCATGAAGGTAAAAAACAATGTTAATCATACGTTCATGTTATGTTAGAGTGACCCTCACGTTATGTTAGGTTACCTTCATGTTATGTTAGTGTTACCCTCATGAGCGCACCCACCAGACGCGTGGGGCGCGTGAGAGTGCGTTGAGGTACGTGAAAACGTACTTCAGAGGCGCGTGGGGTGGGTTGACCCGAGTGCATGGATCCTAGATTCATGCACCAGTTGCACAAAATATTTTGCTTAATTTTAATTATTTCACATACTTACAAATTTACAAATATGATAAAAATACAAAATTTTAAAAATATGTTGATATTGATATGATATGATTAGTGCATAATTGTATATTAATATATTTAACGAAATCATTAAATTGATATCATGCATATATCATAATGTTCATATATATATATATATATATATATTAAATTGTCTAATTCATCAATTTATTTACGTATGCATGTGTCAAAATAATTATTGAAATCTAGTTATCTTGAATCTAGATATAGCTATAAAATAAAAGATGAATTATTGCTTCGTAGTACATATTTTTTGGAAAAATGATATATATATATATATATATAAAGAGATTTCTAAAAAAATGATATATATGATATATATTATGTATTATACCATATGAAAATAAAGCCTCGCAATTGAATTTCCTAAATATTATTCACTTTAAAATATATACATCATTTAAAAATTAGTGCATAATTATAGGGATAGTACCAAATCATAAGTTTTCAAATTCTAAATATGTTGGTCTCAAGTGGCAGTAGGCTTAAGGGGGTGAATAAGCCTACTTCAATTTTTCAAACTTTTCTTCAAACGAATGTCTAAGTCACATAAGACAGGTAGCTACTGAGCTTTCTTCTACAAATAGGTTATTGCTTGAGTAGTTACCTTAAAACTTAGTGAAAACAGAGTTTGTATGCACAACGGAAATAAACTTTAAAACAATGCGTTTTCTGAAATCCTTTTCAACAGGATGCTATAACAGATAATATCAAAGATATAATAGATTAAGCAAACATAGAACAGACAGTAAGCTAAGCGATAAACAGGAAATAACAACTTATAGAGGTTCGAGGGTGAATTAATCTCTCTATGTCCTCTATACTCCTTCTCAAGAAGGAACTTTGTTAAGTGATAGTTTGGATTACAAAGACGCTACTTAAACAAACTAAACCTAACAAGAACTGTCAGTCTTCCCACACAGGGTTACTGCACAATGACCAAAATATTAATGCCCACATAGAGCACTTGTTTTACTAGCTAAAGCGAAAACACTTGATCAGGAACAACCTCCGATCAAGTGACTCCTACAATCTAAAAGAATAGAAAAGAGTTTTCTTCAACAAAGATTGACGGCAAGCTTTGAGCAGTATGCTTCTGAACAGAGTATGCTTGCTGCCATTTAGACTGGACTTGAAACTATAAGATATGAGAGATTTGAATGTGTTCTTGATTGCTTGTATGCGTAAGTTTCAAGTAGTTTTCAAGTCCCGATCTTCTTTAATTTATAGGCGCAAGGATTTTGCCTGTTGAAGAGAGCTTCCTCCTCTGCAGCGTGCTTGAGACAACGTGGTTTCTTCTAATTGGCTCGTACCGATTCTGTTACGATTGTACACCTCTGAAGCTGTACACCTCCATATCAGTCTGAGCATCGCCTTTTGTCCTTTATGTTTTTCCTCATGGCTCATTCTGATTGGTTCGTTTGTGAATGTTTCTAACGTAAACTCAGTGTGCTCACTTTGAGGTAACTGCTACTGGAGACGGTTGTTGCTGCTACTTTTGTCTTATTCGGCTAGCTTCCTACTTGGTAGTAACCTTCCAAAAGGTTGCTGATTTCTTCTATACTTAGCCGATTTTTCGATTTTGTTCGAGTAGCATCCTATCGTAGCATCCTTCCAGTATCCTGCTACAGTGACCTATACTTAGTCAATTTTGATTCTTTTAAGCAGCAAGGTCTTCATCCATCTTCAAGCTTTTGATCTTGATCTTCAAGTCTCCTAATCCTAGTCTAAGCAATTACAACTGAATCTAAATACATAGGATCCTAGGCCCTATCTATTACATGTTTTGTCCTCATCAAAATCTATACATAGCTCCTTACAAAATATATTTATGGTATGAAATCTAAATATATAGTTTTCATCATTGTATACAATCATTAGTTTTATAAATTAGTTCATATATCAAAATGTTTATATATATATATATATATATATATATATAATTGTCTAATTCATTGATTTATTTATGTGTGCATATGTCAAAATAATTATTAAAATCTAGTTATCTTTAATCTAGATATAGCTATAAAATAAAAGATGAGCTATTGCTTTGTAGTACATATTTTTGGAAAAATGATATATATATATATATAGAGAGAGGTTTATAAAGAAATGATATATATAATATATATCAGAGTAAGTCTCTTGTGAATCAGGTGCATGGATCTTAGATCCATGCACCTGGGTCGGATCCGAGTCAAGGGGGACCGCACCCTCTTTTTTTTTTCACTCATGATTTTTGAAAAAAATCATATACCAATAGTATATGTTAGACATACCTTTACGTTATGTTAGACATACCTTTAAGCTATGTTAAACATACCAATTCTGCCCAGATTCCATGCCTTGTCTTTTTTTTGGCTTGATTTTTGAATTTTGGCACATACCACTACGTTATGTTAGACATGCCTTTACGTTATGTTAGACATACCTTTATGTATACTTAAACATACATTTGTATATGTTAGACATACTTTTGCATACAGTTAAACATATCTTTATATATGTTAGACATACCTTTGTATATAGTTAGACCTACCTACACATGGTTGGTCTAACTATACACAAAGGTTGGTTTAGCTATACACAAAGGTTGGTCTATTTGAGCGAATTTTGAATGAGCTTCAGCACAAGTCTTCAGTGCGTGGGAGCGCGTGCAGGCGCGTGGGAGACGCGTTTTGGGCGCGTGAACGGGTTGGGTCAGGTGCATGGATCTTATAAAAGCTTTTGCCTATATATAATGATATATATATATTATGTATTATATCATACGAAAATAAAGCCTCACAATTGAATTTCCTAAATATTATTCACTTTAAAATATAAACATAATTTAATAATATTTAAATTTAAAAAATTAGTGCAAAATTATAGGATGGTACCAAATTATTAGTTTTCAAATTCTAAATATATTTATGGTACGAAATCTAAATATATAGTTTTCATCATTGTATACAATCATTAGTTTTATAAATTAGTTTTCATCATTAGTGCATAATTAGTGCATAATTTCACAAATTGGAATCTAAATCTAAATATGTTAAAAATTTGGGTTTACCATAAACTATCATCATATATATAGATATTGAATTATGATATTTATTTATTTATTTATCTATTTATTAAATAAAAAAAACATTTCCAGCTTTAGAAATGTGTTGGGTGGGAAAATGTTGGCCTTACTTTTTTAAGAAACCATTGTGTTTTTATATATACTAGTGTTTCACCCGTACGATGCACGGGCTTAAATTTATTTAAATGGTGAAATTATAATATACTCAAAGATATAATTTATAGTTTATTTAAAATACGTGAATTGAAAGTTAAAATATACAAATTTTGATAAGTCAATTATATATTTTGTTTGATTGCATGATAATTGTTTGATAATTTTCATTTTAATTTTTTTAGTTATATTTTTATATTCGAAAAATGTACAAATTGAATAAAGAAATTAAAGAAAACCTATAATGCATGTAAAATTACACTTTTCTTGTTTTATCTCGACACATTTACTAACAATAACATTGGGTACGGAAAATCAATCATTTAATAAAGACTAAAATTTATCAATAGTCATCTCATAAAATTGCATATATATATATATATATGTTTGACATATTTCCTATAGATCATAATAGGAAAATTCAAATTAAATACAAATCAATGTACTTAACATTTAATAATTATGAACAAAAACTAAATATAAACAAAGAAGCTATTCTATACGTTTTCATGAATGATGTTCATCAGTAATTTGACATTTCTTAGTTTTTTCATGAAAATATTTGACATTTATGTTCTTGATTTGGTGTGGTTGAATAGTTATCTATTTTCCACATATCCAGAATATCTGAATATGAAACAAAATTTAATTAGTAAAAAAATCAAACATTCGTTTTTTATAAGTGTCAAATCGGTGTAATAATGAAAAATTAATTTATAACATACTAAAAACTTTAATCTCATCAAACTTGTTAGTTAAAATATTTTAATATAATGTATAAAATTATAAAGAGTAATTATCAAAATGTATTATATGAAATTTCTTTCACAATGATCTTACAAAATAATCTTACAAAATAAATTGAATTTCTACATATGTGTTGACAAAAAAAATTAAAAAATTGAATTCACAGTTTAATAAGGAAATATTGTGAAGCGTGATACATATTAGACTTCTTTATTTTTTTTATACCGATTGTGGGGTTAAATGCATGTCTTTATACAAAAGAAATAACATATTATTAAACATTGTAGTCTATATTTTAATTGAGTTTTTTTTAATATCATAACATAAAGTATTTATGAATGAAATTAGACACAAAATTAATTCAATTATTAAACTATCATTTTTTAAGTTTGGTAGAAAATTCAAAACAATATATTTTATGATCAGTCTCGATATATTGTCAATTACCGATAATGAATTCATGTGATTTATCACTTTATTAATTGATCATTATGCATTTCACCATATCTTGGTTATTGATAACTAATAGTTTTTTTTATCTATAATTAATA
Source organism: Scutellaria baicalensis (assembly GCA_005771605.1). Taxonomy (NCBI): domain Eukaryota; kingdom Viridiplantae; phylum Streptophyta; class Magnoliopsida; order Lamiales; family Lamiaceae; genus Scutellaria; species Scutellaria baicalensis. The sequence continues at coordinate 28,895,706 of CM016721.1, forward strand.
TCCATTTATTATAATTAAAATTAACTTACCCATTTTAGATATCTCCTAACCATAATAATTGTCGATACATTTACAACATATTTAGATATGATAAATATTATGCATTTTTCTAAGTTCAAATCAAGTAAAAATAAAATTAATATTGATTATGCGAATACCAAATTCAAAATTTACTTTAAAAATTATATACAAAATATGTTTTTTCTAATTATGTATTTTCTAATTGTATCGAGATTAGCTAAAACAGAATTATGAAATCAAATATATAATTTCTCACTTAACTTTTGGTATAAATGACAATTCGTATCCGTGATTATGAACATATATATACATCAACTTTTGCTACCTAATTTAGTTAAATCCGAAGCAAAATCAATTCTATCTTTAGATTTAGGAATAGCTTCAGGATTTGATGCCTTAGTTTTGGTATGAATAATTACATAAGAATTTGATTCTTTAAGTTTAGAAGAAATATAGAAATTAAATCAACGTAATGGATCTCGAATAACCAATTACTCACAAATTACACTATTGCAATCATTCTAGTCTTTTTAAATTATACATTTGAAACAAATTTATACGTAATAGTTGATATTCTTAACATTAATAATTTTTTCATTATTTGCATGTAGTCTTGGACATGACATTTGGAAGTTTTTTAAAAAAAAACTTTTTCTATTTATGCTAGAAAACCTCTTGATTTCTTTTGGCAAATATCACATATCATACTTATTCCATAGTCAGTGTAATTTAAATCTTTAAATATGATAATTTGAAAATATATTTCTTAATAACATTTTTTCTTCTTAAATAATCTAATATTGATTAAATCTCATTATTTTTTTAAACCTGTCTACCATACTTTCACTTTATTCCTGTCATGAATCTTTGAGATTAAGGATATGAAAATTTCAGTGAATAATTTTGGAAATTGATGCCAGAAATTAGTAAATTCAATTGCATTAGTAATTTTTTCATAAGATATATAAATTTTTACCATTTCAAATCAAAAACATGTAATAATATTTAGTTTCCTAATATAAGTAAAAGATATTTAAGGTTAATAGTCAATTTATATATTAATTTATATATATACATTAAGTGCATGTGTGTATTTATATATGTATCTAAATATATATTAAATATTTTAAGAAACTACTAAACATAAAATGTAAAAAAAAAAATTATTTGTTTATCGTGGGGCATTAAAGCACGAAAAATATGGTTCAATCTATTTTTGCTAATACATAAAGATAGATATTTATATTGCCAAATCCATTAGATTTACATTAAAAATAATATAATATCACTTTAATGAAATAGTAGGTTAAAGATAAACATATAAAGCTTTTATATATATATATATATATATATATATAAAGATAAAGATAAAGATAATATCACATTATAAAAAATTATATTAATTTCATCATTAATTAAATATGATATTCATTTCATTATTACATATGATATATTATTACCATATATCTTTTAATTTTCATATCTAAATTATTTAATTGTTGAATATGTTTTATATAGATTTATTAAGTGGTGAATTAATTTGTATATATCTACTCCTTTATATAACAATTTTGTTTTATACATCAACAAAATTACATAAAATCGAATCTAGATATTGGTTATCTTTTTATATATTGTATTATTTTTCAATGGTAAGAAGTATATAATATTTTTTTCTGTATATATTTACATGCATATTAAATCTCATATATATATATATATATGATATCATAAATATATGAATTTAAATTTATAATTAAAGTCAACTAACCGTATCTACTTTTTGGTAATGTTCTCCAAACACAAAAACAAATATTGAGATTCATTTGTAGAATTTTATTCAAAAATAAATTTATAATTTAGTGTATAAATCTTAAATTTTTGAAATCTCTAATCCAAAATCAGAAACTCTCATTTCTTAATCAAGATTCAAGTGTTTTCACCGAATTCCTACATAAATAATTAGAATTGTTAGCAATAAGAATGTTCAATATACAGTACCAATAAATAATTCATATTCAAAAGAAGTCATCTTGAAAACATGAATAACAACATTAATATAAATAATTCAAAAGTGAACGCAAAGGTCTAACAAGTTAATTAAAATGATGGATTAATCCATGGATCCATGAAAACATAATGTTTGGAAGACAAAATTTGAGAAATTCTGAATGGAAAATGTGTGTGTGTGATAACTTCGTTATTTGATGCATTTTGGGTCTTAATTTCATATCATTTTATGTTGAAAAACATGCAATAGTGAGATTTTATTTAGATTTCATTATCTTTTTAAGATTTCACGTTTTTGCTTGATTTGAAAGGAATTTGATTGGTTTTAGCACAAAATGAAAGTCCAATGGAATTTTACGCCAAGTTGGAGTCGAGATAGGGAGTCGATAAAGCGCATTTATGGAGGAAAAATCATATCTCGAGCTATAGAAGTCCAAATTCAATGTTTCTTATTTTTTTAGAAAGCTAAGAGGGAGTTCTACAACTTTCATGTTGGAAGGTTTCATCAATTCTGCCTTAAAGAGAGCAGAATAGTACAAGAAGTTCAAAGTCGTGCAAGAATGTCCTGATTTTCGTCTTGACAGGGCTTGAGTAAATTAGGTATAACTTGGTCTACAAAACTGATATTGGGCTGAAATTATTGGAATCGGATAGCTAACCTGAAGGGCTACAACTTTCATGAAGAAGTCGAAGCCCAATTATGAGCGTAAGAGGGCCGAATCGAGGCTGAAAGCTGGGAGTCTGGGCCACCCGGGTCACAGCTTGGCCGGGTCGGTGGTCTAGTTGCGGGTTTTTAGGCCTATTTGGACTCCTATTTGGATACAACTTGCTCCAAGTCCGATTTTTACCTACTTAGATACAAATTAGGACTTGGGAAAAGGGGGAAGATATAGGAAGATACAAAAAGATCTATACACATCAAAAAATGGATCCACATCTTGAGAGCAAGGAAGAAAGCAAGGAATTGAAGATTCAAGAGTCAAGAGGAGCAACCAACAATCACAAATTCAATAAACGTTTCTTTGATTTTATTTCTAGTTTTGATCATGTCGTTTTGTAATTTATTTTGCTTTATGAACATGATTTTTGGCTAGAGGTCTCGTGATCTTAGGACACGAGAGTAGTTCTATGGATTTCTTGTTGAATATCTAGTTTTAATCTTTCCTCTATCCATGATATTTTATTCATGCTTCCTTGTGCTTATTCCATGTATGAGTTCTAGGCCAAATTTATGCATGCTCTAATTAATTAGATTGAGATCGAGAGATGATATCTGATTATAGATTTGGGAATACATGACTCAATTAAATTGCCTGGATTGAGAGATTGGTAAATAATTGGGGTGAGAATACGATCTTAGAAGCTTTTAGGAGTTGGTTATTAACTGTGAGGTAGAGATACAAACATTAATAATCAATCAACGGGTTAAGTTGCTCGAGAGAGAGGTTAATCTACAATCGTGATTGCTCACATAAAATAATTGGATTTGGGGTTGATTTTTGCTAGATTAGTAAACTTGATTGAAGTAGAATGAAATCGTTGTCTTAGGATCCTTATTTGAATCTTGATTTTCTTGATATTTTCTTGTTTGATTATTATCTATTGCATTTATTTTTTTCTAGACATAGGTTTTTATTTTAAATTCTCTCAATTCGGGTCACTAGATAAAATTGGGTAAATTAATTAGGTAGTTAACTAAGTTCTAATTCACTAGTCTCTGTGGACTGTGAGATCGACCTTGCTCGCCCTATCTATAGTTGACACCGTACACTTGCGGTATAGGCTAGAAATAGACCATCGATCAGTGTGAATTATGAGTTTATTCTCTCATATTTATAGTGGATGATAAGCATATTATTATTAGATATGAAATTAGTGATCATATATGGTATGAACATAATTGATTGTTATTATGATTGTATAATTTTGAGTTTTTTGTTTTTGGAAACTCTCAATATACACATATTTAGTTGAATAAAATATTACACTTTATATCAACTTAAAAGTTTATAAATATTCCATACCCAAAATGTGTCATAATAATTGATTATCACAATTAACATTTTGACATTTCATATTAACAAAACTAATTTATAATTAATGATCTAAATATGGGATCATTATATATAATAGTCATATATGCATTAGTTAAATATATCGTATATGCATTTCATATACACATTAATTAACATTGAAATCAATTTCAATGTATTAACAATAATAAATATTTCATATGAAATATATTAAGGAAACCTCTTGTAATTTATATATTTTGTTAGTAATGAGAGAAATTGATTGACTAATTTTTGGTGCAACTCAAAAAATGGTATTTCCTAATATTGTCAATGATTCCAAAAATATTGAATTTAGTTAATGATATTATTAATGTAGACAATCATACCATAAATAAAAACGTAACCTCTAATATATTGGCTAGAAATATATTAATTAAGTTATATGGTGATGCTAATTATATAATCACATCAATTTATTTTCCATTTTTTTATAAGAATAATTTCTTTCCAAAAAAGATTTCATGATTTAAGCTAATTAATTGATTTTTTTACTAATAATTTCTTACACATTTAGCATGATTCATGATTTACAGCAATAAAAAATCCATTTACATTAATTTTGATATATATAAATATTTCTTTCCAGAAGTGGAATGTTTTAGGCGGGAAAATCTTACATTACTTTTTTTAGCAATGTTTGTGTTTTTATAATAATAGTTTTGTACCCGTGCGATGCACGGGATTAAATTTATTTTTAAAATAC
>CM016721.1:28900614-29086452 GCA_005771605.1 Scutellaria baicalensis
ACTGTGGACATCTAAATAAAACAACCTACACACACAACATATAAAAGGTTTATACAAATCTTCAATTGTGGTGAAACAAAAACACGCAAAATCTTCAATGGTAGAATGCTTTTGCTTCAGGTTGAGTGAGGGACTGAAAAGAGTTGGATATATCTTTATGCTCTATAATCGCTGTAAGCTTGGAAGTTTAGAGTACGATTTTCAATTTTCAATCCTCCTTCTCTCAACCTCACTACTTCCTTTTATAGTTTGTTGGAATGCGCTAGTTGAAAGGTATACATTCCACATGTCTTCATTTAAGTCTATTTCTTTTGCTGCTGCATCCTGACCATTGATCAATTCACGCTCATGCATATTCCTTCTTGATTCTTTCTGGACGCTCAGCATTCTTCTTCCATGATCTTCATCATCTTAAAGGTACACCCAATTTAATGTGCACCTAGAAAAGTACGAGACAAACTCTCCTTGTGTATCAGGGCCATTAATTTGCAGATGTCCTTTTTGTTGCAGGTTGCAGGCGCTTGCTCAGGCCAGGTGGCAGCTCTTCATTCGCTCGCCATCTTTGTATTTGTCCTTTATGCTTCAGCCTATCGTGCACTGCACCTTCAACTGAAGTTGATGTTTCCTCGTATCAGCAGAGAACATGTAGCGGTGTTGAATCCTTCGAGGTTGATCCCGCTGGACATGTCTCACTTCAGTTGCTGCAACTTCTTCTGTATTGCTGCAACCAGACTTACTATATCCAGAGCATGCAGTATCTAGTCATGCAGCATGCAACAAAGTTGTTTCTCTTTCAGCTCTTCCAAGATTAGCTCGTTGTATACAAACTTATTCAATCCATGTTGCATGCAGCTTGTAGCTTTGAAATATGGTGGAAGCCTTCAGGCAAACCTTTGCTACTTATTGAAACTAAAAACTAAGTGGGAAAATAACCAGTAAGAACATAGTAGGTTACAGCGGGTTTTGTCTCATCAAAATATATCGAGCGTTCTTCTTACAAATGTCGTTGATGAATACTTGTGAATGGGTGCAGCTGTGACTAGGGAAGCTCTCATGCATTTCGTGGATGGTGTCATTTTTTGTTTCGGTGATAAGTATCTAAGAAGGCCTTAATAAACTAGATTTGACTAGATTACTCTACGTCGGGGAACAACGTGGATTCCCGGGCATGATAGACAGTATTGATTGTTTGCATTGGGAACAGAAAAATTGTCTTACTGCATTGGCCGACCAATATGCAGGAATAAGTGGAAAGCCAACCATCATTTTAGAAGTTGTTGTATCAAATGACTTATGGATATGACATGCATTCTTTGGAACACCAGGTACGTGTAATGATATTAATGTACTCCACGATCTCCAATTTTTAATGTTGTGTTGGAAGGTCGAGCACCAAAGATTAGTTACATTATGAATGGCCGCGAATATGATAGAGCATATTATCTCACTGTTGGCATATATCCTTCATAGGCTGTATTTGTTAAATGAATTTCTGCTCCACAACTCAAAAGGCATAAGTTCTTTGCTCAACACTAGGAGGCTGTGAGAAAAGATGAAGAATGCCCATTTTGAGTTCTACAAGCTCGTTTCGCATTTCTTAGACGCCCATGTCTTATTTGGGATACACGTCAGATAGGCAAAATTATGATTGCTTGTATTATCATGCACAATATGATAGTAAAGGATGAACAACACACATATCAAAACTATTATGATCCCACTGAATTTATTATGGATAGGCCTATAAACCGACAAGAAAGAGAAGTGGAGTACATGAAAATGATAATGATCAACATTTGCAATACTCTAACCGAACGCATTGAAAGCTTGTCCACTTATGAGTAATAGGGCACTACTTCGCAATAGATAAGCTCATAATGCTCTTAAAAATGCTCACAAAATATGTTTGGAATTTTATATTTCATGCATATTTTTTCAATTTTCGTATTCCCATTATTGTAATTTTAATATAATTATTGCAATTTTAATTTAGTTATTGTGTTAGTATGTTATTTTTAGTGTATTTCAAAACAATTTTCTTACTATAATTCATAGATTAAAATGTTTTTAATCTATGCAATTATTAAATTTTAATATAATTAAAGAATTTCTTAAAATAATATACAATTTTATTAATAATTGTAGTATATATTAGATGAGAGATAAATGAATATTTTATTAAAAGGAGGTTGGATGAGTTGTTGATAAAGTATAAAATATTGAGATTGGATTGGGTTGTAGATTCTATCTGTGGGAAAGCGCAAAGTCCTATTTTATTGCGATGTTGGGTTGTGGTGGGTTGTTGACCCTGTCGTCCCCCCACGCTACGCCTCACTCCCATCGTTCCCCATCACATCCTTTGCCCCCTCCGCTCTCTCCGTTACCTTCTTCCCTCGGTCGTCTTGTCCTCGTTCCTCTTTCAACGCGGAATCGAAATTAATTTTCAAATGAAATACAATTCGCATAGAATTGAAATTTCTACTGCAGATGAAAACCAATATATTACAATCACATAAAAATTATAAAATTTGGAGTTATATAAATACTTACTTTGAATTTTTACATCAGTCACGATAATCATCGTAAATTCTGAGAGAAGAATATACAAATAATACTTAAATCAGTAAAACTAACGTGAATTCTTTACAAAATCTCCAAATTACAATAAATAATAACCTATTCAAAGTTTAATTCGAAGATTTATAAATATTATTTCGAAATTTCTAAACCAGAAACGTTAAACAGGTAAATCTTATGCTGAAGGAATATAAAAATAATACTCCCTCCAATTCTTTTTATATGTCTTTTTAACCTTTGGAATTATATTTAAAGTATATGTCTTTTCATATTTTTTTACCAACAATGACCTTATGCCTTTTTCAACTTCTCCATTAATTAAATTTAAAGAATATTTATTTCAAGTATTTAATTAAGGTCAAAGTAATTAAACATTTACTCTAATTTTTAGGAGATTAAAAATGAAAATTTTTGGAGTATTAATTAGGTTAATTTGGAAAGAAAATTTATTTCTTAATTTTGGTGAAAAAGCTCAGAAGACATATAAAAAGAATTTGAGGGAGTATTAAATAATCTACAACTCCGATTGACTTCAAAATTGAACAGAATTTTAAAACATATCAAAAAACGAAATACTAAAATTCTGAGGTGCGTAACCATGAATTTTACTTTTTGAATTGAAAGAACATTATAACATATCCTAGGCTTTTGGAGGAGTCCACGTAGTTTAGGAATTCTATTTTCAAAACAACACAAAGTTTAGAGTTTGATTAGGTTTGAGAAACTTTATATATATATATATATATATATATATATATAAGTAACACTTGTGTGCTTCGGGGCACCGTGCCCCTAAATTAATTATTATATGGTATTAAATATATACTTTACAGGTATTGTTGGTCCCAAATATGGTGGTAGTAGGCTTAGAGGGGGTGAATAAGTCTACTCCTTTTTCAAACTTTTTCTTCTGTTCTGTCAGCTTGGTTCCAGTATCAGTAACCCTTGGGAGGTTACTGATCAGAGTGGTTGCAGAAGCCTTTCTCTCATAGAAGATGTGCTGCTTAACATAGAATATGCAAGTAAAGCAGTAAGCACATATAGACGCATGAATATATAAAGGTTCGAAGGTGGAGTAATCCTTCTACATCCTCTCTGCCTCTTCTCAAGATGGAACATTTGTTAAGCTAGTTGATTTACATAGCCCTATCTATTACAACCCTCACTTAACAAGTAAGTAGCAAGCTTTCACACAGTTGCTTGCCGACTCCCTTTCTGACCCACACAGGATCCTACTCTACCCACCCAGGGTCCTCACTTTCTTCTTCAGAAAGTGGAAAGCTTAGCAGGATTAATTCACTCCTCACACTAAACACTCCAGGACAGTCCTTAAAAGGTTTGTCTTCTTTCTTCTTCAACTGGATGCAGCAAGCTTGGGCTTCGTTTGCAGGTTGATCTGCTGAAGCTTGCTGCAAGACTGGCTGACTGAGTATGCGTCTCAGGGGTGTGGGGTGTTTGAACTTCTCTTTTCTCTCTTCTTCTTTTGCTCCCCACTTTGCTCTATTTTCTTTTGTGTAGCCTTCCCCCTCTCTTTTCTACGCTCTCTTCTTCGCGCTTTCTTCTATTTGTGCGTTCTCTCTTCTCTTCTGCTCTTGTGTGTTCTCTCTCTTTCTTTTCGTCAGTCTTCTTCTTATTTATAGATTCGGAAATCTGCCTGTTGAAGGTAGGTCGAGTTCCTAATCTATAAATGTGTTGCACTCCTGACACACGCCAGCTTTTCGCTTTCCACGTGTCTTCTTCTGGTTGGCTCCTCTTCTCTTCTCTCTACCGGTAATCTTCTTGTGTCTATCGGTAACTTTTGACTTTCTTCCCATGTCTGCTTTTTTAGTTTCCTCCTCGCGCTTCACTCTGAAGCTTCCTTCTCTGGCTTGCTCCTTCAGGTGGCTTGAGGCTTCTGTAACATGCTACCCTGCAGTATGCTTCGGCATGGTCTTTCAGGTAGCTTCCTGTCTAGTAGCTTGCTGCTTTTCTACTTCAGCAAGTTTTCTTCCAATAGTTTCCTGCAGTCATTAGTATCCTAATTAGTTCACCCGATTCCTTTCCACCATTCTCTTCAGTATCCTTCCTTTGACACTTTCTCTGACCTTTCTTTCTTCTCTGTTGTAGTAACCTCTCCTAAGATTGGTTATACTTGATTAGAGTTACTTAAGGTTTTGTCTCATCAAAATCTTCTTAACTGTTTCCAACAAGTATAATATATATACTCTTCAGGTATCACATGTATACTATTATATACACATAATACCTATAGGGTATATTTATAACACCAAGAAACATAACACTTATGGAGAACCTAGATCTGTGCCCCTATGTGCCCCAGGGGCATATAAGTTTTTGCCTATATATATATATATATATTCTTTTTTAAATGGACTTCAATAGCTCTCAAAGAACATAGAGTTTAAAGTTTGATTAGGTTTGAGAAACTTTTATATATATATATATATATATATATATATAAGTATGAATATTTCTTACAAAATATGGAGTGCCTAATATATCCTTACTAAAGATTTTATTTAAGGTTGAAATAGTAATTTATGATTTTTATATTTAAATAATTTTTACATTAGAATTTAAATCAAAATCATATATAATTCTATTATGAATAGGACTTTAGTATACTAGAGTAACACCCGTGTATTACACAGATATTTTAATAATTAATTAAGAATTTGAAAATTATTATTAATAATTAAATTTAATTATTATCTATCATTAATTCTTAATTTAATTAATATGTAAATTAAATTTAATTGTTCAGAATAATTCGATTATCATTAATTCTTAATTTAATTAGTATGTAAATTAAATTTAATTGTTTAAAATAATTTTATTATCATTTAATTAAATGTTTGCCAAAAGTTTTGATAAATTATATTTTATTAACAATCATGATTATTAACAATTTGTTTCTCAATTATTATTATCTCAATAAATAATTAATTATAATAAATTAGAAATATAAAATTAATGTATTAATTGATGATGAAATTAAGCTTAAATTAAATTCTTAATTGAGAAATAGGATTAACCAGAGAGTGACACGTGTCACACTTGATTATTCCTTTAGTATAAGTATAGATTAGGACTCTAATTTACTATAGATTTTTTGAATTTAATTTCACATAGATTGTATATCCTTTAAAAAACATTATTATTTAAGATTAGTAATAATATAATATTTTTTATTTAAAAAATTTATCTTCCACGTACGACGCACGTGCTGATATTTGTATATATATATATATTAAATGGACTTCAGCAGCTTAATAAGCTTATATCTATATATGAAATATATTTTATCAATATAATTTCAATTAATTTATAAACTCTCTTATCATTATAATACTTTAATTATCTATTAAATTTTGAATCACAAAATATAATACACAAGAAATAAACAAGTGATGCAACAAGATGAAATAGATAAAGGGTGGACTATACACACCCCACAACTTACTTAACACACCCCAAAAGTGTTGTGTTTGAATTGAAAGCTTGGTACTACGGACTAACTTAGCAATGAATTTATCATCCAAGGAGGGTCTATGTATGGAATGGTTAACCGTAGAGAGAGCTTATTCAATTTCGTTGAAAGACGTTCTTGAAAAAGACGGGAGAACTGTTAGCTCATATAGAGAAGAAAGAAGGGAAGAGAAATAAGATCAATCTGTGGGCGTCTTCTTATCCCAATCTTCCATCTAAAGACTTTTATACCTTTTAAGAAATGAGTTGTGTTAAGTAAACCATGGGGTGTGTATAGTCCCACCCATAGATAAAACAACAAAACATGAGATAATATAGAAAATAAAACAGAGGATTTAGTACTGTACTAGAATGAGTCATCAAGAACAAGAGCATTTGACTCGAAATAAAACCAAATGCACCCTTGAGATTCTTCTTTGACATGCATATCAACGCTTCTTCCACAACGTTTTCCACAAGCGTAATCCCATCACAGATAATACAAAATAAGTGTCCTCTGAATTCATAATAAAATGCTTCTGATACGGATTCATGGCATGTTAAACCCTGGTAAGGTTGTTCGCAATAAGTTGGTGACCTGATGACATGACAGAGGAGCGCACAGGTTTAGGTTCGGCCTCAATGGGAAAAGAAAACAGAGCTCGTAACACTCAATTCCCGTTCTTAACCCATGACCAATATGAGCTCCTCGATAAGTACCAACACGCAATGGTGTATTGATACCACTTTTTATGACTACACACTATTTGTCTATGTATTCAGGAAGCAAATTGGACCTCACCATCAAGACAAATGCAGCATAGCATAAAAAATCTGAAGATATTCAATTAAATAAAAACTCAAGTGCAGCTTATCAAACAAGATTGTATTGAACAATAAATTGAATTTTATAACAAAGAATATATGTACACGTTCATAACATCTTATGCTCACAAAGTCTCATCATAAGCACTTAGTAGAACTCCAAACTTGGACAAATGGTTGATTCTTCCTTGTCACAAACATTTTGTTCCCTCCAAAACTGAGGTTAGTAATCCTGTTTCCTCCCATGTCTTTCACTCTCCCCATCATATTCTTTCTGAATACTCTCTCAGCCAAATTCCCACAATCAACCATCACTTCGGACCATAGTTCAAGATTTCCTCCTTTACTACAAAATACCTGATTCCCATGGCTTTCAACTCTACATCCGATCCCTTCTTTTTTCCCATTTACCACCTTCCTCCCATCACCAAGACATACCCAAGCATTATCACCATCCATATTCCTCAAGTCGGCGAAGAACATCTCCCCTGTGCTCACACCTACTTTGAACATCGAGGATAGCTCATTCGAAGCTGTGACATCAGCGAAGCAATCGACCTTTTCCTTAACTTCCCATACCACATTGCCCGATCTAATGTCCCAAAACTTGATATTTCCCAACACCCCAGAAGGCCCACTGTGAGAACCAGAGGCCATCAACAGATTATGACTTGGAATCCACTGTAATTTAGTAGCCGGAATAGCTGAATCAAGCTCAGCACCAAAGATTTCATAATGGCCTATTGTGGTAACAGGTTTCAAATCATTGTTAAGATCATATACCATAATGCAATTTGAGTTCCTCCTGCTTGATTCAAAGCTAGTGAACAAATGATCAGATGATGCTCCTATGGCTTGCACTGTAGATCCAGACCTGGTCACATTCTCCCAATTCAATGTCTCTTTAACAAAACCCTTATCAAGATCAAGAATCTGCAAGCCCGAGAAATCGGTTGCCCCCGCGGCGGCGACACCCGGAGACAAGGCTAGCAATGAATCAATGGCCATGAATTGGGTCAAGATTGTGGATTTCCTCTGTAAAGACCAATCAAAGGATGTGATTTTACTTCCATGAGCAACATGGAGCGACCCATACGGCGTCGTGGAGATGGCGGAGGGGGAATCGCGGCCACTCAGAGGCAAAACCAGAGAATTTTCGAGGTTGAAGGCGTCGAATTGAGAAGGGTTCGATTGAGAATTTAGGAGGAGATTTTCAATGCCATAAAACTGGGATTCGAAGATCAGATCTTGGATATCGAAGGCTTTGGCTTTAGAGGGGAGATTTCCGGTGCGGAGGAGAGAGAGTAAGAGAGAGAAGATCTCAGGGTCTCTGTCAATGAAGGGGATGACATTATCATAATTTGAAATCTTGGAGATGAAAGACTTGGAACCTGCCAAAGATAGGGTCTGTTTGGTGGTCTGAAAAAGCTGCCCTCCAACATCGATTGTCACAATATCTGAATACGAATCATTATGAATCCCATTCAAACGAGACTTCGATCCTGCAAATGGCGGCATCTTGATTCAATCTTCCAGCCTTGGCAATATCTTGTTTGGAAATCAAACACTCTAAGAAAAGGGGCAGAATCTGTGAAAACCCCAAATAGAAAGTAAAGAAACACAACCCAAGAAGGCAAGAATCTTGAAACCCTAGAACGAATTCCTGATAAAAGCTTCGAGACCGGAAAAGTATATAAGATTGAAGAAGATGTAAGACCAAACTGTTGGATGTCAACTGTTGATGTAGCTATGCCAGCAGTAATTTAGAGAGGGTAGGATGGATTAGGGTAGGCGCCTCCTTTTGTAATTTAGAGAGAGGGACAGAGGAGAGGAGAGGAGAGGAGAGGAGGGAGAGAGAGAGAGAGATGGATTGAAAATTGAAAGGAAGGAAAGGAGGATATATATATTTTGGAAGTAGAAGGGTCAGAAAAGGCATGTGGTCAACAATGGGTGTTGTTTGGACTCATGAATTGTATTATACAAGTAATACAGCATTCCAACATAGACCATTATCTTTGACTTTCACATCAAATCTTAATTTTATGAAACACAACGGTTTTATGAATAGTTTTCAAGAGACAGATTCTTATTACTCATAAATTGAACTTATATCCACAAATTTTCATATGAATTGCTAATTATGGGTTATGAGTTGATCCGTCTCATGAAAAAAATTCCGTGAGACGATCTCATACAAAACCTACTCTTGTGAATTATATGACAGCTTGGTTCAATTTCTGAACCACTGTCAAAATTACAATCCAATTATTTGCTTATAAAATTTATAGACATAGAAGGTATGTAAGGGCATCTGCATCCATGGATTTTTATCTTATAAAAATATTATTGAAATAATGTTAGAAAGTTAAAGAAAAGATATCGAGATGACCACTTAATATTTCTCTCACTATAAGAATGTTCATACCGTATAATTCTTACTCCGCTAAAATGGATTACCCAAAAATTGGGAAAATTGTAAATTTAGGACAATAATTTTACCTCATTCATCATTTAGGACAATATCTTTTCAGGCTTTTTAATTGAGAGTGTAACTTTTAAAAGTGTGCGAATTGAGGACAAATCAGCCTGAATCAACGAATTTCGGGTTGAATGACACGCTTAAGTCACGTGCCTCTACAAATTCGGGCTTCATGCTGATGTGGCTTTTTTTGTGAATAAATTAATTAGATTTTTAAAATGACACCTCAACAAATTAAAAACCACATAGATAAATTAATAAATAAAAGTAACTATAATAAAATATTAAATATTAAATATTCTTTTTTGAAAATCTATAAATTTCTTAGCAATGGCGGACGGATCTACATCAGCCGGATTTGCACCGGTGGTGGCTCAACGGTGTTGTGTTGACAGATAACCGGAGGCGACGCTACTGTGCAAATATTGTAACAGATCTCATCGGATAGTAACTATGCGACGGCGCTGTCCAGATCTGACGATTTGCAGATCTGGTCTTTCTTCCCTTTTCTGCTTCTCTTTTTGCACTATTCTATTTCTCTCTCCCTTTCTTCTTCTCACTCCCCCCCCCCTCTTGTTGTTTCCTCTCTCTCTTACTCCCCGCTCTGTTCACAATCGCTACCCCTTTCGAGCACCACCGTGACCAGTGGTTCTAAACGTGTATAGGTGATGTGTTGGCGTCGTGTGGGTGATGTGTTGTGGTCAAGGATGAAAATATCGCTATCGCAAGTGATATAGCAACTTTGATTTTACGGATATATCGATGGATATATCGATATCGCATATCGATATCGCAAAAAATTTGAAAAAATGATGGAAATGTTATTAAAATTTTGGAAATTTAACATGAAATTTTAGGGATTATTATAACATGTTATTATACACATATTCCACTCAAAATGATAATAAAAATGACCTGTTTAAAACAAACATATATATAACTATATAAATATTGTATGCGTAAAACAATTGACAATGTAATACATAAGTAAAATTAACTCACTACAATTAATTATAAAACAAGTAGATACTAAATATTACAATTACCTTAAAATTATTATAATTGTAAGATATATAATTCTTTAAATAATAGCTATTATAGCAAGATTATTAATTATTAAGTCATGGTTATATTTACAATATGTAACTATTTATTTGAATAATACCTTAAAATGACATCAAAAATTAATATTCATTCATTAATTGTTATAATTCAATAATAAATTAATCACCATTAATTTATGTTAACTGATATAATATAATTACTATCGATGATAATTTAGATATGAAGTTGAGTATTAATATATAGTACTATTGATGAGTATTAATATATAGTACTAAAGATTTTATGGTAATATTTTGTAAATATTTAAAAGATCAAAATGCACAAATTGTCACTAATTCATAGTTCAATACACACACAAAAGCTATTATTAATTGCCTTATATATAATATGCAATTATTTATGTAAAATTAATAATATTAATTATAACATAATTAATCGGAAAACTATTTATGTAAAATTAACTTAGAACTAAAATTAACATAACATTAATGCTATATTATATTTTAACAAAATAAAAAATTCATAACAAAAAAAACGCGATTTTTTTGTGTATTTGTGATATTGTGTGATATATTCGCGATATTTAACAATTTACATCCAATTTTGTACTACGATTGATCGTTAACGATATTGATATCGATATTTTACGATATTTTGCGATATATCCACGATACTCGAAAAAAACCCATCATATAATATTGCAATATCCAAATTTACGATATCTACCATATTTCTATCAGATTATCCGAAAAACAAATATATCGTGGATATATCACACAAGTATAGGGATATTTTAATATATCCGTGATATATTGCGGATACTGGAGAAAAAATGTTTAACCCCCATATCCATATCTCAAGGTTCAAAAAACGGATATATCGCGGATATATCGTGGACATATCGGGATATTTTCATCCTTGGTTGTGGTGGCTGTTGGTGGGAGAAGAAGATCGGGGACGAGTCGCTCTCTTTCTCTCCAACCTCTACTCTCTCTTTATCTCTCGCTTTCATCTCTCTCTTCCTCCCCGTTTTTATTATTGCCGCCACAGCGGTCCTATGAGTGTTGGTAGCATCGCCGTGATTGGCGGCGTTGTATAGGTGTTGTGTTGTGAGTGCGTGGCCACAGCGTAGGTATCCCAATTTCCGATTTTGTTTTCATGTTATGTGGCAATCTCATAGGTGATGTGCCCTATAATTTTGTGATGTGGAATTTAAAACAAAATTATGAAATAAATCAGTTGTCACATAAGCAAAAAGCCAGAAATAAGCAAGGCATGTGACATTCACATGCGAATTGGCCCGAATTTCATCAATTCGGGCTGATGTGTCCTCAATTCGCACACTTTTGAAAGTTACAGTCTCAATTAAAAAGTTCGAAAAGATATTATCCCTAAATAATGAATGGGGTAAAGTTATTGTCCTAAATTTGCAATTTCCCCCCAAAATCTATATATATATATATAGATATATATATATATATATAAAGAAGACCTTCAATATAATAACAATAATTAATTTTTCCTCCTATATTTACATACTATAATTGGAAAGAAGGTAATTACAAAAATTAAAAAAATTAAAACTATAAAGATTTATACTTTCAAGAGTTGTATTTTATATAAATCATAATTCTTAAATTAAATAGTTTTTTTCATTTTAAATTTTGTTTTAATTATGATATATCAAATTTATCATTTTTTATTTAGAATAATTATTCTTTTTATTTTGTATTCATAATTTTGATAAGAAGTGGGGTTGGAGTGAACGAGTGTATGCAAATAAAATGAGAAATCATGATTTCAAAATTAAATAATTAATTCATTGAGAATTTTTGTTTACTTTATGATTGATCAGTTTTACCATTTCAATTTATAATTTGTTTATTGTTAATTTTATATAAATATGATATTAAAATTTTGGTGCATAATTATACTTAACAAAATTATAGATACAAAAACAAACTAAATTAAATTATAGATTAGAATATTTTAAAAATAATTTTTAAAATTAATAGTTTCAAAATTTTTAAGAAGTTAATTACAATGAAAAATATTTTCATATAATTGTTTAATTTAATTGTCGATACAAGTGGGTTAATCATTGAGTTACTTACGTTATTTAGATATATCAAGATATTTTAGGTATTTGATGGATATATGTTTTTTCTTTAACTTAAATCAATTAGGTTGTTTGCATTGATTAGACCAAAAAGTTCAAAAAAATCTATAATTGTGCACGTCAAGAAAATATTTACTAACAACTTTGTTAATAAAATTAAATCATATATTAAGTATAATTCAAAAACTATATAATAATATATTAATCATTGTATACTAATAATATCTATATTAACTATCTATATATATTAACTACAACATACATAATATATCATTAGACGTTAAAAAAAAAAATTAAATATCAATTATCGTTTAACATTCAAGACAGAATAAGTGTTTCTCAACACTAATAAAGTTAATTATTAACATTTTAATTTACAATATTAATGGGTGTACAAAATTAGTTTTTATTTAACAACCTTATATTTCAAATATAACTTTTAAAATTTATTTTTTAATATATATACACATTTATATATTATTGTTTTGAAATTATAATTAATATTATTTAGAATGAGAGAAATTAAAACTAAAATATTTAAATTTTTATTAATATTTATAAATATGTAGTTTAAGATAATATATCACATTATATTATTAATTTTTTCAAATTAATAGGTCTTATATAACAAACCGTGCATCACATCAATATAATGCTAGAATAATATTAAAATAAAACATAAAAATGTTTCCTAAGTTATCAATGTGGAAGCCCTAAGACCATCTCCAACCATTTTACTCAAATCCAAACTCAAATCTTGATTTTGCCACCAAATTTGCCACCAAATTTGAAGTTAAATATATTTTAATGTTGCAATAGTACATGTGAAAAAGAAAAGAAAAGAAAAACTATATATTCTATTATACTAGACCCACCGTTGAAACTCTCTCATTTTTTCTCCTTTAATAATAGTGCATGTTGTAAAACACTAAACACATGTCTGCAAGAATAAAATCTACTAACTATGTTCCAAGATAAATGTCGATTTAACAAGTAAATTCTGTTTCAAAATAAAAATCTACTATTTATGTTCCAAGATAAATGTTGATTTAACAAGTAAATTATGTTTCAAAATAAAAATCTACTACCTATTGTTTTCATATTTTAAGCATATTTACATACAATGCATCAAAAATACTTTTATTTAATCCTATTAAATCAAATGTGTTATATGAGAGGAAAGAGAAAAGGGAATTATATATTAATTAATTTGCACAAATTTAAAACACTTATGGGATGAACGTAGTATATTTTATTGTTTAAATATCTTTTTTCACCTCAAAAAATACATTTGTGTTAGCGGATGCTGATGCTCTAACTACAATGAGTGAAGGGTAAAATGGGTAATTTAGTTTTTTTTTTTTTTAAATTTTGTGTGATATCATAATAAATATCATCTATTTGTTAGCTTGTTTGGTCATTTGCCAAAATTATTAGATAGGTAGCTGTAATTCATCACTTATATTCATAGTGGTGGTCTCCTATGCATCAGGTGCACGTACAATTCGAATCGTGTTCGAGTCGATTCAGATCCGTGCACTTTTTTTTTAAAATTTTATTTTTTTCGCTTCAGGTTATTACATTTATATTATATGTGTGTAACATTTATATTATATAAATGTGACATTTATGTATAAATGTAGTCACCTTTATATACTCTAACTTAGAAAAAAAAAAAGCATTTTAGCAAAATTTTTACATATTTACCTTTATGTGATATTAGTTGCACCTTTATGTCATATATAAATGTGAAACTAAAATCATCACATAAATGTATGTTCATCCAAACAATGCTCAAAATTTTCTTAAAATCTTCATATTTTCTAAGCTATTGAACATAAAGGATTTGTATATAAATGTTACACTTATATAACATACATGGCACACCCATATAACATCAAGTTAACAACCTAGAGCAAAAAAAAAACCCAAATTGGTGCGAATTCGGGTCGGGTTGCCTCAATTACACGGATTTAGATCCGTGCACTTGATGCACATGAGAATTTGCTATTTTCATAACCATCACGATTTTAATTAAAATAATTTCATTACCTTATAATAATAATTAGGAATATATTAAATAGCTTATGTCAAATCACATTTCTATGAAATGAATGTCAATGCATTATATTTAATTGTGAAGTAGAGTATAGAGAGAGGAATCTTTTCATTGTTTTGTTTTATATTGTAAAGAGAAAGAGAGAATGTTCAAAGAGTTGGAAGGAAAGAAGTCAAGATGGAAGGTTCTGGTATTTGAAAAATGAAGCGTCAGCACCGAAGATGACAATATTTGAGCTAAACACTTTGTTTGTTTCAACTTTATTATTAAACTTATCTTATCATTTGGATTTGGCTGCTGAATCGAGTTTTAGTTTGGACGACAAGCATAAAATCGAGTTTAAGAGGACTTTTCAATTATTCAAAATTCTAACCTCTCGATTTAAAAATAATGAGATTTTAAATTTCCTTTTTTGGCTTAAAATTGAATGACATTTTAACTTCGTGTTAATACAGCAATTTATATGTAATCATTATTATGCAAGGTGTAACTATTTTAATATTCAATTTGATTTATTTTTTTTATCAATTAATTCATAACTTCATTGATAAAATAAGAAGCACATGCTTGTAAGATAATGCAAAAGCAAACCTCAGCAAATGCAAAAGCCTATTTTCCTGACACAAAAACTTTTATGCATCAGGTACATGGATCCTAGATCCATACACCAGACCAGACCCGTGCGTGTACTTACTTCCACGCGCGTCCCACGCACCTTCACGTGCTCCCACGCGTCTGGGCGGATGCGCTCAAATTTGCTCGTTAAGGATACCTTTTAGTTATGTTAAGGATACCTTTCAATTATGTTAAGGATACCTTTGAAATCCTGATTTCAGGTTACATACCACGTTATGTTAAGGATACCTTTTAGTTATGTTAAGCATACATTTAGGTTATGTTAAGGATACATTTAGTTATGTTAAGAATACCTTTTGATTATATTAAGCATACCTTTAGGTTATGTTAAGAATACCTTTAGGTGATGTTAAGGATACCTTTGAAATCCTGATTCCAGGTTACATACCACGTTATGTTAAGAATACCTTTTAGTTATGTTAAGCATACCTTTAAGTTATGTTAAGGATACCTTTAGTTATGTTAAAAATACCTTTTGATTATATTAAGCATAGTTTTATGTTATGTTAAGAATACCTTTAGGTGATGTTAAAGATACCTTTGAAATCGTGATTTTAGGTTCCTTTGAAATCCTGATTTGATACCCTTAGAATTCACTCCAGGTCACATACCTTTACGTTATATTAAGGATACCTTTAGGTTATGGTAAGGATACTTTTATGTTATGTTAGAGATACATTTGTGTACAAAATGTGTAACACAACTACCTTATGGATAAGATATCTCTAACATAACATAAAAGTATCCTTAACATAACCTAAAGGTATGTCTGACGTAAAGTAAATGTATGAAATTTGGGCATAAAGGTATCTTTAACATAACCTAAATGTATCCCTAAACATTAACTAAAGGTATTCTTAACATAACCTAAAGGTATGTCTAACTTAACGTAAATGTATGAAATTTGGGCATAAATGTATCCTTAACGTAACCTAAAGGTATTCTTACACATTAGATAAATGTATTCTTAACATAAGTAAAAGTCATAACTAAAATTGAAAAAAAGTTAGCGCGAAAAAAAAAAAAAAAGCGGGTTGGGTTACCCGGATTCGACCCGATTGCATGGATCTTAGATCCATGCACCTGATGCACAAGAGATTTACTCTTTTCCTGAATGGTTATAGTTGGAGGGTTGGAGATGGTTGTTCTATTAATGTATGGATTGATACATAGCTTCGGGATCAATCAAATCGATTTGTTGAAACCCCGATTGTGGATGGGCTGAGTAATATCAAAGTTGTTGATCTTTTGATACCGGATTGTGATGCATGGGACGTTGAATTCCTTGAGGACTCTTCATTGAAAGAGATGTCAAGGAAATTATACGTATTCCTATTTCGCAGCTAAGTGCTAATGATCGCATGATTTGGAGCTTCACAAACAGAAGAAAGCGTGAGAAGAGAGCGTATAAAAGAGGGGGAAGGCTACACAAAAGAAAAGAGAGCAAAGTGGGGAGCAAAATAAGAAGAGAGAAAAGAAAAGCTCAAACACCCCACACCCCTGAGACGCATACTCAGTCAGTCAGTCCTGCAGCAAGCTTCAGCAGATCAACCTGCAAACGAAGCTCAAACTTGCTGCATCCAGTTGAAGAAGAAGAAAGACAAACCTTTTAAGGACTGTCTTGGAGTGCTCAGTGCGAGAAATAGAGTTCTGCTGAGCTTTTCACTTTCTGAAGAAGAAAGTGAGGACCCTGAGTGGGTAGAGTAGGATCCTGTGTGGGTCGGTTAGGAAAGTAGGCAAGCAGCTGTGTGAAGTCTTGCTACTTACTTGTTAAGTGAGGGTTGTAATAGATAGAGGTATGTAAAGCAACCAGCTTAACAAAGGTTCCCTCTTGAGAAAAGGCAGAGAGGATGTAGAAGGATTACTCCACCTTTGAACCTCTGTATATCATGCGTCTATATGTGTTGCTTTACTTGCATACTCTATGTTAAGTAACACATCTTCTATACTCGGCACATCAAAAGAGAGAAAAGCTTCCGCAACCACTCTGATCAGAAACCTCCCAAAAGGTTACTGATTCTGGAACTATGTCGATAGAAGAAAGAAAAGTTTGAAATTACAGTAGTCTCATTCACCTCCCCCCCTAAGCCTACTACCACACTTTTTGGGACCCAACAATTTCCCCAAACTACCATAAATCCTAAAAGTGGTAAATTATATACCACAAGTTTGATTGTTTTATGACAATATATTGGGGTCTGACCGTAACTTTATATACCACAAGTATAGGATGTTGCGAAGAAGAGATACTGCTATTTGGAACGAAAGACTACCAATGCAGAAGAAGTAAGATTACTAGATATGCGAAGTAGAAGCTTACTGTAAGATACTGGTATAGAAGCATGCTGAAGTAGAAGCTGACTGCAGACAAAACGAATACAACAACCTAAAGAGAATACTGGTGCATGATCTAAGGTTACTTCAAGGAAGAGTCAAATCAGTACAATGATCATACTAAGTTACCAGTAGAGACAAACAAGATAAAACAAATCAGAAGAAGACATGTGTATAGATGAAGGATGCTACAAATTAGAAAAGGTCAACTACATTAAATGCATTTGTACTATGAAGATTAAGACATTAAATGTTGAAGATTTGCCTCCTTCAACGAGCAGATTTTCAAGTCTATAAATACAGATGAGTGGACACTAGAACAATTACTAAAACTACAACTAATCTATGCGAACTCAAGCTCACTATCTTCAAGCTCAAAACTCTAAGTTTCAGTCACTCAATCTAAGCCAGCAAGCTACATTCGACTCCAGATTTTAACAGAATCTTGTTGTACCAAAGTTGAATTTTTAAATGGCCTAAAATTGAATTTTCCCTACTTTTATTCGTAGATTGTTTAGGAGTACTTAGTGTGAGGAAGTGTATTCCCACTAAGTCTTCACTCTTCGAGGAAGAGTAAGAACCCTGTATGGGTTAAAAGATTCTGTGTGGGTCATTTGGTCAAGTAGGCAGAACAACCTCTGTGGAAGCTTGCTACTCTTTGTTGAATAAGTTTGTAATAGCTAGGCTTTGTAAATCAAACACCTTGACAAAGTTCCTTCTGCAGAAGAAACAAAGTGGACGTAGAGGGATTACTCTACCCTCGAACCACTGTATATTGCTTGCATTTATTTTCTATATTCTCTATCATTCTAGGCATACTGCACATTTTGTAAAGAAGCATATTTTCAAAAGTGTTTACATATTTTCCACTGCACAAAACTCTAAGTAAGTTTTACTTCTCATTAGGTTACTCCAGCAACCTCTGAACAGTAAACTTCCTAACTACTTATTGAGTAACTAAAACTTATATCTACTTTGAAGAAAAGTTTGAAAATTAAGCAAAGGTGAGGATCATATGGGTTAAGTTTTCGTGTACTGCATGACAATGAATAAATAAATCCATCAGTCCCGCTGTCACCGCTAAATCGAATTGGGAAGGTATTTTTCTACATACTTTTCTCGTGGTTTCTCCTTATGATGTATTTGGGATGAACGTTGTTCAAGTCAAATAATTTATAGTTAATTGTCATGTTGATTTTTCGATATGTAAAGAAATTGCAATTATGACTTTTTGACATAAACAATTATGTAATTTTGTGTCACTGCTGAAATTGAACTACAAGTGGAACTGGGGAATGAAATTTTGTCATACACTTGAAATGCAGCATCTTTGTTCGTGTTTGGTAATCGAGCTTTAATGATGCTGGGGAATTCAATTAGTTTGGATTCTAGATTATTACTTCATGCTATAAAATGTACACCCTCCAATTTCTTTTATATGTCTTCTTGAGCTTCTTCACCAAGATTAAGGAATAAATTTTATTCCCAAATTAACCTTAATTAATACTCCAAAAATTAAGGAATATAAAATGTTTTGAATTAAATACTTGGAAATAAATATTCTTTGAATTTAATTAATGGAGAAGTTGAAAAAGGTATAAGGTCATTGTTGGTAATTTTTGTTTAAAAGACATATACTTTGAATATAATTCCAAAGTTTGAAAAGACATATAAAAAAAATTGGAGGGAGTATCATTAATGCATTCAAATTCCTCGCAGCTGAATATTTTGCATTATAGAACATTTTGCAGCTGAAAATTAGTTCAGTAAGTTTCGGTAATCTCAATAAAATTATAATTTTGGTCAAATTTTGTTGTAAGGATTTTCGGTAATTTCGGTATGACGGTAAAATTTCGATAATATCAAAAATTTCGATAAATTCGATATGAAACGGTATAGCCTATTATCATACCGAAAATTTCAATACGATATCGGTAAGATTTTTTTCATACCAAAAATTTCGGTATGTTATACGGTATGATATATAATTTTCGTTATACCGTACCGACCCACCCTAATAATGTAGAGTGGACTTGTAAACCAAATTTAGTAAGTAAACATTCTGGGTGTAATCTAACTTACACCAAATTAGTAATGCTTATTCCATTAGAAGAAAAAAGCAGTGCTTATTCCGTTAGAGAAAGGTAGTGATTAAGACATGTAATTTATTCCCAATTATTTAGAGTCAACTTCTATGCCATATTTAGTAAGTAAACGTTCCACGTGTAATCTAAGTTTCTAAAGATTAACTGATTGAAATGTAATTTCATTGTGTTCCCAATATACAATTTTGAAAGATAGGTTTTATGTTGATTGTGGTTTGGTTTTGTGGATATTGGGAAAGTTTGGAGTACAAAAATGGTTCCAAACAAGTGAAACAACTTCAAAGAACTAGTTATCATGATCAAAACGTCTATTACTCAACAGGCTCAACTGATTAAACATATCATCCACAGGTGTGGCAGGTTGAGGCCTGGTGGCTCGGTGATGGCACATGCTGCTTGGTACGAGGGAACTCATATAAACCTAAAGGTTACGGATCAGGCATCCAAGCATCTTGTGAATGAAAATCTGTGGGCATAAAATGTGGGTTTGGGAATAGCTGCACCAAAGATGGATGCTCATAGATAGGGATGGCTTTTGGCAGGGAATCGCTGTTCCCCACGGGGATCCATCCCGATTCGGGCAGGGATTCCCCGAAATATGTCCCTGCGGTGATGGGGACGGAAATTTTATCCCTGACTTGTGGGGCGGGGATGGGGATCATATTCACCATCCCATGGGGATCCCCGCCCCATTCCCCGTGGGGACCCGCGAACACTATATATATTAAATTAAAGGTACAATTCAACACTTCAATTGTTCAACTTCATCTTCAAGCTTTAGCCTCATACCTCACCACTAGACATCTTCACCAATCTTGCCTCTGCCATCGCCGCTGTCGTCATGGTCACCGCCGCCGTCATCGTCATGTTCATGGAAGCCCCCCTCGCCACCGTGCACCAGAGCCTTCCATTGCTCTAAGGCTTCGGTAATAGTGAATTTGAAAAACTCACCCACTGACAGCTCTTTCCATGTCCCCAATGTCTCAAACACCTTTTCTTGCATCTCTCTTCATCTCTTCTTCTTCTCAGTCTCGCTCTCTCAAACTCTGTAATCCGTTTAAGCTGAAGAAGGATCAAGATTTCATGGTGGGGTATGTTGGAGTTCTAAAACCGGGATCTCCACGAAGGAGGGATCCCCGTAGGTGGGATCATGAAGGGTAGTTTTTTCCCCATTTCACAGGGCAAGGATAGGGAGGGGGAATCCCTGCGAATGCGAGGACAAGGACGGGGATTGCTCCCCCACTCGCCCCGCCTCGTTGTCATTCCTATTCATAGAACAAGTGTAATGGCGACGGATGCTCAGAGATTTGTTGGGGCTGAAATTTTGGCTCGTTCCCTTCATGATCAGAGGATGGAAGTGACACAACTCGTGCTCGCCATCTTCTTTTCATCATCATACGTGTAGGAGGGACTAGCTCAACTTCATATGTGGCTGATAGACAAGTTGCATGTCGACGTGGAGCCGCATCAGCATTCCAAATCCTATGTCCACGATCACGCCCAATCGGTTGAACACCAACAAGTCATGCTCTATGAACTTCTTAAAAGGTTGTCAAAACACCTCCACAGTCGGCTAAAACGTCTCGTCTCGAAACAAATAACCTGGCATATGAAAATAGAAAACAATTTTATATCAATGTCATTACACAATTACTGTATAATATGAAATCATGTCATGACCCCTTTACCTAACCATCAAGAGTATGTGAGATGTTTATCGTAGACCTCATAGTCGACCACCTAAGACATCGAGGGATCTGGTGTCGTGTATTAAGTCTGTTGTAACTCATATGGATTCGTACACCCATATCTATTCATGATACCACTAATCTAGGTATTCAAGTATTTGAGAAAAAATGAAATGACCAAAACATTATAAGAATATTTACTCACCAATAAAGCAACGGAGAATCCACAGAAATAATATGTATAGTGCATGTTTCCAGTCTGTCAGGGAATACTGATAAGGAGCTTGTCTATATGTCGCAAAAGAGTGAGGTAGGAGAACTTCCCCCATGGAAAACTCTTACATGTTTAATTTTGCACCTAGATCTAATACCAAGAACGATGCAATAGAGTAAAAGAATCTTTGCAACCTTCATCGAGTCCTAAAGACTATCACAGAACTATCCTCCAACAAATCTAGCACAGAGGTCTGAAATGGTGATGCGCTGAACATCGGAACAAATCAGTCGATGGTATAATCCACCTTCAGGTGGATGGTGGGCTCTAGATGAACTGAACTTTGAGTCGCCAAATCTCAACCCGTGATGAGAGCAAACTCTCTCCTTGAGAAATTACAAAATTGATCTCATCCAATAAGAAACCATCTATCACTAGGTAAAGCGTCAATCCGTCTAACTTCACGGCTAATAAGGAAGTGTAGAAACATCTTGCACGTCTCTGTATTAGTCAACCACAATAAGAAATGACCAAAAGATTCGTCAATAAAGTCATGTACACTCATCATCTAGTTGATTGAGCTCTGCCTCTATCTCACCCAATATACCAAGTCGCGTATATTCGTTAATATACACAACCTCACGTTGATAGTTAAAGCGGACCTACTCCCAATTATGCTATGATTTATGAAAATATATTTTTATTAATCATTTTGATAGAAACTATTATTTTTTACCCTAACATAGAAACAAATCTTGGTCTTTGAAAGAATTGCAATTGAATTTTCGTCGTACCAAGAAAATTACAATTAACAACAGAGGACTCCTTATTTTCACTGACATTTACGAGTTAATCTCATGGAATAAATCGTGAAGGATATGTCTAATCATACTCATCCATTGAAGATTCATAGAATCTTCATTATTTGGCTTCAATTATTGGTGAGTATATACTTGAGGCACATAAACGCTCAACTAAACCGCTTTTCGTTAAAACCTAAATATGAAGACCTTAAATTAGATCAGTTTTCATGAAACCCTATAATGGGATTTTCATACAACCCTATAATGACATTTTCGTGGAACACTATTTAGACTAGTTTTCGTGGGAACCATGTGGACAAAAGTTTCATGCATGTAAGCATGATTTTCGTGTAGCTCGGAATTTTCGTGTATACATAATTTTCATGTAACTAAGAATATTTATGTAGACTGTAATTTTCGTGAATTTCATACATTCTGTGTGAGTTCTCGTTTTCGTGTAAAGATGAACTTTCATGTAAGGATGAATTTTCGTGTAAGGATGAATATTAATATAATTTTCATGCAGTGCCCTAATTATCAAACAGAAACTCATTCAATTCTCATAAAAAAAATAAGTGAGATTTCTTAAAAAAAATTAACAATACACGATAATTACAACAACAAAATTAAAGGAGAATTGAAAACTAACCAGTAAATCCATGCTAAAAATCCTTAGTTTGGCACAATCTTCTTCCACGAAAATGAGCAGCAAAAATGCTCACATGAAATGTATAAGGAACTTTACGAAACACCTGACAGATTCCCTACCATGTTCTCAAAGTTGATGGGGTGGTTGATGGATGTTGGAAGCTTTTTGACTAGTTAAAAGTATGTGTGGTAGTTGGCATGTGGAATAAATTACAAGGTATGTGATATTTAGGTCAAATATATTAGTGCAGTGATATTTGGGACCAATTTTAATGATTTTGTGGTAATAAGGGTCGGACTCCCAAAGTTAAATGTACAAATAAGTATTGATTTAACTGCAGAAATTCGAATTAAATTGTCATGGTCATGTTTTCTAGATTCTTAGATTCGTTAAGTTTCATGAATCTTAGAATCGTTGAGATGATTCTTAATTATAATCATTTATATATAAATTTAAACATGTACGTATTAAGAAACTTCTAAAAACATATTACATACAAAAATGAAGTATGATGACCCTAACCCTTATCTTGAAGGATAAGAACTCAAATAAGGACTGAGCATCGGTTACCAAATCGACTTATAAACCAAAATTGTTGGAAAATTGGTTTTGAGCCAATTGTAAACTGTGCGTCAAACGTTGACTTTTGTAGAAAGTTTTGACCACACATTGGTTACCATTATTTGTGTAGCCAAAGTTGAGCAAATGTGAAAGTATAGGGCAATAAATCGTTATACATTTTGAGTAGATGATCTAGTGCATTCTCACTCTCAAAATCAATTTTCGGTGAGTAGATTTCGATGCACAAAGTTAGTGGCCTAAACCTGTCTGGTGGCCGAATGTTGTCTCCGATGTTGGCAACATGACTAACAACATTGCTCGTCTGTGAAGCCCAAAATGTGAAGCCCATTGAGAAGTCCATTTGGAGAGGCCCATGGATATCCAAGTCCTCATGCACGTGGTCTAAAGTCATGGGGAGGTCACACCCAATTATTGGGGAGACTACACTAATT
This sequence comes from Scutellaria baicalensis, assembly GCA_005771605.1. NCBI lineage: Eukaryota > Viridiplantae > Streptophyta > Magnoliopsida > Lamiales > Lamiaceae > Scutellaria > Scutellaria baicalensis. The sequence goes on from CM016721.1 coordinate 28,924,649, forward strand.
TCATGGGAATTACACCCACTTATGGTAAGGTACACCAATTTGGTGAGAAGGTTACAATCAAGCATTTAATGTGATCACATCGGTTGGGACCATATAAATAGGGAATGCTTTTCATCGCATTACACGCACAAAAAAGCTCGAAAATCTCCTTGCAAAACACATGTTGGAACATATTTAAGTATGTTTCGATGAGACAAAACCACAGAATAGTAACCGTCATTCTATAAGCATAACCTATCTTAGGAAAGGTTACTGCAATGAGGTTACTGCAGATACGACAGAGAAAGCTTCAGAGAAAAGATACTGAAGAGAAATGGTGAAAGGAATCTGGTAGACGAAAAAGGATACTGCTTACTGCAGGAAGCTACCTGGAAGAGACTATGCTTAAAGCATACTGCAAAGCAGCAAGCTACCGAAGACTCAAGCTACCTGACAGGAAGCTACCTGGAAGAGACCATGCCGAAGCATACTGCAAAGTAGCAAGTGACAGAAGCTTAAAGCCACCTGAGAGCAAAGCCAGGAAGAGAGCTACAAAGCAAGCATGGGAAGAAAACTAGAAGTTACCGGTAGAGAGAAGAGGAATGGAGCCAATCAGATGAAGCCACGTGGAAAGCAAAAAACTGGCGTGTATCAGAAGGAGTGCAGTGCATTTAATGATGGAAATCTACCTACCTACAACGGGCAGATTTCCTAATATATAAATAGAAGAAGACTGAGAAGTGAGAGAGAAGAAGCAAGCACAATAGAGCGTAGAGATAAGCTCGTAGAGAGAAGAGAGAAGCGCACAAGAAAGAAATAAAGAGCGCAAGAGAGAGCTCCGAAGAAAAAATGTAGAAAAGAGGGGGAAGGGTATATAGAAAAGAAAAGGAAAGAAAAGAGTGTATAAAAGATTAAAAAAAGAAGAAAACTCAAACACTCTATGCCCAGAAACACATATTCAGTCACTCAGTCCAGGCAGCAAGCTACAACAGATCAACCTGCAAAAGAAGCCTAAGCTTGCTGTATCCAGTTGAAGAAGAATAAGACTAACCTTTTAAGGACTGTCTCGGAGTGCTTAGTCAGGAATAGGATCCTGATAAGCTGTTCGCTTTCTAAAGGAGAAAGCAAGGATCCTGAGGGATTAGAGAGGATCCTGTGTGGGTCAGTTAGGAGAGTAGGCAAGCAGCTGTGAGCAGCTATGTGTAAGCTTGTTACTTACTTGTTAAGTCAGTGTTGTAATAGATAGGGCTATGTAAATTAACAAGCTTAACAAATGTTCCCTCTTGTGAAGAGGCAGAAAGGATGTAGAAGGATTACTCCACCTTCGAACCTCTGTATATCCATGCGTTTATCTGTGCTTACTGTTCTATATGCATATCTTATGTTAGATGAATGTCTTCCATATTTGGTCTTTTAAGGAGAGGAAGCTTCCGGTATATAACTCTGATAAGTAACCTCCCAAAAGGTTACTGTCTCTCGACCTAAGCCTCTTGGAAAGAAGAAAAGTTTAAAAATTGAATAAGCTTATATTCACTCCTACCCCTCTAAGCCTACTACCACTTGGGACCAACAAGTGGTAATGGATAAAACGTCCAACAAATGATATCTGATACCAACAAGTGGTATTAGAGCAGGTTAGATGAAATGTATGATCTAATCGATCTATCCAGATCCCATCTTTGATAAACATCTCTCTCTCTCTCTTTCTCTCTCTCTCTCTCTCACATCATAGATCAGAAAAATCCATTGCCTTCGTGAAGGATATGATTGATGTGAAGACAACAAGCAGCTAAGAATAATATTGGAAAACAAGCTGAGTTATGGAGAAAAACTGTTCAGAAGCAAGAAGTTGGTGAACAGCAAGCTATGTCCGAGGAACAGGCTGCTAAACAAGAAGTTGTGCCTGAGGAGTAAGTTCCTACTTAATGAAGAGCAAACCAACAAGTGAAGTAGGTTGCTGAGCAAAAAGAGGAAGCTAGTACAAAGCAAATCTCGGAGTATGGACCATACTGGAACCTCTAGACAACAACAATGAGCAAACAAGTAATCTTGGAAGAAGTCAAGCGAAGGAATGTAAGAAGAGAAGCTCACTCCATCAACCAGACCATCCTCCAGAAGGAAGCAAGGGATGAAAGAGGATCTACTCTTTAAACCAACTCTCAAAAGGAGAATGACGATGACCAGGTACCTCGCTCTAATTTGCTTTTATTTTTATTTTTTTGCAAGTCTTTTTTATATATCTGGTTAGATACTCAAGTGATCCCATGAGAATCAACAATCAAGAAAGCCAAAAGAAAGAATCTTCAGCTCAAAAGGGAATACATTGATCAGATGACTGAAGATAACATGCTTGAAATCTTCTAAACACTTGACTTGAAAATGAGAGGGGAAGCCTGTACGTTGACTTTCAAAGAGGATGCTTCACCTACTCATGCAGAAACATCAGGATTACCTAAAATTATACTGAAAGTGACCCTACATCTTAAAAGAGGTAACCATAAAGTAAGGGGAAACTTCTAGTACAAATCAAGGTAACTTAGCAGGCAAAAGAGTTAAATCCTTGAAGAAGCCCAAAGGATACGAGTATGCTGTAAAATGTCTACAACAACCTAACATTCCCTAAGGAAACCAAGCAGAGCAGCAACTCCAAAAAGGACATAGGCATCAGACCTTTGAGCAACCAAGAAGTAGATTTACAGGCTTAAAGAGGTCCTACGTATACGAAAGCAAGCTGAAAGGAACCTATTTGCAAAATCAATAGGAAGCAGACACAAGAGCACCCCAAGATGTGATTGCAACAGGAAGCTGAATACTCCAAAGAAGGATGTTTCACCCTAGATCATAGGCTACTGAATCTAGGGGAAAGACTTGACGAAGTTGAAGAAAAATGAAGTTCTGACAATAGAATGCTGGACACCAGAGTACTGGATACCAGGTAGCTGGATAACAGGACGCTGGATATCAGAATGCTAGACACCAGGTTGCTGGATACTAGGTCGCTGAACACCAGGACGCTAGACACCAAATTTATGGATACTAGGTCACTAAACAATCAGGATACATATCTTCAAGTCACTGGAAAAGAGGTCACTAGTGAGTTACAACTTATCAAATGCGGTGGTTACCAACTTTCGGTAACGTATGCGCATGAAAAGTGGAAGTAGACCACCTTTTTCAGAACCCTAGGATGATCTCAACCGTGCGATCAGATAAATCTAAGGGTGGAGAATCAAATGTTAACCACATACTCAAGCAATCAACTCATGCAGAAGCAAATAGTAAAAGTTGTGGTAACTGCCAACAACTTTGTTGGAAACCGGCGAAGGAGTTAATGAGATCTTTAAAGATCTAACCCTAACCGTAGGATCTCACAAAACAGGGAGTATCTCAAACTCTATATATACATGCACTTCTTATTCTTCATCTTCAGTCAAAAACCCTGTCTTATCCTTGATACAACATGGCACCAGATTGTTGGAAACCATTCTCTTCATTCTTTCTTAGAAACACATTCTCTGCAAATAATCAACCAAGCATCTCTCAAATCACGAAAAGTCACCTCTCACGCTTGACACTTGCTAAGTAAGTCTTTCTCAGAAGACTCGATCTTCTAGCTTACTTCCCTCACCTCAATTCCAAAGGACTTTGCACCCAAGTTCTCCTCTTAGAGGTCGGAGATAGAGTGGAAAGGTCCCTCTCAAGTAACCCTAGAGCTTTAGCTCGTCGATAATGATAAAAAGGGGAAAGAAACTGCGAAGAATCTTGGAAGATCAAAAGTCTTACAAAGGTAGAGAAGAGAAGATTCCAGCCCTTCAAGGGTGTTGGATGAATTCTGCTTACAAGGGGCTGAGCTGGAGAAATAGTAGGAGGAGTTGGTAAGATTATATCAAGAGAGAGGCTGCAGCAAGCTACTGTGCCAAGGCTCTCTCCCTCTTCTAAGGACCCTCCCATCTGTTTTCCTTCTCTCTTCCGAATAAGCCTCTTCATCTTTTTGCGCTCATCTCCAAAATCAAAGAGGAAAACCAACTGGGAGCAAGAACTTGCACCCAAAAGAGGGAAAAAGCTAGACTGCAGAAAGAAGCCAGCAGCAAGCAAAAGGGGAAAAGAAAGAAAGGAAAGAGCAAGAGAAAGAAGAATGAGTCAAGATAGAATGTTTACATTGTACTTTGCTTATTGCGTTGTATTGTAAATGGTTCATCTATATAAAATATATTTTGTTCTCTAAAGCTCACTCGTTGTGACCTTTCGTTTAGACTTATATGTGATTTGATGAAAGCAGTATGCTCTATCTTTATATATCATACATCTGCTTTCTATGCTTAAATGATTATGTACTTTTGATCTTATATGCAAAGGTTTTGTCATCATCAAAAAGGGGGAAATTGTTGGAACATATTTAAGTATGTTTTGATGAGACAAAACCACAGAATAGTAACCGTCATCCTATAAGCATAACATATCTTAGGAAAGGTTACTGCAACAAGGTTACTGCAGATACGACAGAGAAAGCTTCAGAGAAAAGATACTTAAGAGAAATGGTGAAAGGAATCTGGTAGATGAAAAAAGATACGACTTACTACAGGAAGCTACCTGGAAGAGACTATGCTTAAAGCATACTGCAAAACAACAAGCTACCGAAGACTCAAGCTACCTGACAGGAAGCTACCTGGAAGAGACCATGCCGAAGCATACTCCAAAGTAGCCTGAAGCCTAAAGCCACCTAAGAGCAAGGCCAGGAAAAGAGCTACAAAGCAAGCATGGGAAGGAAGCTAGAAGTTACCGGTAGAGAGAAAAGGAATGGAGCCAATTAGATGAAGACAAGTGGAAAGCAAAAAGCTGGCGTGTATCAGAAGGAGTTCAGCGCATTTAATGATGGAAATCTACCTACCTTCAACGAGCAGATTTCCTAATATATAAATAGAAGAAGACTGAGAAGTGAGAGAGAAGGAGCAAGCACAATAGAGCGTAGAGATAAGCTCGTAGAGAGAAGAGAGAAGCGCACAAGAAAGAAATAAAGAGCGCAAGAGAGAGCTCTGAAGAAAAAGCGCAAAAAAAGAGGGGGAAGGACATATAGAAAAGAAGAAGAGAGAAAAAAGTGTATAAAAGATAAAAAGAGAGAAGAAAGCTCAAACACTCTATGCCCAAAAATGCATATTCAGTCACTCAGTCCAGGCAGCAAGCTACAACAGATCAACCTGCAAAAGAAGCCTAAGCTTGCTGCATCCAGTTGAAGAAGAAGAAGACTAACCTTTTAAGGACTGTCTCAGAGTGCTTAGTCAGGACTAGGATCCTGATAAGTTGTTCGCTTTCTAAAGGAGAAAGCAAGGATCCTGAGGGAATAGAGAGGATCCTTTGTGGGTCAGTTAGGAGAATAGGCAAGCAACTGTGAGCAGCTATGTATAAGCTTGCTATTTACTTGTTAAGGCAGTGTTGTAATAGATAGGGCTATGTAAATCAACAAGCTTAACAAATGTTCCCTCTTGTGAAGAGGCAGAGAGGATGTAGAAGGATTACTCCACCTTCGAACCTCTGTATATCCATGTGTTTATCTGTGCTTACTGTTCTATATGCATATCTTATATTAGATGCATGTCTTCCATATTTGGTCTTTTAAAGAGAGAAAGCTTCCACAATATAACTCTGATAAGTAACCTCCCAAAAGGTTACTGCCTCTCGACCTAAGCCTCCTAGAAAGAAGAAAAATTTGAAAATTGAATATGCTTATTCACCCCCTCTCCCCTTCTAAGCCTACTACCACTTGGGACCAACAACACACCTCTCATAGCATACTTTGCAAAATCCAAAGTTGCATCTTTTGAGCATATATAATGTGATCTTGTCCACCCACCATTTGAGTTCGCTGGAACTTCAAATTTTGTGGTGCTACTAATTTGAAGACGAAGTCATTTTACCTTTGGGGATGTTACGTCAATTTGTGAGCACTAGCCGAGACGTATTCATCTTTAAGGGGAAAGGTCTAACTTGAACTTGACTATCCCTGTTCGTGATCTGTTCCTGCTGCTATAGTAGAGGTCTGTTCGTGTAGGACTGCAAAGTCAAAGGAAGCGGAAGGCTACTCAATATCTTTCTGTTGCTTTAGTGTTACCTGTAGTATCCCTAACACTTCTGACAACATCAGGTTCTGTCTCTAGTGTTATCTGTTGTGTTCCCAACATTTCAAGGAGCATTTTAGTTCTGTAATTGTTCAATTTTTTGCAATCGTTGTAACTCGACATTGTTCAATGGCCCTAAACACCAACAAAAATTCTAGTATATTATTTCGGTTAAATACTATTGAATTTCGGTTGGACAAAATTTTGGCAAAAAAATAACTCAATGAGTTGGTTACAAAATCAAAACAAAAAGCAGCAGGGTTTTTTTTTTCCCAAAAAAGGGTGCCTCACTCAGGTAGCTATTCCATGACAAACTCATATGTATTTGAGTAAGTTGTATATCCATCATCTTGTTAATCATTTTATGTGAGATGATTTAACTCAGAAGTATATTTCATAATTCACATATAAATTTATGAAAATAAGTTTGGTTATAAGTACGTAAAAAGGACCATCTTACAAAAATTATATGTGAGACCGTCACACGAAAATATAGATGGCCATCTCAAAAAAAAATTGTAAATATTATTCTATCAGTAACAGAAGGACAAGCATACAAAATTCTCCATATGGAGACAGTGTAATACAATCAAACCATTATATACCCCCTCTCCATCAATGGAATTGCTCTTGAAATTGATCATTTATACTATGCTTAAAACATGAATATAACTCTATTATGTTATATCATAAGTAATCATTTGACCAGTCAAATTAAATAAACCTACCAATTTATTATGCAATCCAAGCTCCTGAAAGTCTTCATAAGCACACAACTTCATCACTAATGAATCTACTTATGCTAGTCATGAAAATATAATAGTACACATATGATACCTTAAAAATATACGAGTGATACCTATAGAACAAAAAAACGTGCATTGGAATATTTTGAATGTAGTTCCTTCAAGTGGTTATGATAAATATTATAAATATATTACAAATACTCTTTAAAGGTGTTATAAAATTACATGCATGTATATGACATAATAAGAACAAAAATATTCTATAATGGTAATATTATAGTAATACTTTTAAGGTACTATAGTAATTACACTAAATTAAATATATATTATGAAGTTACATGCATGAAAATACTTATTCATATCATATTTCATTATTCAAAGCATATACAATATACAAAGGCAAGGCTAAGGTTACTGTTGACAATACCGCTGCGGGACATGGATCCCTAGGTTACTGTTAGACACGGTTGAGGAACAAGAGAATGGCGTGGCTGAGGCGCTTGATACACATGACATGGATGCTCTTAGGAAAAGACGTCTAATCTTTCGGGGTCAGGCAGCGGTCTTGACCATCATGCCAGGTCCGAAGTCTCATAGGAAACTGGCTGGGGTGCAGCTTTATATTGGTCCTCCTCTGCTGATAACTTCGTTATTTGATGCATTTTGGAGCTTAATTTCATATTATTTTGTGTTGAAAATGATGTAATAGTGAGATTTCATTTAGATTTCATTATCTTTTTAAGATTTCACGTTTTTGCTTGATTGGAAAGGAATTTGATAGGTTTTAGCACAAAATGAAAGTCCAATGGAATTTAACGTCAAATTCGAGTCGAGATAGGGAGTTGATAACGCACAATTATGGAAGAAAACTAATATCTCGAGATCTAAAAGTCCAAATTTAATATTTCTTATCTTGTTGGAAAACTAAGAGGTAGTTCTAAAACTTTTATTTTGGAAGTCTTCATTAGTTCTGCCTCCAAGAACGCAGAATATCACAAGAAGCTGAAAGTCATGCAAGAATGTCCTAATTTTCATCTTGACAGGATTCCAGTAAATTGGGCATAACTTGGTGTATAAAACAGATCTTGGGCTGAAATTAGTGTCATTGTATAGCTAACTTCAAGGGATACAATGGTCATAAAGATGTCAAAGTCCAATTCGAGCATAAAATAGGTCAAAAAGAGTTTGGAAGTCATAACCCGGGTGAGGTCGGGTCACAATGCACGAGCTGAGTAGCCAGCAAAATTCGAAGCACCGACCTGACCCGGGTCACGGGTGACCAGCCCGGGTCATGTGTTTTTCTCCCCAGATTTCTGTTTTGTTGTCCGATATGGGTGGGGTCATCCGAATCCGGCCAGGCCACGTTTCGTTTGGCTGTTTCAGACCCGTTTCGACTAGAACTCTAATCCACACAAGGATTCATCCACATCCAAATACACATCCACATCTTGAGAGCAAACAAGAAAGCAAGGATTGGAAGATTCAAGAGTTAAGAGGAGCAACCAACGATTACAAATTCAATAAGCTTTTCTTTGATTTATTTCTAGTTTTGATCATGTCGTTTTGTAATTTATTTTACTTTGCGAACATGATTTTTGGCTAGGGGTCTCGTGATCTTAGGACACGAGAGTAGTTCTATGGATTTTTTATTGAATATCTAGATTTAATCTTTCCTCTATTCCATGATATTTTATTCATGCTTGCTTGTGCTTATTTCATGTGTGAATCCTGATCAAATTTATGCATGCTCTAATTAATTGGATTGAGATCGAGAGAAGATATCTGATTATAGATTTGGGAATGCATGACTCAATTAAATTTCCTGGATCGAGAGATTGGTAAATAATTGGGGTGAGAATATGATCTTAGGAGCTTTTAGGAGTTGGTTATTAACTGTGAGGTAGAGATACAGACATTAATAATCAATCAACGGGTTAAGTTGCTCGAGAGAGATGTTAATATACAATCGTGATTGCTCACATAAAATAATTAGATTTGGAGTAGGTCTCTTGTGATTCAGGTGCATGAATCTTAGATCCATGCACCCGGGTCGGATCCGGATTGGGGGGACCGCACCTTTTTTTTTTTTTCGCACATGATTTTTAAAAAAAATCACATACCAATAGGTATGTTAGACATACCTTTAAGCTATGTTAAACATACCAGTTCTACCTAGATTTCATGCCTCGTCTTTTGGTACATACCACTACGTTATGTTAGACATACATTTACGTTGTGTTAGACATACCTTTATGTATACTTAAACATACCTTTGTATATGTTAGGCATACTTTTGCATATAGTTAAACATACCTTTATACATGTTACACATACCTTTGTATATAGTTAGACCTACCTACACATGGTTGGTCTAACTATACACAAAGGTTGGTTTAACTATACACAAAGGTTGGTCTATTTGAGCGAATTTTGGATGAGCTTCAGTACAAGTATTCAGTGCGTGGGAGCGCGTGCAGGCGCGTGGGAGGCGCGTTTTGGGCACGTGAACGGGTCGGGTCAGATGCATGGATCTGAGATCCATGGACTGACTCATAAAAGTTTTTACCTTGGATTTGAGGTTGATTTTTGCTAGATTAGTAAATTTGTTTGAAGTAGAATGAAATCGTTGTCGTGGGATCCTTGTTTGAATCTTGATTTTCTTGATTTTTGCTTGTTTGATATTTTCTTTCATTTATTTGTCTTTAAATATAGGTTAATTAGATTTAAGTCTCTTAATTCGGTCACCTAGATAAAATTAGGTAAATTAATTAGGTAGTTAACATCGTTCTAATTCAGTTGTCTCTGTGGGATCGACATTGCTCGCCCTATCTACAGTTGACACCGTACACTTGCGGTATAGGCTAGAAATAGACCATCGATCAAGTTTTGGAGTGTGTGTGCGTGATTATGTCATTAGTGCTGGGACGGAGTCGCAGGCTTTGAAGGCTATGTCGCTAGCTTCTTCTAATAGGTGGTCTGACATTGTTGATGAGGACGATGAATTAACACGTTTGGGGTGCCATTCTTATCAGAATTTATAATCATGATATTCCTTTATTGGAATATCAGGGATGTCGGTAACCCCGCGCTCAACATGCTCTCTCTGAGCTTTACCGTATTCAAAAGCCATTTATTTTATGTGTCGTTGAGCCTAAGGTTTCTTTTGCGTCCATCCCTCAGGGTTACTGGACTAAGCTCAACCTTTCCTTTCTGGCAGAGAGTCATAGGAGCGGATATGTGGGTTCTTACCCATGGGAATCTAGCTGATTTTGAGGTTCAGTTTAATGAGAATGTAAAAATATTTCACACATTATCAAATGAAAGATACAACATTATATAGACTGAGAGAGTTACAACAAACTTCCTAAAATCTCTCTCAGTCAATCAATTACAAAGATACACAAAATTATACAAAATATGAGAATATATTTTATCCCTTAATACGCCCCCACAAAATCGACGTCCCATTGGCGACGGAGAGTTTTGATCGAAGAGATTGAAGCCGTGTGCGGGGTAATGGCTTTGTGAGCAAGTCAGCGAGTTGATCGGCTGTGTGAACATATGTAACAGAAAGACAGCCTTTAGATGCAAGGTCTCTTACGAAATGAAGATCAATGGCTATATGCTTCATTCTTGAGTGTTGCACCGGATTGAGTGCAAGTCGTGTGGCACCCATGTTGTCGCAAAGAAGGCGAGGAGGCTTTGAAGAAACAATACCCAATTCACTAAACAAATGATGAAGCCAACAAACTTCAAATGCAGCGGAAGCTAAAGCTCGATACTCTGCCTCAGTGGACGATCGAGCGACACCTCATTGTTTACGAGAGCGCCAAGAAATGGGGCTAGAACCAAGAAAAATCACATATGCAGAGGTGGATTTACCATCACCCAGATCTCCACCAAAATCAGAATCGGTATAGGCAGTGAGTTGAAGAGATTGGTGAGACAACGATTTTTGTAATAGAAGGCCATGATAAAGTGTACCTTTCAGGTAACGAAATAAACATTTTACAGCGTCCCAATGTGAAGCTGAAGGAGAAGACATATGTTGGGCTAGCTTGTTTACAGCAAACGCAATATTCGGTCTTGTAAAGGTGAGATATTGGAGTCCTCCGATTACACTTCGATATTCTGTGGCATCAGTGGAACCTTCGACGGAGGACGTCTTATGTGATATAGGTGTAGTAAGGGGCTTGACGCCATCAAGATGAAACCTTTTAAGAAGGTCAATCGTATATTTGTGTTGAGACAAAAATAGACCTTCCCGGCAAGACGTAACTTCGATGCCAAGAAAATATGTCAAAGGACCCAGATCTTTCACCACGAAAGCATTGTGTAGATGTTTTATGAGGGCTGAAATGGTGCGAGTGCAAGAGCCAGTAATGACTAAATCATCAACAAAAGCAAGGACCAATAGTGTAACCGGTTCACGGCGGTAGATGAAAAGGGACGAGTCGGCACATGATTGAGTGAAACCAAATGAGAAAAATGCCGAGGAAAGTGCATTATTCCACGCACGGGGGGCCTGTCGGAGGCCATATAATGTACGCCGTAGAAGACAGACATGTCCAGGAGAGGCAGAATCAACGAATCCTGGAGGCTGACTCATATACACCGGAACATCCATTGAACCATGAAGGAACGCATTACTGACATCCATTTGTCGCAGCGGCCAATTGAACTGAAGTGCAATGGAGAGAACGGTGCAAATTGTGGCCGGTTTTACAACAGGACTAAAAGTTTCCCGAAAATCAATACCAGGGCGTTGTTGAAATCCTTTGGCAACTAGTCTGGCTTTATACTTCTCAACAAAACCATCAGGATGTCGTTTGACACGAAAAACCTATTTGCATCCTATGATATTGGCACCGGATAGTGGTGGAACTAAATCCCATGTGCCGAACTTTTGTAAAGCGGTAAACTCGTCTGCCATAGCAGCCCGCCAAAAGGGATGAGAAAGAGCCTGTTTAACTGTAGTTGGTTCAAGAGTTGCTGGAATCAGGTGTTTAGTAGCCATGAGAAAACGTTTTGGCTTGTGAATGTTATTGAGACTTCTTGTTCTCATACCATGTGTACGGGCAGCAGGTGGCTGCGGAACTGGTTGTGCAGATGGTAGCGTTTCTTCAGTAGGATTGAGAGTTGCAGCAAGTATTTAGGTGACAGTAGTTGAGGAAGGGGCAGTAAGTACAACTGGTCCTTGATCAACAGCAGGTGCTGATGCAGAGGAGTCACCCGACGGAGCTGACTCGGATGAATATGCAGTTTCTGGGAGAACCGAGATGGCGAGGGTCCGTTGACCAGATAACAGAGGTGATAGAGAGGTGAAACCTGGAAAAATATCTTTATGAAAATGAACATGCCTCGATAAATAAATGCGGCTGGATTGCGGATCAAAACACCTGTACGTATGTTGAGATGTGGAATAACCTACAAATATGCAAGAGAGGGATGGCGGCGTTAGTTTTCCAGGCAAATAAAGATGCAACCATGGGAAGCATTGACATCCAAAAATACGAAGCTTCTGGTAGTTTGGGTCTTTACCAAAGAGAGCATGGAATGGACTTTTGCAAAACAGCAGTGGGCATTCTATTTATTAAATAAACAGCCGTTTGCACAGCGAATGACCAAAAAGATGGCGGTAAAGACGCATGATGAATGAGTGCTCGACTGACCTCCAAAATATTTCGGTTACGCCTCTCAACTAGACCATTTTGCTCATGGGTGTGAGGAGCAGTTGTAAACCAAGAAATGCCATGTTGATTAAGATACGATCGTAAAGCAGTAAACTCACCTCCATTATCAGAGTAAAAGTTCTGAATAACATGCCCAAATTGCTTTTCAACCAAATTTCGAAACTGAGAAAATATAGAAACAACTTCGGACTTAGCACGTAATGGATACACCCAACAATAACGAGCAAATAAATCAACCATCAGTAAAAAATATTTGTGACCATCCACAGAGATAACTGGCGTAGGGCCCCAAACATCCGCATAAATAAACTCTAAATGATGAGAAACATTAAATGATGTCTTGTAGAAAGATAATTTATGAGCCTTACTCAATCGACATGAAACACAGTTTGAGTCCTCAAAACGGGAATGTTGTATTATAGGTAATCGAAAAAAACTAAGAATAAAAGAGCTGGTGTGCGAAGAAGGGTGCCCAAACCGAGCATGCCATGAAAATGAGGAGGTGCGAGTTCCAATTGCAGCATATACCATAGGACCACCAGATGTTGTAAGGGGAAACAACCGGTACAAACCCTCCTGACAAGGTCCCTTAAGTAGATGTGCCCCCGTGTTAAGATCCTTAATCACATAATAAGAAAGAAAAAATTCCATGGAGACATGATTAGCTGCTGTAAATTTACTAACGAACAAGAGGTTTTGCATGGCCGTAGGAACGCACAAGACATCATTTAAAATAAACTTGCGGATAGGAAATATAATATGTGATGTACCCGTATGAGAAATGGGAAGGCCTGTACCATCGGCAATGTGAACTTCGTCCGTCCCATCGTATTCCGAGTGGATAGATAAATTACCCAAGTCGGACGTGAGATTGTGAGAGGCCCCCGAATCAACAAGCAAAGGCAAACTAGTATTAGCAGGTGAGGATTGGGCAGAGTTTGCCACAGTTGGAGGACGGCGACAATAGAGAGCAGTGTGTCCTGGTTGATCACAAAGCTGACAAGTAACTTGAGAATGACCAGAAAAATTTGAATTACCTGTATTAGAGGAATGACCGCCAAAAGAACCACGACGGGATTGAGAATTGCGTGGACCAGATGAATTATTGCCACCGCTATTAGAGAAGCCACATTGAGAGTAAGCACCGCGACTGGTCTGCTGCTGTCCTCGATAGGATTGGCCAGAACCACGGGATTGAGAACGAGCCGTATTTGCCATAGCAAGTAATTGTTGTTGAACAGATTCCTGAGTTTTTAGAGACATTTCATGTTCGATAAGGAGATCATGTAATTCCTCAAACCTGAGAGGGGTCTCACGAGCCCTGATTGGTCCAACGATGGAGGCATATTCTAGACCAAGACCATTGATGATGAATAACGTCAAATCATCAGAAGAAACCGGCTGATCAATGAGTGCAAGCTTGTCGGCCTTCACCTTGACATAGTGAAGATATTCAGTGATCATGCGATCACCCTTGTGGATGCGATACAGATCACTCTTCAATTGATTGACACGAGCCCGAGATTTTCCAGCAAACAAGCGATTAAGAATCGCCCAAGCATCAGCGGTCGTGCTAGTAGAAGCGACCAAAGGAAGCACAGTGGCGGATAGAGATCCAAAGATGGCAGCAAGTAAAAGCTGGTCTTGACGAATCCAATGGGTAACGTCCTCAGCGTTGGAGCCGTCGTTGAGGAGGGTCGGGCATTTGTTGGTGCCATCAACAAATCCTAGGATATTATGGCCGCGTAATAGTGCCACAAGATGAGCCCTCCATGAGGGATAGTTGTTGTGATCAAGTTGTATAGGAAGATGATGATGTGCTGTAATCGGCACAATCGTTGGTCGAGAACTGGGAGAGGCGGAGGTTATCTCAGAAGTTTCAGTAATGACAGCCATGGTGTTTGGCAGAGAAAGGAGGCGACGGTGTGTGTGGTGAGTAAAGTAGGTTTAGATCACAACCTCTCGTGATACCATAATGAAAATGTAAAAATATTTCACACATTATCAAATGAAAGATACAACACTATATAGACTAAGAGAGTTACAACAAACTTCCTAAAATCTCTCTCAGTCAATCAATTACAAAGATACACAAAATTATACAAAATATGAGAATATATTTTATCCCTTACTTCTGACGAGCTCATTTTTATTCATGGAAAGATCAGGAATGTACCTTTTAGATTCGGTTTTGTGCATGGTCATATGGGTTGCGTGCACCACCGATTGCTGTAGGCTACTTTAGCCTGTTTGGCCATTGGACCGACTTTTGTCATGGGGATTTTAATGTTGTTCTTGGTGCTCATGAGCGATCTTGCCGACTTCCCCCAGAGCATCGGTCTTGCGCAGATTTTCATGAAATGATTAACATATGTTCCCTCATGAACCACCCTCGACAGGTAATTTCTATACTTGGTCTAAATTCCATGCTTCATTTGGTCTTATGGAATCTAAGCTTGATCACTATTTGGTGAATGCGGAGTTTCTGATCTTTGGTTGTCTGTATCCGCGGTGGTGGGACCCAAATTTATCTCGGATCATTGTCCTCTTTCTGTTTTTTGTGAGGATACCGTCAGTCATGAGCCTATTCCTTTTCGCTTTCAGAAAATGTGGACTGCTCACCCTGGTGGGACCAAAATTTATCTCGGTGCTGCCAATGCTATGGCTGTTGTGGTAAAAAAGTTGCATCGTCTTAAGGAGTAGAACTTTTCTGTCTTTGGAGACATTCATAGAAGGGTTGAAATGGCCTCGGACGAGCTCAACAAGGTCCAGGCTAATATTGTTGTGGATGGGTATTCTGAGGAGCTCTTATGTGATGAGGTTGACGCTCAACTTCATCTCAACAAGATGCTTGATCGACAGGTTATTTTTTTGAGGCAAAAGAGTCGGGCTGACTGGCTTAAAGATGGTGATAAACTCTTCATTTTTCCATAAAAGGATAAAGATGAAAATTAAGCATAAGACCATTACACATCTTACTGTTGGTGATTCAACCATTTCGGATTGGCTACTAGCTTCATCAACTAATTTTCATATTTGTTCACTTTACAGCCCTAGACGCACGAGGTCTATTTTCTTGTCCTATCTGATCATGATAACCAGCTCCTTATTAATATTCCTTCGGATGAGGAGGTGCGAGCCACGATTTTTGATATGTCTCCAGATAAGGCCCTTGAACCTGATGGTTTTGCTGGCTCTTTCTATCACACTTCTTGGGACCGTATTGGAGGGGAGGTTTGTGATGTTGTCTGGTTCTTCTTCCTCAAAAAGTATTTTCATCCGAGTTTGAATTCGAGTTTCATGGTCTTCATTCCTTTAAAGAGTGACGCCCTTCGTGTTGAGGATTATCGTCCCATTGTTCTAAGCAATTTTCTCTTTAAAATTATCACCAAAATTATGGCAACAAGGCTAGGCTAGGTTCTTCCTTCTTTGGTTTCGACAACTCAGTTTGGTTTCATTAAGGATCGGGATATTCACTGTAAAGAATTGAACAAACATGTTTTGATGAGAAAAAAACATTATAAAAGAGCATTTAAGAAATGTTACTGGTAATCAAAGTGAAGAAGGCTACTCCACACTGAAAGAACAGAGAGCTATCTGCAAGGACGCTACATCAAGCATATTGCAGAACTGAACTAATGCAGCAACCTACAAGCGAATGATCTGAGACTAAGACTAGGAAGAATAAATTCAATTATGAGGATCTTGCTGAGTTACCAGTAGAGACAAAAAGAATAAAGTCTATCAAAAGAAGACACGTATGCAACGAGGATGCTCCAGAAAGGAAGAAAGAGTGACCGCATTAAATGAAGTGTACAATGAAGATCAAATGAATTAAATGCCGAAGATTTGTCTCACTTCAACGGGAAAATTGTCCAACCTATAAATAGAGGAGACTGAAGACTGAAGAAATACTGAAGAACTGATCTTACAACTCTCATACGCAAATTCAAGCTCTCAACACTCAAAGGAAATCACATATCTATTTAGTCACTCGGTCAAGCAACAAGATACAACAGAGTAATCTGCACTTAGAAGTTTAAGCTTGTTGCACCAAGTTGAAGAAAACTGTAAACATATCTTTTATAGATTATGTTTAGGAGTTCTTAGTGCTAGGAACAATTTACTGCTAAGCTTTTCGCTCTTTGTAGAAAGAGTGAGGATCATGTCTGGGTGGGTCAGTTGGTCGAGTAGGCAAGCAACCTGTGTAGAAAGACTTGCTACTCTTTGTTGAGTCTGTGTTGTAATAGCTAGGGCTGTGTAATAGCTTAAGAAGAGGCACATAGGACGTAGAAGGGTTACTCCACCTTCAAACCTCTGTATATCGCTCTGTGTGCTTTCTTATCTTACTTTATATCTATCCTGCTGCATATCTAACCAAACATCATACTGCACTTGCATTAAAATCTGATTTCCATATCTTGTGTTTTCATAAAAGCATTTCCGTGCACAAAACTCTAAGTTCAAATTGTCCAATAACCTTCCAAAAAGATTATTGCAGTACTGAGAAGCTGTCTAGCTACCTGCGCAGTGAGCTGAACTGTATGTCTTTGAAGAAAAGTTTGAAAAATTAGAGAAGCTTTATCCACCCTTCTAAAGCTTCTACCACTTGGGATCAACATTCAGGATATCTTTCTTGCTTCAGAATGCTTTAATCTGTTGCTTTGGCTGTCAATCTGGGAACAACATGATTTTCAAGATTGACATCACTAAGGCGACTGACACTTTGGAGTGGCCTTTCCTTATGCATATTCTCGGTAGATTCGGCTTTCACACTACCTTTGTGAATTGGGTGTCATCTATCATTGGTTCTACTAAGCTGTCTATTCTTCTTAATGGAACCCCTCGGGGCTATTTTGGCATTTCGAGAGGGGTTCAACAAGGGGATCCTTTAAAGCTTGCTTGGCGCTTTCTTACGATGAATAATAATGCATATTTTTCTGTTCTTCGAGAGCGCTTCATGGCTAGTCTTGGATTGCCTCCTCATCGGTTTGGTGTGCGCTCAAAGGCCCTGTGTCGGACCTTCTGAGTAGGGTTGTAAAAGAATCGAATCTTTTTGATTCGATTCGGTATTCGAATTCGAATATAGTGATTCGAATTCAAAAAATATAAATAAGAATCCGAATAAGAATACCTTTTTATATTCGTATATTATCCGAATATGAATAAGAATATGGCGGTATTCGATTCGAGCATTCGCGAATATATTCGAATAATTATATATATATATATATATATATACTCATAAATGGAATTCCACATATTTATAAGTAATGCCTAAGTATTAGTATTATATAATTACAGTGAAATAATTCCTAAAAATTGCCTAAGTATGTAAAAAGTGATAATAATTCCTAAGTATCTAAAACTTGAAACCTTATCTCTCTTATCTCTCATTCAAGTATTATTTTATTGTTTATTTAAGTACTATGTAGGCATATTAATTTGAGAAAAATAAATATTTGATTTTTTTTTAAATTTTAAGTTTAAAACTTTCGAATACGAATATTCGAATATTTGTATTTATATTCGAATATGTTAAACGAATCGAATAAGAATCACATTTGTTATTCGAATAATAAACGAATACGAATACGAATATTTCGAATAGTTAAACGAATACGAATAGAATATCATGGTATTCGATTCGATTCGATTCGTTTACAACCCTACTTCTGAGCGACGGACGATGGATCCCCGGGAACGGAAAAGTCATTTGTTTTTTGGATTATATAGTATGTTTCTGTATATAAATAGAACTTAGAAAGTTTTATAAGCTCAGCAAAGAGCAGTTTTAGTGCAGTAGGTGGAGCAGTAAATGCTCGCCAATATACCTGAAAAGGCAAGATATATAAACAAGAATGCAAGCCCTATCAATTGTCAATATTATCATCTAAGAATGTATAAACTGATTTAATCATCATCATCAACAGTAACAGCTTGTCTATGATAGTTCTAGCTAGCTATATATTATTTATGTTACATATACAAGAAAATGTAAAGACCTAATGGGGGTGGCTTCAAGACATATATATCATCCCCAAGAATAAGTAGTCGCCTTCTATCTTCGGTGATGGGATCAATTAAGTGCTAAAAACCCGGTATTCGAGTAAAAGGGTCAGTTTAGCAAAACATAAGCTACCTAATTACCCAATTTGCTTCTAAAATTAACTTCACAATGATAGAGCTTCACCATAGCTGATGCTACTAGCTTACCCCAGTCTGTATGATCGGGAAGAAAGACCAGTTCTTAGAATGATCTCCGTCCTCAGTCACAACCTTCTCGTTCGCCCACCACTCCGATGAACTGATACTTGGTTCCTCACAACTTCCTCCATCAACATTTTCGAAGTTGAATTCCTTGATCGATCCAAGAGTGATTGTCCTGTTCTTTTGATGTCGCCTCTCGTTTTCATCATCTGCATCATCTTTCTCTGATGCATGGTTGGAGGTTTCTTCTGCCTGGTTTGTCTTTTGTACTGGCCTTTGTTGACATGTATGTTCTACACTAACCGGCTTCTTTTCTACACATCTTACAATTTCTTCATCAGTTATCTCGAAAGAAACTCTATGGTTAACCACAGTTCCATCATTTTGCAATCCACTACGAGTATCTCGAAGTGGAGTGACATCTGAGTTTGGTCTGTTCAATACACAATTATTGTATGGTCTGGGTCCAGCAGCATCCGGAGTAACTGCACCAGATCCTTGACATGACTCCCATTCACGACGCACAATCTTGTCAAGGTCCAAAAGTTTTGGAGGGTTACCAGTTTTGAACTCAAGAAAAAATGGGTGTCCAGTCGTGAACTCACGGTCCAGGAAAGGTGATGATGTGCCTGAACCAGAGATGCCTGAGCAAGGTGAGATCAAATGGCTGACTGGACTTCCAGGTTGAAGCTGATACGACTGAAACTCGTATTGATGAGAGAAAGGGCATCTCTGACCAGCTTCACCGTTCTGGAGGTTCGGCTCAAGAAGTCGTGCAAATGGCACCTCAGGAGAAGAAGGCGTAGTCAAGTGGACAGACTCTGGAGGAGGAGTATAGGGAGCAGTAGATGGTTCGGTGGTGAAGGTTGAGAAGACTGGGGGAGAAACTAATTGGGTCTCATGAGCATAAGGACCAATAGCAAACATCGAGGCAGGACCAGGAGAATACATGCTTGCGGATACAGAAGTCAGTGAAAATATGCCAGTTGGTGATTGGGTAGCAGAAGGAGGTTCGGACGGCAGGAAGGATGCAGGAGAGGAAGGAGGTGCCACAAAAGGCAGCATTATTGATGGTTGATGGGATGGATGTTCAGCTGTGTGGGCATCAGCTCTTGTGGATGTAGTTTCGGGAACAAGAACAGCATGCCCAATTCGCTTATTTTTGTTTGAACCGAAACACCAGTAAAGGCTCCAGAATCCTCCCCACCTCCTTTTCTGCACAATCATAAATCACAAAACATAATTAGGAGAGAATTTTTTTTTATGTCATAAAAACATGAATACCGAGCAAAAAGTAGAAGCAAGACAAACAGTGAGACTTGAAAAGTGTCACATTAGAAGTTGGCAGACTGTGGGTAAAAGAAAAGTGAATGAGAAGATCTATTAAATCTAGCCATTCTTTTCTAATGGGGAACAAAATGGATGGATGCTTCTTCTATACATACTGAAACGTTCTTTCCAAATGATAATTAAATGACTGAGCCAGTCTCTTACGTTTGTAACAAAGCTCAAGAACAGAGCATGTTTGATTGTAACATCATACTGGAAAGGTATTGCTAAATATAATCAAGCGACCAGATATCAGAAGCAGACAAAAATAATAATTTTTCAACACATATTTCAGAAATGTTTAACCGAATGGCTCTCAAATTCTTGATTGGAGACTATCTAAAAATAGCAGAAAGAGATGCGAGTTTGCAATATATCATGCTATAATTTTGAGGGATCTCGGATGAGAAACTTTCTTGTCTCCACTTAAGATTGTCCAGCTGAGGTTTTTACCTATCATCCCTCCCCCCAGCCCAAAAAAAAAAAAAAAGAAAAAAACCACCACTTAATTCAATTGTCATCATGAAAAGAATGCAGCATCTAATATAAGACCAAAAACAGATTTCATTAAGGATTTATTAGCATCGCAAGGGTTAGGAATAAAGTTAGCTGCTCCTAGTTTCTTCAGCTTCTTCAGAGCCTTACAATAAGGACAAAAGGGTGTAATAATCAAACTATGACATAGGCAAATTATTCAGGAATACTGTCTGAAAATATATTTCCCAAATGCTGCAACTGATTATCAGCTTCAACTGAAGCTACGGCACCTGGTAAGCAGTCATACTTGATTACTTTCAAACTTCATTCACTGAGATACGGCAATGCATCAAGCTAGCTGCAGAAAAATAATAAAGGTTTTCTGCTTCCTCATCCTAAAAGGATATCATTTAGATTGTCTACGGACCTAAACCAAACCGGAAATAATAGTCTTAGTTTGACTTGCTTGCTCACTTTTACCAATTAATCACCACCCACCACTTGACCTAAAACTCCTTGCATAATCATACTCACATACATGATAACTGTCAAGTGAAAAGTTTCACAGGTTAATTTCATTACAGGAAAATTAAAGCAGTGAGTGGAGATTCCCCTGCAGAGAGCTGGATGAGGGGAGACCTTCATGTCCGGTTCAGAGGGCGGATGTGAAGACACAGGAAAAATCACCTTTTATCATTTCATTTATAAATGCGTTTTTGATAAACGTAAAACTAGAGATGCTACATCGGGAAGCGGTCGGGATAGCTCAGCAGGTAGAGCAGAGGACATAAATCCTCATGTCACCAGTTCAAATCTGGGATGAAGGTTTTATATCTCTGCTCCTCCCCACATAATTCATGTTTAGATTTTTCAAAGGTGCATTAACTGCTCACTTATACATTTTGTTTCAAACTAATATGAGAAACAAGAAGTCTCTGGTGTTCACAGATTTTGATAGAAAGTTGAGCCTCATTTACAAGCTCCAGATAAAGGTTTATCAAGGACTGCGAAAAATGAAAAATGAACTACATCTCAAACTTTTTACCAAAACCGATGCCATGCCCAACCTTCGTATTCATTGCTAGCATATCATTATAGAATTGAAGTAAATGTACGTTAAAGTTAAATAGAGAATGGGTAACATGATCTCATAGAAAAAAACATGTATCAGTCTACAATATATTAAAAATTAACAATTTCATAAATAATCTCAGAATTTCAGCACCACTGGGAGCTAAAATACCCAGGCCCCAACCAACATCATTAATTCAGTTATATCTTAAGACTCGGCCTATTAACAACGTCAATGCAAGGGAGCCTGCTCAAAGGAAACAGGACAAGCTTCTCAAACACTATCAAATTAGTAATCATTGCTCATGGTGATTGATATAGCTCAACATGATAAAAGTTATGGTGACAATAAAAGGTCGTGATTATATTTGTGTTTATGTATATATTTATACCTTCCTGTGCAGAGCATCATGTTTCCTACCTCCAACAAACATCATCATTGTGATCATACAATCTTCCCAAAAGTTGTTAACATCATTTGTGACAAACTAGTAAATTGAGATCATGATCTAACCAAAAGCATCACAGTAAGGCAGTTAGAAAATTCTTTTCATCTGATTGTTAGTAAATTCAACAACTTGCATAGAACATAACATTGGATGCCAAACATTACGACTATGCCACACTAAGGTAGTTAGAAAAGTCATGATTATCTGAAACTTTTTACTATTTCCTTTATGATTGATTATCTGAAACCTTTTACTATTTCCTTTATGATTGTTGTACATTTAGCAATTTGTTCTGAAGTCTGAACATAACAGTGGATGCTCTTTCAAGTTGATGGGGTAAAAAAAACCAGATCATTCCAAATCCAGTGAAACAGTCCAAAAGTCCTTCAGGCTTCATGCCACAAAGAGTTGAAGAAATTCCAATAAGAAGTATAGACTGATCGAATTCATCATCAATATTTAGCTAAGAAGTCATATTACATCCAAAATCTGATCATCGATCACGTTCGATAAAAATAAAGTCGGAAAAGACATAATCAAACAGTTACATCACCAAATCTCTAATTTCTCACAAATCTCGAAACCAAAACAAAAATATAAAATATCAGGCAGCTAAACTAGGGGAATTCCACAATAAAACCTCAAATTTACCGAAAAAATAGAGAATAATCAATTACTTCCTTAAAGCACAAACAAGCAACACACTCGTAAATCATCAAAATTACATGCCTAAAATGAAATCTTCACTCTCATACCTGAGCTGAACCATGAGAAACGCGAGCCTCCCCAGATGCGATCGCAGTGGCGGCGGCGTTTATCGTCTCCAACGCGTCGGTTTCATTTGCTCCTCTTCTCATCTTTGACGCAATCAATCAAACCAAATCGAGCACAAACACATACTCATCAAACAAAAAATCATAGGTTGAGAGATGAATCAATCTTTATGCATCAATTCTTCAACAGCAACGAAAAAATGGTGCATACACAAACCAAAAAATGGTGTGTAAATGCTGTATATTATATATGTGTGTGTGTCTATATATATATATATATATATATATGATTCTGAGGTCAAACACGGCAGTGACTGAAAAGCGATTTGTTTATTTATAATGATGATTATTATGGGACTAATAATTAAAGTTAATTAGTTGTTTGAAAAGTGAAATTACCTATAAGGGCCTGTACACATAAATCCATTGAATCACCAATATAATTGTTTATTAAAGAAATTATATGTACTACTAGTATTTTATTTGAGATTGTCTGAAAATTTAAATTGATATAGTGCTTAATAATAAGATTACAACCAACAATATATGTATGGATTTGTTAAAATTGATTTGGTTCGTAAATAATGATGCTTCGTTTTATAATGTTATGTATGAGAGATTTTGTCTGATGTTGACTTGTGGGAGTGAAAAAAAAAATGTAGATTTTTATAGGTTCTATGATGTGGAATTTATTGGAGTTTGGTTGTGTTGTGTAGTTATTTTTTTATTTCTTCTTTTGGTTATTTATCAAAGTTTATTTTTCTTGTTTTTAGGCTATGGTAGGTTAAAAGCTAGTGACAAATAATTAGTTATTGATTTAATGAGTCATGATTTCCACCCATAAAGTATGACAAAACTTACAATTGCAAACTTAACCTTAATTAATAGTATCTGTATGAGTAATTGAAGCTCATTAAGAAAACAACATAAAAGTAAACGAACTTTTATTGAAATATTAGTTATATAAGTGTGTTGCATTAATGTCATTTCTTAGCATGCAATCTTTACATGTGTTTTATAACTTCATCAATTTTGGAGGCTTGGCTACCAGGATGAAACAAATATAGCTTCTCACATCTATTACTCATTTAATATCATGTAGTGTGTTTTCATTCATTATTCTGTGAAAGTAGTACTCCTTCCATTATTCCTTTTCGAAATATCCTAAATATATAATATACTATTATAGGACTCGTGTAATACACGGGATTTAATTAATTAAATTAAACTTAATAAAAATAAAAAAAATTAAATATTATCTCTATAAAAGATTATGTTTAATATCTATATTTTTGTCAAATTATTTTAAAAAATCTTTATATATACCATATCATATGTTATTTTAAAATATAGCTATAGTTCTTATATTATATAGTAATGTTTTTCTAAAACATTACTTTAATTTCATTAATTAGCCATATTAAAAGTTTGTGCATTTAACATTACATTTAAAAAAGATTTAATTTAATAAGTTATTATAATGAGAAAATTGTATGGGTGGTTTTACTTTTATATATATAAAGTTTAACACAAATTTTTCGTTTGATTTTTATTGTTAATGTTTAGAATAGTTTGAATTTTCTTTTCAATTAAATGATAAAAAATAAAAGTTGAATTTAATTTCTAAATAAATGTCATAATTTATTTTAAAATATATATGTGCAAAAAATAATATTCAATTCATTAATTACTAAATTTGAATTACTGTTTTAATCAACTCATCTTCATTTTATTTTTTAATTTTTTTAAATTATATTTTTATTAAATTATTTTGAAATATCTATATTTAAAGTAACATATGTTATTTAATAAACCTAGTTAAAATCCTTATATTTTTATTAATGTTTCTTTTAAACAATACTTTAATGTCATTAATTGCATTTAATATTATTTACTAAAGATTTTATTTTATAAAAATATTATATTGTGATATTTTGTGACCTTGACATGTGGAATAGTTGGTCCTTCTTATATATATAGAGAGAGATTGACTATACGGTATTGTTATCCTACCCATTGTAGGTACATAAATATATATATCCACCGCTGACATATCAAATATTCAGCATATCAATTAATTTTATTTTTCATATAACAAGTGGATGAAATCATTACACATCAGCGGTGGACATATTAAGAGTTGTCTACTGTTCGCATTTCAACATTTCCCATCTACTATATATGGTTCAATTTATTTATGTCATAGTGAGTATAGTTTTTCAACTCATTTTCAAATTTATCTTTTCAACTCATACAATTAATATGTTACTGAATGAGCAACTAATACATTAATAGCACACATGTGATACCTTAAGAGTATAAACTTAATATCTTTAAAACAAATAATTGATACATTTACTGAATGAACACAGTGATACCTAAAGAGTATACAGATGATACCTATAAAACAAAAATTTGATACCTTTAATGAATGAGTGTGTAATACCTTATGAGTATACATGTAATACCTACGCAATATGGATGCACACCAATTCAGGTGCGCGTGGGCACACACCAATTCAGGTGCAGCCGCGCGTGTGGATGTGTGGGCTCGCATGAATGCGGTCCATACATCGGGTCGGGTTTGGGGCATGGATTTAAGATTTGTGCCCCTGGTGCACACAAGTTTTTTTTTTCCATAAGTTTATACCATTGTTCAATTAACAATAAAATATAAAGATATATATAATAGGATATTAAAGTATGTTAAGTAATATATATTTCTTAGTTTTATGTTAAAATAGAAAATGGCTATTCTTTTGTGGCTGGAGATAATATTATTTAGCTTGAACAATTGCTTAATTATCAATGTAGAATTTTGAGTAAAAAACTTGAATCTATAGATGGTTTCAATATATTTGGTTATCAAAGAGTTATATTTTGAAAAGTCAAATATTTGTTTTCAAGTAAAATTTCTATTATACCTTATTATATTAAAGAAATTACTTTGGCTTGATGGATAAATTCATAGGGTATAATATCTGTAAAGGAAAAAAAGAAGCGGACTACTATAATACAAAATTGAATGATTATATAAATTTCAGCTAATTAAAAATAAAAGGTTATATATTGAAGAAACGCAACTTAAGTAGAATTAATGTGAAGTACGAATTAGCTTTTGGCTTTAAAATGATTGAAAATTTTCATATGAGGAGATGATTGATAGGACTTAATACAATTATGATCGAGATGATTTCATCTCGATATATTTTCGAAAATTCAATTTCACGTCACCCAAACAATAACGGGTTGTAACCATATGTTACCGAAATTTTCATTTCTGATAGAAAAATATTAATACCGATAAATATCAATATTGATTTCGATATCGGTGGTTTCATGTACAAATTACAGTAAAATTTATGAATATTAAAAGAATTTTGACGGAATATTGTGAAATATCGGTAAATTTTAATGAAATATAAGAGAAATATAGATACATGAGAAAAATATTGGTATAACAGTTTATTCCATAATAACATTAAAATATCGATATTTTAATCGGAGTCAATCATCCGTAGTAGTATGTGCAAAATGGAGATCATCAAATGGGGCAAGGTTAGAACTTTAAAGAGGACTTGGAAGGGTAGTTTGGTAATTCAACATAAAAGTGGGGTAGCAAAAGAAAAGCAATGTAATTACCGAGAAAGGTTTGATGTAGTGGTGAATTAATGTGCGCACGTGTGGGCATGAACATGGCTTTTCGTGTAGCCGTGGACCCCACCCTTCTAAAATTCTCCCCCTTTACCAGAACTTGCACGGTTGCTTCATCTTTTCCCTAAGTCTACAATTACCCCTTCCCTATGCATACCATATAACTTTCCTATGGGGGTAAAACCGTCTTTTCGTACAATCTGTCCTTTCCCATTACCTCTCTCTTATTGCCAACTTTTGCCTGCCTTTTGGGAAACTTTTTAAACGGGTTTTTCTCAATAATAGCAACTTTTTAGAGTATATCTTAAAAAGAGATTTTTAGTTTGTGAGATTTTGGGTTAAATAGAGGAATTAATTTTCAAATTACCCAATTTTATAAGTAAAAAAAAAATTATTTATTTTTTTTAAGAAATAACTTTTTTATTCAATTTAGGTAGTAATATGTTCAATTTGTCTTCAACTTAACTACATATTTACATAATGTAAAAATTAAATATAAATATATTAAATACAAAATACAATTGAAGATATATTAACTAAATACAAAATATAAAATTTAAAATGAAATACAAAGACAAAATTCCCCCAATTTTGAAAAGTTGAAAATTTATTTCCCTCCACACCAAATTTCATTTCCCCACAACAATACTTTCCAGTTTGGCTTCTGAACTGCTACGAGACATTTGAGACTTCTAATATGATATATTTGATAAATCTAAAAAAAAAAAAATCCACCAAAACTCCATTATAGCAACCACTGCAATCATACACTCTCATACAAAAAACTCCACCATGTGCAATCCTCACCACTTCAACATTAATGGCAAATGAAAAATTCGGAATAAAGTTTGGATTTCGCTGGTAAATCTGAAGATGTATTTTGTTGCGTTTATCAGATCAAGATAGAAACCGAGTTGAGTGAAGGAGGTCGAAAAAGATTGAATGTTATGGAATGACTTTGAATTTGATGATTTGAAGGTTGAATGAACCTCCTGAATTTTCTGGTGTGAATAATTGTATGTTCTGCGCATTTACGATACGTTCACGATATGGATGTTACAACGTGTTCAAGATATGAGTAGTCGTGTTCAAGATATGAATAGTCATCTTGTTCACGATATGAGTAGTTGTGTTCACGATATGAGTAATCGTGTTCACATTTAAACTCGACTCGAGTAATATTACTCGAATCGAGTTGGACTTGCTGGAATAATTCATTAAGGCGACGACTCATGTGTGTATCGTGTATCGTGAACACGACCACTCATATCGTGAACACGATGACTATTCATATCTTGAACACGACTACTCATATCTTGAACACGCTGTAACATCCATATCAGAAGTCTTCATCTGAAAAAATGAAGTTTTCATCTCTAACACGCTGAATAAGTTTTGAAAACCATTTTAATCATTACATATGAGTCTCATTATCCACTAATTTTTATTCTATTTTATTTATTTATTATCAATTCAAAATAATTATTTATTGGTTGAATTTTTTAATAGTGTCAAAATCGTCATATTAGACTAATTATTTATGATATTAATAATTTTCAATTCACATTAAAATATAATAAATAATAAATAATAATAAATTAATATTTAGTTCAAATCTTTGTTTTATGGATTAATTACATTAAAGAAAAACATATATATTGCTAGCAAATAATTGAAAATAACAATCGTGAACACGTATTAAATTTTCATATCATGAAATGAGAATTACCCAGTTCAAATCGTGAATATGTATTACATTTCAAATCGTGACATTCATTCTCAGAAATGAGAATTACCCAGCATCAATGGCGAAAAAACTAAAACGTAAAACAAAAGAGTTCACTCTCTATTAAATATCGTGCCATTTCAACATATCTTCATAAGGGAGTCGTATCGTGAAGAATCATTCTCAGAAGTCAGAACTACACAGAATCAACATACAAGGATAATGCTGAAACCTAAAACAAAAGAGTTTGTGCTATTAAATATGGTGTATATCAACTTAACTTCAAACAGAAATATAAACAATAAAATTCATGATGAGTTTACAATGAAACATCACTAAATACTCAGAACATAGAAATAGAAATGAAACTTACCATTTGCAATGAAACTTCAGTTGCTTTTGACGTGCTTCAAGGTTTCAATGGAGATGAGAATCATGAAAAAAATGAGAAAATTGGTCAAGCGTTGCAACGATTCTTCGGAGGAGATGAGAACATGAAAATGTGATTGCAAAAAGTGGGTTATGGTGTTTTTGGAGTTCCAAATAATTTTTTGAACTTTCATTACATTATTTAATTTGAATACAATGTATTAAATTGTGTATTTGAATTAAATTACAGTGTATTGCAATGAACAACAACACAAACTTAAGTTGAGGGTATTAAGAACATTTCACTACCCAAATTGGGTAAAAAAATTATTTCTTAAAAAAATGAGTATAAAAGTTCCTTGACCCATGAATTTGGGTAAATGAAGGTATTTCCACTAAATAGTGTATGTATTAAATTTTCTATACGTATGGTATGGATATAAACTCCATGCATTTTGGTCGATTCGGTTCACGCGTTGAAATCCACTCAAATAGATATTCCACTCGTAAGTTATGTTAGTAGGGGTGGTGGGTTTGGATTTTCGGGTTGGATTCCTACTTTTATCGTGTATTCGAGTGATGCCATCTGAAAATACCTGCTTTCTCGCACATACTTTCTCCCCCCCTTTTTTCTTTCATTCGGTTTAGCCATTTGACATATATATGTACGGTAAATTTTGTATCTAAATATACTATTTCATATTTTCATTATATCTAGTTACCCAAAACCCGATCGGGTAAAAAATAAAAGGGTGGGGCTATCCGCACCCCATCAATTTCTATCACACCCCAAATACTAAACACACCTCAATGAAAAAAATTATAAACTACATAAATTCTAAACACACCCCATTAAATATTAATTCTACCATCTAGATTTTAAACATAAAATAAAACTAAATTCTGTAATTTTCTCTCACCCCCACCCCGACCGTTCTTCTCTGCTATTTCTCCACTAATTCTCTCACTCCATCATCCAATGCATCTTCTCCGGACCTTCCGTTCAACTCCCTCTCTCCATTAATGCTTCTCACAATTTTATGTTATCATTTGTTCTTCTTCTGCAGTGTACATACATCTTCTTTCCAAATTGTTAAAATTTAGAAATCCTTGTCGTTCGACCAATACGAACCTTGTCTGGAACATTCGACCCATTGTCAACGAATGACAACAAAGGTGTTCAATTAGTCCATGTCGAACATTGAGTGTAGTGTTCGACCTGTAATAATCGAACGATTCTTCTGACAAGTTTTTTTTGACTTCGATATGTTATTTCCTGATTTTGTGTCCTAAATGTATTTTGATGGTGTATTATTATTTCTCTTTACAGATGAGGTGAGAAATGATGAGTTATTTGAAGATTAAGGTTTGAGAAAGAAATAATGGAGGTTTTTTAAGATTAGGGTTTTGAGAAGATGAGAAAGAAGATGATGAGTAAAATAAAAATTAAAAATAAAAATCATTTAGTAAGTTAGGGATATTTTATACTTTTAACATGTATTTTTTTTTTTGTTTAAATATGGGGTGTGTTTAGAAGTTGGTGGGGTGTGGATAGCCCCACCCAAAATAAAATATCAGCGCCCGACCAGAAATGCCCAAAATCCTGCAAAGCCTATTGAAACCTAACCCGATCGAGTAGTACTCGTGTAGGTTGGGTACCCGACACCCTAAAAAAAAAACTCTCCCCCCTATATGTTAGTCATATCTTCAGAATTTTTAGCCATACCTGATATCCTATAAATGTTTGATTATATTGACATAAAGGTGTAAGTATTATCATATAAAAGTATAGTAATATCACATAACGGTATACATGTATAAAATGTGCTAAAATTATTGTTTTTTTAAAAGTTAAATTATTACATAAATGTATGATAGTTATATATAAAAGTATGACTAATACAACATAAATGTATGTCTGGAATAACATGAAGATCAGTCGTTTATCTTTTAAGCTAAAGTATTGAACTAAGGGTATGAAATCTGGATATAAATGTATGACTAATATAACATAAATGTATGATTAAAAGAAAGTAAATGTATGACTAACACAAAAAAACAATAATACATACACGAAAAAAAAACAGGGTATGGGCTGGGGCGGCCCAGATCCAATTTAGATCCATGCACCTGGTGAACAGGAGACCTTCTATAGAGTATATATGAATTTAGAGTAACTCTCCTATGAATCAGGTGCATGAATCTCAGATCCATGCACCGTGTCAAATTCGGGTTAGGGGACCCACTTACCTTTTTTTCTTCACGCATGGTCTTTGAAATCTTGCCTACTCTCCTCACTGACCCACACATGATCCTACTCAACCCACCCAGGGTCCTCACTTTATTCTTCAGAAAGTGGACAGCTTAGCAGGACTTCGTTCCTCGCACTAAGCACTCCAAGACAATCTTTAGAAGGTTTGTCTTCTTCTTCTTCAACTGGATGCAGCAAGCTCAAACTTCTTTTGCAGGTTGATCTGCTGTAGCTTGCTGCCAGGATTGTGTGACTGAGTATGCGTTTCTGGGCATAGAGTGTATGAGCTTTCTTCTCTCATGTTCTCTTTTGTACACTCTCTTCTTCTTCTTGCGCTCTTCTTTCTCGCACATTTCTCAGTCTTCAGTCTTCTTCTATTTATAGATTAGGAAATCTGTCCGTTGAAGGTAGGTAGATTTCCATCATTAGATGCGCCACACTTCTTCTGATACACGCCAGCTTTTTGCTTTCCACGTGTCTTCATCTAATTGGCTCCATTCCTCTTTCTCTCTACCGGTAACTTTTGACTTGATCTTCCCATGCCTACTTTGTAACTTCCTCCTCGTGCTTCCTCTGGGGCTTTCTCTCTGGCTTGCTCCGTCAGGTGGCTTGAGGCTTCTGTAGCATGCTGCTCTACAGTATGCTTTCGGCATGGTCTCTCAGGTAGCTTCTTGTCTGGTAGCTTGCTACTTTGCAATCTGCTTCGGCAAGGTCTCTTCCAGTAGCTTCCTACAGTCATCAGTATCCTTTTAGTTAACCAGATTCTTTTCACCATTCTTTTCAGTATCCTTCCTTTGACACTTTCTCTGATCTATCTTTTTACAGTAACCTCTCCTAAGATTGGTTGTGCTTATAGAATGAGGGTTACTTTCTTTAAGGTTTTGTCTCATCAAAACATACTTAAATGTTTCCAACAATTTCCCCATTTTTTATGATGACAAAACCTTTACAGAAGATCAAAAGATCATAATCATTTAAGCACATAAAGCAGATTGTATAAGTTAAAGAAAACTTTTAAACAAGCTGCTTTCAATAAATCACATATGAGTCGGAAAGAAAGGTTGTGAGCTTTAGAAAACAGAAGACTTTTTATATAGATAAAACATTTACAGTACAATGCAATAAACTAAGTACAATGTAGACATTCTATCTAAACTCATTCTTCTTTCTCTTGTTCTTGCTTTTCTTTCCCCCTTAGTTTGCTTCCAGCTTCTTTCTTCAGTCTAGCTTTTCCCTCTTTCTGTGCAAGTTCTTGCTCCCAATAGGTTTTCCTCTTTGTTTAAAGATGAGAGGAAAAAAGCGAAGAGACTTGAAGAGAGAGAAGTTATTTTACACACATGGGGAAGTGAAGTATCAGAGAAGTCTAGGCGCAGTAGCTTGCTGCAGCCTTTCATCCTTCTCATAACCTCACTATCTCCTATGAATATCTTCCTTCTCGTTCTCTTATAAGCAGAAGAGAATCCACCTCATAGAAGGGCTGGAATCTTCTTTTATCCACATTTTGAAGACTTTTGATCTTCCACGATCCTTCGCAGTTTCTTTCCCCTTTTTGACATCATCGTCGAGCTGAAGCTCTAGGGTAACTAGAGTGGGATCCTTCCCTCTATCTCCGTCTTTTAAAAGGAGAACCTGGGTGCAAGCCCTTTGGAGTTGAGGTGAAGGCAGTAAGCTAGAAGATCGAGTCTTCTAAGAAAGATTTATTTGGCAAGCATTGAGCGTAAGGAGTGACTCTTCGTGATTTGCAGTGTACTTGGTTGATTATTTGCAGAGAATGTACGGTGAGGAAGGAATAGAGAAAATGGTTTCCAACAATCTGGTGCCATAATGTTTAATGATGAGATACATAGAGGATATATGAATGGAGATGAAGAATAAGAAGTGCATGTATTTATAGAGTTTTGAGATACTCCCCGTTTTGAATGTTCTATGAGATCTTACGGTTAGATTTATCTTTTTAAAGATCTCATTAACTGCTCCGCCGGTTTCCAATAAAGTTGTTGGTAGTTTCCACAACTTTATTTCTTTTCTCCTTTGCATGAGGTGATTGCTTTAGTGTTTGGTCAACACTTGATTCTCAGCCCTTAGATTTTCTTGATCGCACGACTGATATTCAAGGGTTTTGAAAAAGGTGGTCCGCTTTTCATGTGCACACGTTACCGATTGCTTTTAGGTAACCGCTGTTGTTTGGTGAGATGTAACCCACCAGTGACCTCCTTTCCAGTGACTTGTATACAAGTACTCCGATGTCCAGTAACCTAGTATCCAGTAGCTCGGTGTCTAGCGTCCTGGTGTACAGCGACCTGATGTTCAGCGACCTAGTATCCATCCGTCTGGTGTTTAGCGTCCTGATTTTCAGTGTCCTGTTATCCAGCAATCTAGTATCCAACAACCTGGTGTCTAGCGTCCTGTATTTAGAGCTTTTTCATATCGTCAAAGGTTCCCCCTGAATTCAGTAACCTATTGTCTGAGGGTGAGTTGACATTTTTCTTGAGTTTTCAGATTCCTGTGGCAATCTTATCTTACTTTGGTTGTATGGGTTGCTTCTTGGCGTTTACTTCCTATTTTCTGTAGTTTCTATCAGATGTACCTACAGTGAGTATACTTTTCTATGTACTCATACGAGTATGAGTCCTCTTGGGTTAAGTTTCTTTCAGGAACTTAGACTTTGCTTACAGCCCATGGTTGCTGTAGAGATAGTTTGATTCCTGTAAGACTTTTGTTAGTAAGCAAAAGAAGGTGTGTGCAGGTGTTTACTTAATCTCTTTAGAGTATGAACTCTTTTAGGTATAGAAAAGACATACCATGATACCAGTAAGGTGGACAATTTTTCTTTCCATTTGGAGTTGTTGTTCTGCTTGGTTTCCTCAGGGAATGTCAGGTTGTTGCAGACATTTTACAGCATGCCCATATCCTTTGAGTTTCTCCAAGGACTTAAATCCTTTGCCTGCTGAGTTACCTTGATTTGTACTAGAAGTTCCCCCTTACTTTATGGTTCTTTTTTATGAAGTAGGGTCCCTTTCAGTACTATTTTAGGTAACCTTGAGGTTTGCATGAGTAAGTGAAGCATCTTCTTTGGATTTTATCGTACATGGCTTCCCTTCCTCATTTTCAAGTTAAGTGACTAAAATTTTCAAGCCTATTATCTTCAATCCTATGAAGTTTCTTTCATTTGGCTTTCTTGATCGTTGGTTCTCATGAAATCACTTGAGTTTCTTAATAGGATAAAAATAAGCGAGACTGAAATCATAAGAGTAAATTAGAACGAGGTACCTGGTCATCTTTATTCCTTTCTTGAGAGTTTGTTTAAAGAGTGGATCCTCTTTCATCCCTTGCTTCCTTTCTGGAGGATGGTCTGGGTGATGGAGTGAGTTTTTCCTCTCACACTCTTTCGCTTGACTTCTTCAACATCTTCTTCCAAGGTTGCTTGTTTGCTCATTGCTGTATACTAGGAGTTCCAGTATGGTCCACACTTCCTAGTTTCGCTTTGATTCCTTTGTATCAGCTTCCTCTTCATGATCAGCAACCAGCTTCACTCTGTCGATCTACTTTTCATTTAAGTAGAAGCTTGCTCCTTATGCTCAGCTTCCTGCTTAGCTGCCTGTTCCTCCAACATAGCTTGCTGTGCACCAGCTTCCTTCTTCTGAACAGTTTTTCTTCACAACTCAGCTTGATTTTCTATATCCTTTATAGCTGCTAGTTGTCTTCACATCAGTCATATCCTTTCAACAAAGGTAATGGATTTTTCTGATATATGATGTGAAGGAGGGAGGGAAAGAGAGAGAGAGAGAGAGAGAGAGAGAGAGAGAGAGATGTTTATCAGGGATTGGATCTGGATAGATCAATTAGATCTTACATATCATCCATCCTGCTTTGATACCACTTGTTGGTATCAGATATCATTTGATGGATGTTTAGTCCAACTTGCTCTGATACCACTTGTTGGTCCCAAGTGGTAGTAGGCTTAGAGAGGGGTGGGGGGGGTGAATAAGGCTACTCATAATTCAAACTTTTCTTCTTTCCCGGAGGCTTTGGTCGGGAGACAATAACCTTTTGGGAGATTACTTATCAGAGTTATATGCGGAAGCTTTCTCTCCTGTAAAGATCAAATATGCAAGACGTGTTTCTAACTTAAGATAGGCATATAGAGCAGTAAGCATAGATAAACGCATGGATATACAAAGGTTTGAAGGTGGAGTAATCCTTCTACATCCTCTCTGTCTCTTCTCAAGAGGGAACATTTGTTAAGCTTGTTGATTTACATAGCCCTATCTATTACAACACACACTTAACAAGTAAGTAGTAAGCTTACACATAGCTGCTCAGAGCTGCTTGCCTACTCTCCTCACTGACCTACACATGATCCTACTTAACCCACCCAGGGTCCTCACTTTCTTCTTTAGAAAGTAGACAGCTTAGCAGGACTTCGTTCCTCGCACTAAGCACTCCAAGACAGTCCTTAGAAGGTTTGTCTTCTTCTTCTTCAACTGGATGCAGCAAGCTTAGGCTTCTTTTACAGGTTGATCTGTTGTAGCTTGCTGCCTGGACTGTGTGACTGAGTATGCGTTTCTGGACATAGAGTGTATGAGCATTCTTCTCTCATGTTCTCTTTTGTATACTCTCTTCTTCTTCTTGCGCTCTTCTCTCTCGCACACTTCTCAGTCTTCAGTCTTCTTCTATTTATAGATTATGAAATTTGCCCATTGAAGGTAGGTAGATTTCTAACATTAGATGTGCCGCACTTCTTCTGATACGTGCCAGCTTTTTGCTTTCCACGTGTCTTCATCTAATTGGCTCCATTCCTCTTTTTCTCTACCGGTAATTTTTGACTTCTTCCCATGCCTGCTTTGTAGCTTCCTCCTCGTGCTTCCTCTGGGGCTTTCTTTTCTAGCTTGCTTTGTCAGGTGGCTTAAGCCTTCTGTAGCATGCTGCTCTGCAGTACGCTTTCGGCGTTAAGGTCCCTTTTAAGTCTTCTAGTAAGTCTTGGTCTCTCAGGTAGCTTCCTGTCTGGTAGCTTGCTGCTTTACAATCTGCTTCGGCAAGGTCTCTTCCAGTAGCTTCCTGTAGTCATCAGTATTCTTTTAGTTAACCAGATTCATTTCACCATTCTCTTCAGTATCCTTCATTTGACACTTTCTTTAAGGTTTTGTCTCATCAAAACATACTTAAATGTTTCCAACACATACCTTTATGTATAGTTAGTCATACCTTTGTGTTATGTTAGACATACCCACATAAGATAGGTCTAATATTAAACAAATGTAGGTCTAATTATACATAAAAGTAGGTCTATTTAAGCGAATTTGGGTGAGCTTCAGCTTAGTATCAGGCGTGTGGGGGGGCGTGCAGGCGCGTGAAACGCGCGTGGGAGTGCTTTTTTGGGCATTTTGTCCAGGTCAACCCTGGTGTATGGATCTAGATTTGCGCAACCGACTTATATACATTTTTACCATGAATTTATCTGGATGGACAATTCATTTAGTATAGTCAATATGTATTTTTATATAAAATTGTATAAAACTCCATCTCACATAAGATCTTATATAACTTTTTCACAAATTTTTCTACAAACGTTTGTGGAATTAGATTGATGATGAATTAGTATGATCATCGCTTCACATTGGTGACCGAATTGGTTAAAATATATAACTATATATGTTCTCAATTTTTTTATCTTATAAGTTTATATAAATTTATAGAGGATAAAAATATATGGCTATATTTAATACCTTTGTTAATAAAGTTCAGGAGAAGGTCTTAGGTGCCTCTGGGGCACGGATCCCCTACCCACTCCAAATCCATTATATATATATATGTATCATTTTTACTTTATTTCATTTCATCATTATCATCTACACTCTTCTTCTTCTTTCTATTTTTTTTTCTTTTTTTTTTCTTCTTCTCTTCTTCTCTCCCTGATCATAGTTATATAATAATTGTAGTAGCTATAATTGGAATTGGTATTTATTTGAATGTGGATGAGAGGAGCACACACCATGTCGACAGCTCCGTTAGAGCGATTTGAGGAAAGAGGGGTGGGGATGAGGGAGAGGAATGATTGCAGGGGGCAGGTTTCCCATTTCCTAGGGAGATGACCAGCAAGTTTTGGAGGCTCTTTGCGTAGGGGGTACTCTTGCTTGTTGTTGAGGACATGGGTGATTGCAGCAGCAGTGGACTCCAGATCCAAATCTAGGGTTTTTATTTGTCTATAATTTGAAATTCTTTTGTGTCTTGCTTCAATTCATGGAATTACACAACAAATTGATGCAACAAATACTTTAGTTGGTTATTGATTGGTGGTATGAATTTATAGATATCTAATTGAGTAGTATGAATATGCAGAGAATTTGGGAAAGAAGATGATAAAATCGTGTATTTGAAATTGTAAGATTTTCAATCTACAATACACTAATATTTTACCTTAAAATATACGGGTGATACCTTAAGAATATACATGTGATACCTTAAGGGTATACACGGGAACAAATAATTGATATCTTTATTGAATGAACTCATGATAC
Organism: Scutellaria baicalensis; assembly: GCA_005771605.1. NCBI lineage: Eukaryota > Viridiplantae > Streptophyta > Magnoliopsida > Lamiales > Lamiaceae > Scutellaria > Scutellaria baicalensis. Next base: position 28,962,007 of record CM016721.1, read on the forward strand.
CTTAAGAGTATACACGTGATACCTTAAGAGTATACACTGATACCTTTATAACATATAATCGATACATTTACCGCATGAACACATGATACCTTAAGAGTATACATGTGATGAACACATGATACCTTAAGAGTATACATGTGATACCTTAAGAGTATACATGTGATACCTTAAGAGTATACGAGTGATACCTATAGAACAAAAAACTTACGTTGAAATATTTTGAATGTAGTTCCTTCAAGTGGTTATGAAAAATATTATAAATGTATTACAAATACTCTCTAAAGGTGTTATAAAATTACATTCATGTATATGATATAATAAGAACAAAATATTCTATAGTGGTATTACAACAATTATGAAAAGTATTATAGTAATATTTTTAAGGTACTCTAGTAATACACTAAATGTATTACTGTTTGAGCATTGATATTATATGTATATTTTAATGGTATTAAGTCAACATCAACTTTCATTCACAATCTAATTGAAAAAACAATGTTGAATGTTTTGAATGTAGTTCTTTCAAGTGGTTATGAAAAATTATTATAAAATATTACAAAAACTCTCTAAAGGTTCTATAAAATTAGATACATGTATAATATATAGTAAAAACAGAAAATTCTATAATGGTTTTATACCAATTATGAAAAAGTATTATAGTAATTCTCTTAAGGTACTATAAAAATACTATTAAGGTACTATAGTAATACACTAAATATATTACTGTTTGAGTTATGATTTTTGTCTTCTAGAAACTTAGAATGATATGATGCATGATATTATTACAAATATTTTCAAAAGTATTCTTCATGATATTTAATATAATTACACAGATTATCTTAAGAAATTATAATAGTATTCTAAAAGTGTTTCTGATTAAAAGTATCACATTCATTCATATGTTAATAATACATTCAAGTGATTACAAAACTACTATAAAAGTGTTACTAATTTTCTTTACATGTATTACATACATTTTCTAAAGGTATTACCCATTATGTGTTGCAGATAACATCAGTGAGTCAGTGAGTCAGTTGATGTAAACTCATAATTACAAAACAAGTAAATGCTCTAACATAGCATACAATTCAATGTAAAGTCCTGCTGAGTTTTCCACTTTCTAGGAGAGAAAGTGAGGACTCTGGGTGGGTAGAATAGGATCCTGTGTGGGTCAGTGGGGAAAGTAGGCAAGCAGCTGTGTGAAGGCTTGCTACTTACTTGTTAAGTGAGGGTTGTAATAGATAGGTCTGTGTAAAGCAACTAGCTTAACAAAGGTTCCCTCTTGAAAAGAGGCAGCGAGGATGTAGAAGGATTACTCCACCTTCGAACCTCTATATATCCATGCATCTATGTGTGCTTATTGCTTAACCTGCATACTCTATGATAAAGCAGCACATCTTCTATACTTGGCTCTACAATGAGAGAAAAGCTTCTGCAACCACTCTGATCAGTAACCTCCCAAAAGGTTACTGATCCTAGAATATAGCCAATAGAAAAAGAAAAGTTTGAAAATATAGTAGGCTTATTCACCCCCCCTCTAAGCCTACTACCAGCCTATTTGGGACCAACAAGTGGTATCAGAGCAGGTGGATTATTCATCCAAAGCTCACTGGTCAATCTGATACCAACAAGTGGTATCAGAGCAGATAGATGAACAAAAGATCTAAGCAATCTATCCAGATCCTATCTGTGAAAAATCTCTCTCAGATAAACTCTCTCTCTCTCTCTCTCTCTCTCTCTCTCTCTCTCTCTCTCTCTCTTTAAACCCCTCACATCAAAGATCACTTCATCACCTTTAGTTTAAAAGGATATGATTGATGTGAAGAAAACAAACAACTATGAAGGATATAGAAAATTAAGCTGTGTTGTGAAGAAAAACTGTTCAGAAGAAGGAAGCTGGTGAACATTAAGCTACTCGTAGAAAGGGCTGCGGAACAGAAAGCTGTACGAAAAGGAGCAAGCAGATATCCAACATGGAACAGATTCAACAAGAAAGGCTAGTTGCTGAGCATGAAGAAGAAGCTGATACAAAGTGAAGCTGGGAAGTATGGACCATACTGAAGCTTCAAGTCTACAGCAACAAGCAAGCAAGCAACCATGGAGGAAGATGCGAAGGATGTCAAGCAAAGGAGTAAGAAAGGAAGCTCACTCCATCAAACAGATCATCCTCCAGACAAAAGCAAAGAATAAAAGAGGATCTGCTCTTTAAACCAAAGGAATGACGATGACCAGGTACCTCATTCTAACTTGAGCTTTTATTTCTGGTCTCGCTCATGTTTATCCTATTAAGGAACTTAAGTGACTATATACCAACGACCAAAGAAGCCAAAGAAAAGAATCTTCAAGAGAATGAAGAAATTAGGCTTAAAAACTTGAAAATGAGAAGGAAGCCTGCATATTTATTTCCATATTAGAACGCTTCACCTTTTTAAGAAAACATCATAATTACCCAAAATAGTACTGATAGTGACCGCACATCTTAATAGAGAGAATCATATAGTAAGGGAGAACTTCTAGTACAAATCAAGGTAACTTGGCAGGTAAAAGAGTCAAATCCTTGGAGAAACCCAAATACGGGTATGCTGAAAATGTCTGCAACAAACTGACATTCCCTAAAGGAATCAAGCATAACAACAACTCCAAAAGAGAAAAGAAAATTGTCTACCTTACTAGTATCATGATTTACCTTTTCTATATTTTAAAGAGATACAGTAAGAAAACACTTGCACAAACCATCATTTTTGCTCTTTAAAAGTCTTGAAGGAGTCAAACTCTCTCTATAGCAACCATGGGCTGTAAAGAAAGTTTAAACTCCTGAAAAAAACATTAACCCAGAAGGACTCATACTTATGTGAGTACCTATGCAAGAATACTCGATTTGCAGGTACCTCAGACAAAGGGCTACTAAATTTAGGGGGAACTATTGACAAAATGACAAACTCTAACTTTAGGATGCTAAACACCAGGTTGCAAGGATACTAGGTTTTTAGATAACAGGACGCTGAAAATCAGGAAGCTAGACACCAGACGGATGGATACTAGGTCGCTGAACATTAGGTCGCTGTATACCAGGACGCTTGACACCAAGCTACTGGATACTAAGCTACTAGATATTAGAATACTTGTCATCAAGTCAGTGGAAAAAGGTAGAAGGACTCATCAATATCAAGGAACAAGATAAAGTTCTGACAATAAAATGCTAAACACCAGGACATTGGATACTAGATCACTGGATAATAGGACGCTATATATCAGGATGCTAGATACCAGGCTGACTGGAAATTAGGTCGTTGGATGACAGGATGCTAGATATCAGGATGCTAGATACCAGATGCTGGATACTAGATCGCTGAACACTAGGTCGCTGGGCACCAGGACGCTAAACACCAAGATGTTGGATACTAGATCGCTGAACACCAGGTTGCTGTAAACCAGGATGCTAGACACCAATATACTGGATACTAGGTTACTAGACATCAGGACTTATCATCAGGTCACTGGATAAAGGGATCACTTGAAAGTTACAACTCTCAAATCAGAGCAGTTACTGAAGATTTATTTTGGTAACGTGTACGCATAAAAAGTGGATCACCTTTCCAGAAATAGACTACCTTTTCAGAACCCTAGAAGGATCTCAGCCATACGATCAGAAGGATCCAAGGGTGGAAAACCAGTTGTTGACCACGCATCTCAGGAAAAGGAAAAGCTGTGGAAACTGTTAACAACTTTATTGGAAAATGGCGAAGCAGTTAATGAGATCTTTGAAGATCTAACTGAAACAGGGAGTATCTCAAACCCTATAAATACATGCACTTCTTATTCTTCATTAAGCATACATATATCCTCTCTCTCTCTCTCTCTCTCTCTCTCTTATCCTCTATACGTTATGACACCAGATTATTGCAAAACCCTTCTATTCATTTCTTCCAAAGTGCACATTCTCTGCAAATAATCAACCAAGCACATCTCAAATCACGTATATTCACTTGACACTTGCTAAGTAAGCTATTCTCAGAAGATTCTATCTTCTAGCCTTCGGCTCTTACCTCACTTCCCAAGAACTTGCATCCAAGTTCCTCTCTTCGAGGTAAGAGGGTAGAGCTAAGGACCCCTCTCCAGCAACCCCAGAGCGTCATCTCATTGATGATGTCAAAAAGGGAGAAGAAACTGCGAAGGGTCATGGAAGATCAAAAGACTTCCAGAGGTGAAGAAGAGGAGATTCTAACTCTTCTATGAGGTGGATTCTCTTTTGCAATGCGAGAGAATCAGAAGGAGGGACAATTGGAGGGATGAGTGGTGATTGAAGGAGAAGGAAAAAGCGGCAGCAAGCTATTGGCGTTTAAACTTCTCTGCTTCTTCACGCATTATTCTCCAAACGAATTCCTTCTTTTTCTCGCATTGCCTCTCACACCTCTCACAACTCTTCTCTCTAGCCGAAGAGAAGAAACTATTGGGAGCAGGTTCCTGCATCAAGTGAGGGAAAATAGAAAGAGAAAAGAGCCGGCAGCAAGCTAAGGAGAAAAGAAAGAAAGGAAAGAGCAAGAAGAAAGAAGAATGAGTCTAGATAGGATACTTATTGTACTCTGCTTACTGCGTTGTATTATAAATGCCTTATCTAAATAAAAATTTCTTCTTCCTTTAAAAAGCTCATTTCTTGTGCCCTTTCTTTTAGACTTATATGTGATTTAATAAAAGCAGTATGCTCTAACTTGTTATATCATATAACTGCTTTCTGTGCTTGAAGTGATTATGTTCTTTTGATCTTTTGTAAGGGTTTTGTCATCATCAAAAGGGGGAAATTGTTGGAAACATATGAAGTATGTTTTGATGAGACAAAACCTTAAGTAACTCTAACAAGCATAACCAATCTTAGGATAGGTTACTGCAACAGAGTTATTGCAGAAGAAAGAAAGATCAGAGAAAGTGTTAAAAGGAAGGACACTGAAGAGAATGGTTGAAAAGGAATCTGGTGAACTAATGAGGATACTGATGACTACAGGAAGCTACTGGAAAAGACCTCGCCGAAGCAGAATGCAGCGAGACAGGAAGCTACCTGAGAGACCATGCCAAAAGCATACTGTAGCAGCATGCTACAGAAGTCTCAAGCCACCTGAAGGAGGAAGCAAGAGAAGGAAGTTCCAGGGTGAAGCAAGAGGAGGAAGCTACAAAGCTGGCATGGGAAGAAAGTCAAAAGTTATCGGTAGACACAAAGAAGTTACCGGTAGAGAGAATAAAAGAGGAGCCAATCAGAAGAAGACACGTGGAAAATGAAAAACTGGAATGTGTCAGGAGTGCAGTGGATTTATAGATTAGGGAATCTATCTACCTTCAACGGACAGATTTTCTAATCTATAAATAAGAAGAAGACTGACGAAAAGAATAGAGAGAAGAGCGTTCAAAAGAGAGAAGATAACGAGCACAACAGAATATACAAGCTTGCAGAGAGAAGCGCAAAAAGAAGAGAGAAGAGCTCAACAGAGAGAAGGCTCATAAGAAGAAAGCGCAGAAAGAGGGGGAAGATATAATAAAAGAAAAGAGAGTGTTCAGAAGAGCAGAAGAAAAGAAGAAAAGCTCTAACACTCCACACCCGAAAAGACGCATGCTCAGTCAGTCAGTCCAGCAGCAAGCTTCAGCTGATCAACCGGCAAAAGAAGGCCAAGCTTGCTGCACCTAGTTGAAGAAGAAGACAAACTCCTTCTAAAGGACTGTCTTGGAGTATTTAGTGCGAGGAGTAGAGTCCTGCTGAGTTTTCCACTTTCTAGGAGAGAAAGTGAGGACCCTGGGTGGGTATAATAGGATCCTGTGTGGGTCAGTGAGAAAAGTAGGCAAGCAGCTGTGTGAAGGCTTGCTACTTACTTGTTAAGTGAGGGTTGTAATAGATAGGTCTATGTAAAGCAACTAGCTTAACAAAGGTTCCCTCTTGAAAAGAGGCATCGAGGATATAGAAGGATTACTCCACCTTCGAACCTCTATATATTCATGCGTCTATGTGTGCTTATGCTTAACCTGCATACTCTATGATAAAGCAGTACATCTTCTATACTTGACTCTACAATGAGAGAAAAGCTTCTGCAACCACTCTGATCAGTAACCTCCCAAAAGGTTACTGATCCCAGAATAGAGCCAATAGAAAAAGAAAAGTTTGAAAATATAGTAGGCTTATTCACCTCCCTCTAAGCACTACCAGCCTATTTGGGACCAACTTAGGGGCTGCTCGAGACACATGACTAGCGACAAGTCTTCTCTGACCAACCTCAAAGAGCATAAAGGACCAAGAGTAGTGTTTGGAGATAATTCAAAAGGACACACCTTGGGTGCAGAGAGGCTAATTAGAGGAGATGTACAAATAGACGATGTGTCATATGTGAAGGGTTTGAAGTATAACTTGCTAAGCATCGGTCAGTTCTGCGACAAAGGACATATGGTGGAGTTCTTATAAAACCAGTGTCCAATCAAGGATGCAGCAAGCAAAGAAGTTAAGCTTACAGGAACAAGGAAAGGGAATGTGTATTTAGTGGACTGAAAATTTTCAACTATGCCGATATGTTTCATTGCTAAAGGTTCTCCAGAAGAAAGCTGGTTGTGGCATAAAAGGATAAACTATTTTAACTTCAAAACGATCAACAAATTGGCCAGGAAAGGACTTGTGAGAGGATTGCCCGATATTGCTTATAGGAAAGAAAGAATATGCGGTGCGTGTCAAAAGGGCAAACAGATCAAGGTATCCTTTAATGAAAAGATATAGCGCTCTTCATTCAAAATCCTGGATGTGCTGCATATGGATCTTTTCGGCCCTATTGATCCTACAAGTCTGAGTGGGAAGAAGCACTCCCATGTAATCATTGATGATTATTCAAGGTTCTCCTAGACGATCTTCTTAGCTAAGAAATCAAAGACTCAGTCTAAGCTGCCGAAGTTTATGAAAAAAATTCAAACGAGAAAATTTCAAGTACTGTTGTTGGAAATATTAGAAGAATGTTTTGATGAGACAAATCCTTAAAGTAACTCTAAATATGCATAACCAATCTTAGGATAAGTTACTGCAATAGAGTTACTGCAGAAGATTAAAAGAAATAGAGAAAGTGTCAAACGGAAGGATACTGAAGAGACTGGTTGAAAAGAATCTGGTGAACTAATAAGGATACTATTGACTTCAGGGAGCTACTGGAAGGGACTTCGCCAAAGAAGAATACAGTGAGACAGGAAGCTGCCTGAGAAGACCATGCCGAAAGCATAGTGCAGGAGCAGCATGCTACAGATGCCTCAAGCCACCTGAAGGAGCAAACCAGAGAAGGAAGCTCCAGAGTGAAGCAAGAGGAGGAAGCTGCAAAGCAGGCATGGGAAGAAAAGTCAAAGTTACCGGTAGACACAAGAAGTTACCGATAGAGAGAAAAGGAGAGAAGAGGAGTCAATCAGAAGAAGACACGTGGAAAGTGAAAAACTGGCGTGTGTCAGGAGTGCGGCGCGTCACTGATGGAAATCTGTCAACCTTCAACGGGCAGATTTCACAACCTATAAAGAGGAGGACTGAAGACTGAAGCAAGTGTGTGAGAAAGCGCAAAGGCGCAAGAGAGAAGAAGTAAGCACATCAGAAAATCCAAGCTCACAAAGAGAAGCCCAAAAGAAGAGAGAAGAGCTCATCAGAGAGAAGGCTCATAAAGAAAAAAACACTGAAAAGGGGGAAGTCAAAATAGAGAAAAGAGTGTTCAAAAGAGCAAAAGAAAATAAGAAGAGCTCGAACACTATACACCTCAAGTGAAGACGCATACTCAGTCTACCAGTCCAGCAGCAAGCTTCAGCAGATCAGTCTGCAAATGAAGGCCAAGCTTGCTGCACCCAGTTGAAGAAGAAGGAGATAAACCTCTCTAAAAGGTTGTCTCGGAGTACTCAGTGCGAGGAGTAAAGTCCTGCTAAGTTTACCACTTTCTAGGTGAGAAAGTGAAGACCCTGGGTGGGTAGATTAGGATCATGTGTGGGTCAGTATAGAAGGTAGACAAGCATCTGTGTGAAGGCTTGCTACTTACTTGTTAAGGGTAGGTTGTAATAGATATGTCTGTGTAAATCAACCAACTTAACAAAAGTTCCATCCTGAGAGGAGGACGAGAGGACGTAGAAGGATTACTCCACCTTCGAACCTCTATACATGCTTGCATCTTTATGTGCTTACTGCTTTAACTGCATACTCCATATTAAGCAGCGCATCTTCTACCCGGCTCTAAGATAAGCTTCTGCATCCACTCTGATCAGTAACCTCCCAAAAGGTTACTGATATTAGAATCGAGCCGATTAGAGGGGAAGAGAAGTTTGAAAATATAGTAGGCTTATTGACCCCCCTCCTCTAAGCCTACTACCAACCCTCTTTTTGGGACCAACAATTTTGAATTTCATAACTTATAGAGGCACGGAGTTCATAAACAAGTTCATTGAAAAGTACTATTTTGAATAAGGTATTCAACATGAATACTCAGCTGCAAGGACCCCTCAGCAAAACAGGGCAGTTGAAAGGTAAAACAGGACCTTGAAGGAAGCAGCGAGAACAATGCTTGCAGAAGCTTCCATGCCTAAAAGATTTTGGGCTGAAGCCACTAACACTGTGTTGGAAACATTTAAGTATGTTTTGATGAGACAAAACCTTAAGAAAGTAACTCTAACAAAACATAAACAATCATAGGAGAGGTTACAGCAACAGAGTTACTGCAGAAAGATAAAGATCAGAGAAAGTTTCAAAGAAAGGATACTGAAGAGAATGGTGGAAAAGAATCGGGTGAAGTAATTAGGATACTGATGACTGCAGGGAGTTACAGAAAGAGACCTTGCTGAAGCAGATTGCAAAGCAGCAAGCTACCAGACAGGAAACTACCTGAGAGACCATGCCGAAAGCATACTGCAGAGCAGCATGCTACAGAAGCCTCAAGCCATCTGAAGGAGCAAGCCAGGGAAGGGAGCTCCAAAGCAGGCACGAGGAGAAAGCTACAAAGCAGGTATGGGAAGAAAGTCAAAAGTTACAGGTAGAAAGAAGAAGTAATCGGTAGATAGAAGAGAAGAGGAGCCAATCAGAAAAAGACACGTGGAAAGTGAAAAGGTTGCGTGTGTCAGAAGAAGTGCGACACTATCAATGATGAAAATCTATCTACCTTCAACGGGCAGATTTCCTAATCTATAAATAAGAAGAAGACTGAAGACTGAATATAGAAGAAGAGAGAAGCGCCAAAGAGAGAACACACAAACAGAAGAAAGCTCAGAAAAGAGGGGGAAGGCTACACAAAAGAAAAGAGAGTTAAGTGGGGAGGAAAAGAAGAAGAGAGAAAAGAGAAGCTCAAACACCCCACACCCCAAAGATGCTTACTCAGTCTCACAGTCGAGGCAGCAAGCTACAGCATTTCAACTTGTAAAAGAAGTTTAAGCTTGCTGCCACCAGTTGAAGAATAATAAGATAAGCCTTTTAGGGATTGTCTTGGTGTGCTCAGTGCAAGGAATAGAGTCCTGCTGAGCTGGCCACTTTCTGAAGAAGAAAATGACCCTGTGTGGGTAGAGTAGGATCCTGTGTGGGTCAGTTAGGAGAGTAGGCAAGCAGCTGTGTGAAGGCTTGCTATTTACTTGTTAAATATGTGTTGTAATAGATAGGGCTATATAAACCAACAAAATTTAACGAATGTTCCTTCTTGAGAAGAGACATAGAGAATGTAGAAGGATTACTCCACCTTCGACCCTCTGTATATCTATGCGTCTGTTCATGCTTACTGCTGTATTTGCATATTCAATGTAAGATGCATGTCTTCTATATTTGGTCTTTGAATAAGAGGAAGCTTCCGCAAATATAAGTCTGATCAGTAACCTCCCAAAAGGTTACTGCCTCCCTTGAAAGAAAATAAAAGTTTGAATTTAGAGTAGGCTTATTCACCCCTCTCTAAGCCTACTACCACACTAATTGGGACTAACAAGTGGTATCAGAGCAGGTTGGATTATTCATCCATCAAATGATCTATCTGATACTAACAAGTGGTATCAGAGCAGGATGGATGACATGCAAAAGATCTAATCGATCTATCATGATCCAATCTGTGAAATATATCTCTCTAGAAACTCTCTCTCTCTTTCTCCCTCTCTCTCCCTCACATCATATATCAACTCACTGCCTTTGTTAAAAGGGTATGATTGATGCGAAGACAACTAGCAGCTAAAAGATACAAAAAATCAAGCTGAGTTGTGAAGAAAAGTTGTTCAGAAGAAGGAAGCTGGTGAATAGCAAGCTACTCGAGGATCAGACTACGAATAAGGAAGCTGTGCACAAGAAACAAGTTTCTACTTATCACAGAGTGGACCAATACGGAGCAGATCAACAAGAAAGACATGTTGCTGAACAAAAGGAGGAAGCTGCTACAACGCCAAACTGAAAGTATGAATCACACCGGAGACTCCAAACAACAACTATGAGAAGCAACCTTGGAGGAAAATGCTGAGGAAGTCAAGCAAAGGATTAAGAAGAATAGCTCACTCCATCAACCAGACCACCCTCCAGACGGAAGCAAAAGATTAAAGAGGCTCTTCTCTTTAGACAACTCTCAAGGAAAGAATAACGATGACCAGGTACCTCGTTCTAACTTACTCTTATACTTTTGGTCTCGCTTATTGTTATCCTATTAAGAAACTCAAGTGATCACGTGAGAACCAACGATCAAGAAAGCCAAATGAAAGAATCTTTAGAGGACTGAAGAGTTAGGCTTGAAAGACACTAATCACTTGACTTGAGAACGAGAAGGGAAGCCAATGTTGACATTCAAAAAAGAAGATGCTTCACCTACTCATGCAAACCTCAAGGTTACCTAAAATAGTACTGAAAGTGACCCTATATCTTAAAAGAGAACCGTAAAGTATGGGGGAACTTCTAGTACAAATCAAGGTAACTGAGCAGGCAAATGAGTTAAAGTCCATGGAGAAACCCAAAATGATATGGATATTCTGTAAAAAGTCTGCAACAACCTGACATTCCTTGAGGAAATCAAGCAGAACAACTCCAAATGGAAAGTAAACTGTCTGCCTTACTATTATCATGCTTTGTCTTTTTTTTTTTTTATATCAAAAGAGGTTCCATTAAGTAAACACCTGCACACACCTTCTTTTGCTTACTAACGAAAGTCTTACAGGAATCAAACTGTCTCTAGAGCAACCATGGGCTGTAAGGAAAGTCTAAGTTCCTGAAAGAAACTTAACTCAGAAGGACTCATACTTGTATGAGTACCTATACAAGAATAATTTTTCTGTAGGTACCTCCGATAAAAGGCTACTGAAGTAAGGGGGAATGAATTGAAAAATCTAAGGAACAAAATGGAGTTCTGGCAACAGGATGCTAGACACCAGGCTACTGGATACTAGGTCACTGGATTGCAGGACGCTGGATATCAGGATGATAGATACAAGGCTAACTGGATATTAGGTCTCTGGATAATAAGACGCTGGAAATCAGGATGATAGATACTAAGATGCTGGATACTGGGTTGCTGAACACCAGGTCGCTGCATACTAGGACGCTAAACACCAGGATGCTGGACACTAGATCGCTGAACACCAGGTCCCTGTGTACCAGGATGCTAGACATCAATATACTGGATACTAGGTTACTGGACATCAGGACTTATCATTAGGTCACTGGAAAAAGGGATCACTTGGAGATTACAACTCTCAAATCAGAGTAGTTACTGAAAAACAAAATTTTTGGTAACATGCACGCATAAAAGGTGGATCACCTATCCATAAATAGACCACCTTTTCTGAACCCTACAAGAATTTCAGTCGTATGATCAGAAGAATCTAAGGGTGAAGAACCAGCTATTGACCACATACTCAAGCAATCACCTCATGCAGAGGAGAAAAGAAATAACGCTGGGGAAACTGCCAACAACTTTATTGGAAACCGGCGGAGCAGTTAATGAGATCTTTAAAGATCTAACTGCAACAGGGAGTATCTCAAACTCTATATATACATGCACTTCTTATTCTTCTTCTCCATGCATATATCCTCTCTCTTTTATCCTTGATACATCATGGCACCCGATTGTTGGAAACCATTTTCTCTGTTCCTTCCTCACTGCATGTTCTCTGTAAATAATCAACCAATCACCTCACAAATCACAAAAAGTCACCTCTTACGCTTGATCCTTGCTAAACAAAGCTTTCTCAGAAGAGTTGATCTTCTAGCATTCCTTCCTCACCTCAAATCTGAGGTTGCTTGAGGACTTGCCCCCAAGGTCTCCTCTTAGAGTCCGGAAGTTGTGTTGGAGGATCCCTCTCAAGTTACCCCAGAGCTTCAACTCATTGTTGATTATGACAAAAAGGGGGGAGAACTGCGAAGGATCTTGGAAGATCAAAAGTCCTCCAAAGGTGAAGAAGAGAAGATGTAAGCCCTTCAATGGGATGAATTCTCTTCTGGTTTCAAGAGAATGAGGAGAAGGGGACAGACACAGGAGTTGGTGAAGATAGTGCGGGAAGAAAGGTTGCAGCAAGCTACTGCGTCTAGACTTCTCTGCTTCTCCACTTTCTCTTTTGTATAAACCTCCCTTCTTTATTTCTTCTTGAGACCTCCTTACCTTTTTCAACTTTACTCCACGATCAAAGAGGAAGATCAACTGGGAGCAAGAACCTGTAAAGAAGAGGAAGAAGCTAGAAAGAAGTTAGCAACAAGCTAAGGGGAAAAGAAAGAAAGGAAAGAGCAAGAAAAAAAAAGAATGAGTCTAGATAGGATATTTATTGTACTTTGCTTACTGCGTTGTATTGTAAATGTTTTATCTATATAAAATGTCTTCTTTTCTCTAAAGCTCTCTCCTTGTGACCTTTCTTTTAAACTTATATGTGATTTTATGAAAGCAGTATGCTATAACCTTGTTTATCATACAAACTGCTTTCTATGCTTAAATGATAATAATTTGATCTTCTGCAAAGGTTTTGTCATCATAAAAAATGGAGAAATTGTTGGAAACATTTAAGTATGTTTGATGAGACAAAACCTTAATAAACTAACTCTAACAAAGTATAACCAATCTTAGGAGAGGTTACTGCAACAAAGTTACTGCAGAAAGATAAAGATCAGATAAAGTGTCAAAGGAAGGATACTAAAGAGAATGGTGGAAAGGAATCGAGTGAACTAATTAGGATACTGATGACTGCAGGAAGTTACTGGAAGAGACCTTGCTGAAGCAGATTGCAAAGCAACAAGCTACCAGACAGGAAGCTACGTGAGAGACCATGCCGAAAGCATACTGCAGAGCAACATGCTACAGAAGCCTCAAGCCACCTGAAGGAGCAAGCCAGAGAAGGAAGCTCCAGAGTGAAGCAAGAGGAGGAAGCTGTAAAGCAGGCATGGGAAGAAAAGTCAAAGTTACTGATAGACACAATAAGTTACCGATAGAGAGAAAAGGAGAGAAGAGGAGTCAATCAGAAAAAGACACGTGGAAAGTGAAAAACTGGCGTGTGTCAGGAGTGCGACGTGTCAATGACGGAAATCTGTCAACCTTCAACGGGCAGATTTCACAACCTATAAAGAGGAGGACTGAAGACTGAAGCAAGTGTGTGAGAAAGCGCAAAGATGCAAGAGAGAAGAAGTGAGCACATCAGAATATCCAAGCTCACAGAGAGAAGCGCAAAAGAAGAGAAAAGAGCTTATCAGAGAGAATGCTCATAAAGAAAAAAACACTAAAAAGCGGGAAGTCAAAATAGAGAAGAGAGTGTTGAAACGAGGAAAAGGAAAGAAGAAGAGCTCGAACACTATACATCTCAAGTGAAGACGCACACTCAGTCTACCAGTCCAGCAGCAAGCTTCAGCAGATCAGTCTGCAAATGAAGGCCAAGCTTGCTGCACCCAGTTGAAGAAGAAGGAGATAAACCTCTCTAAAAGGTTGTCTCGGAGTACTCAGTGCGAGGAGTAAAGTCCTGCTGAGTTTAGCACTTTCTAGGTGAGAAAGTGAAGACCCTGGGTGGGTAGATTAGGATCATGTGTGGGTCAGTGTAGAAGGTAGACAAGCATCTGTGTGAAGGCTTGCTACTTACTTGTTAAGGGTAGGTTGTAATAGATATGTCTGTGTAAATCAACCAACTTAACAAAAGTTCCATCCTGAGAGGAGGACGTGAGGACGTAGAAGGATTACTCCACCTTCGAACCTCTATACATGCTTGCGTCCTTATGTGCTTACTACTTTAAATGCATACTCCATATTAAGCAGCTCATCTTCTACCTGGCTCTAAGATAAGCTTCTGCATCCACTCTGATCAGTAACCTCCCAAAAGGTTACTGATATTAGAATCGAGCCGATTAGAGGGGAAGAGAAGTTTGAAAATATAGTAGGCTTATTGACCCCCCTCCTCTAAGCGTACTACCAACCCTTTTTTTGGGACCAACAATTTTGAATTTCATAACTTATAAAGGCACGGAGTTCATAAACAAGTTCATTGAAAAATACTATTTTGAATAAGGTATTCAACATGAATACTCAGCTGCAAGGACACCTCAGCAAAACAGGGCAGTTGAAAGGTAAAACAGGACCTTGAAGGAAGCAGCGAGAACAATGCTTGCAGAAGCTTCCATGCCTAAAAGATTTTGGGCTGAAGCCACTAACACTGTGTTGGAAACATTTAAGTATGTTTTGATGAGACAAAACCTTAAGAAAGTAACTCTAACAAAACATAAACAATCATAGGAGAGGTTACAGCAACAGAGTTACTGCAGAAAGATAAAGATCAGAGAAAGTTTCAAAGAAAGGATACTGAAGAGAATGGTGGAAAAGAATCGGGTGAAGTAATTAGGATACTGATGACTGCAGGGAGTTACAGAAAGAGACCTTGCTGAAGCAGATTGCAAAGCAGCAAGCTACCAGACAGGAAACTACCTAAGAGACCATGCCGAAAGCATACTGCAGAGCAGCATGCTACAGAAGCCTCAAGCCATCTGAAGGAGCAAGCCAGAGAAGGGAGCTCCAAAGCAGGCGCGAGGAGGAAGCTACATAGCAGGTATGAGAAGAAAGTCAAAAGTTACAGGTAGAAAGAAGAAGTAATCGGTAGATAGAAGAGAAGAGGAGCCAATCAGAAAAAGACACGTGGAAAGTGAAAAGGTTGTGTGTGTCAGAAGAAGTGCGACACTATCAATGATGAAAATCTATCTACCTTCAACGGGCAGATTTCCTAATCTATAAATAAGAAGAAGACTGAAGACTGAATAGAGAAGAAGAAAGAAGAGTCCAAGAGAGAACACACAAATAGAAGAGAGCGCAAGAAGAGAGCTCAGAAAAGAGGGGGAAGGCTACACAAAAGAAAAGAGAGCTAAGTGGGTAGGAAAAGAAGAAGAGAGAAAAGAGAAGCTCAAACACGCCACACCCCAAAGATGCTTACTCAGTCTCACATTCGAGGCAGCAAGCTACAACAGTTCAACCTGTAAAAGAAGTCTGAGCTTGCTGCCACCAGTTGAAGATTAATAAGATAAACCTTTTAAGGATTGTCTTGGAGTGCTCAGTGCAAGGAATAGAGTCCTGCTGAGCTGGCCACTTTCTGAAGAAGAAAATGACCCTGTGTGGGTAGAGTAGGATCCTGTGTGGGTCAGTTAGGAGAGTAGGCAAGCAGCTGTGTGAAGGCTTGCTATTTACTTGTTAAATATGTGTTGTAATAGATAGGGTTATATAAACCAACAAAATTTAACGAATGTTCCTTCTTGAGAAGAGACATAGAGAATGTAGAAGGATTACTCCACCTTCGACCCTCTGTATATCTATGTGTTTGTTCATGCTTACTGCTCTATCTGCATATTCAATGTAAGATGCATGTCTTTTATATTTGGTCTTTGAATGAGAGGAAGCTTCCGCAAATATAAGTCTGATCAGTAACCTCCCAAAAGGTTACTGCCTCTCGACCTAAAGCCTTGATAGAAAAGAAAAGTTTAGTTGTTCAAAACTCAGGAGTCAGTTTAGTTGCAAAAACCATGCAAGTGGCTAGTGCGAAGGACAAAAATCCAGTTGTGATGGACATGGTTTATTATGGAGTTATTGAAGAGATATGGGAACTCGATTACCGTAAGTTTCGTATTCCAATGTTCAAATGCACTTGGGTTAAGCACAATAGTGGAATTAAAGTAGATGATCTTGGTTTTACAACAGTGAACCTTAAGAAAATTGGATTCAAATCTGATCGGTTCATTTTGGGTAGTCAAGCTAAACAAGTCTTCTACCTTGAAGACCCTCTTGATCCTACATGTCATGTTATACTTTCCACTCCTGTTAGGGAATATGAGGATAACTTTAATGTGGATGATTTAGAAGAAATTAACATCCAACACCAGACTTTTACAATGGGGATGCCTCTATTAAAAGTCAATGGTATAGATGAGAATGAAACATCATGTGTACGTGAAGATTGTGATGGGATTTGGGTTGACAATTGAATTTCCTAGTTTTATGATTGTGTTCCTAGACTTCTATTTCATGATGTTTTTCTTGTTTCTTAAATGTTTTCGAACTAACCTTATCCTATTTGTTTAACAGGTCTAAATCATGGTGTCTCGTAGAAAGACATGTGTAAGCGGTGGATTGATTATCCAGAATGAAGGCGCAGTTCGAGAAGACTTACCAAGAGTCAATACTAAACTGGTTGAAGAAACCGACTACAGAGCCTGAAAAGAAGACGGAAGAGCCTGTTGCATCCTCAAGAAGATTGGAGTTCACAAGATGAATGCTGCAGACTCCACCCCTTCTGTATCTTTTAATTTTTCTGCACTGCACTTTCTTTATTTTCAATAAGTGTTCAACCCTTCAGAACACAACTTTTAGGTTTCTTTCTTTTGAGATCTTTGTAGATGAGCTCTGATATAAAACTGCAGATGCTCTGATACCAAGAATTGCTCTGATACAAAGATCCTTCAAGTGATATGAATAAAATAAAAGAAAAGGAAAAAGGAGTAAAAACAGAAGACTCCAAGAAAAAAAAAGGAAAATAAAAAAAATAAAAAAAGCAAAACACAGAAGTCTCCCAGTACTGGCAGAAGTTGTAGTACTGTCTGCTGCAGGATTTTTAGATGCAGCAGAGTCACCTGATGCAGCAAAAGACTCAGTGGTTGAGCAGGCACCTACTCTGGGTGATGCAGCAAGAGACCAGTCTCCTAGTGTTGCTGCACAGGAAGATTTTAACGATGAAAGTTGCAAGCACGAAGAGAAGAAGCGTGCAGCTACAGAAGGAAAGCCAGAATGTAGTAAGCAAGGAGAAGAACTTGCTGCAGGAGAAAGTGAAGAGGCCAAACAGCAAGAGACACCTCTGCAGGAGGTTGAAGCTGTCGAAAGGAAAAGATGAGGAGGAGCAGCTAGAGGAACCTGTTGGAAACATTTGAAGTAAGTTTTGATGAAACAAAGTCTTAAGTAACTCTATCAAGCATAACCAATCTTAGGATAGATTACTGCAATAGAGTTACTGCAAAAGATTAAAAGAACAGAGAAAGTGTCAAAGAAAGGATACTGAAGAGAATGGTTGAAAAAGAATCGGTAAACTAATAAGGATACTTATGACGACATGAAAGCTACCTGGGAGACTATGCCGAAAGCATACTGCAAGGGCAGTATGCTACAGAAGCCTCAAGCCACCTGAAGGAGCAAGCCAGAGAAGGAAGCTCCAAAGTGAAGCAAGAGGAGGAAGCTGCAAAGCAGACATGGGAAGAAAGTCAAAGTTACCGGTAGACACAAGAAGTTACCTGTAGAGAGAAGAGAAGAGGAGTTAATCAAAAGAAGACATGTAGAAAGTGAAAAGTTGGTGAGTGTCAGGAGTGCGGCGTATCAATGATGGAAATCTGCCTACCTTTAACGGGCAGATTTCATAACCTACAAAAGAGGAAGACTGAAGACTGAAAAAGAGAGAGAGCGTGCAAGAGAGGTGAGAACGAGCACAACAGAATATTCAAGCTCATAGAGAGAAGCGCTAAAAGATGGTAAAAGAGCTCAACAGAGAGAAGGCTCACAAAAAGCACAGAAAGAGGGGGAAGTTAAAATAGAAGAAAAAAGAGTGTTCAGAAGAGCGAAAGAAAAGAAGAAAAGCTGGAACACTCCACACCCCAAAAGATGCACGTTCAGTCAGTCAGTCCAGCAGCAAGCTTCAGCAGATCAATCTGCAAACGAAGGCCAAGCTTGCTGCACCCAGTTGAAGAAGAAAGACAAACTCCTTTCAAAGGACTGTCTTGGAGTACTCAGTGCGAGGAGTAGAGTCCTGCTGAGTTTTCCACTTTCTAGGAGATAAAGTGAGAACCCTGGGTGGGTAGAATAGGATCCTGTCTGGGTCAGTTGGGAAGTAGGCAAGCAGCTGTGTGAAGGCTTGCTACTTGCTTGTTAAGCGTGAGTTGTAATAGATATGTCTATGTAAGTCAACTAGCTTAACAAAGGTTCCCTCTTGAGAAGAGGCAGAGAGGATGTAGAAGGATTACTCCACTTTTGAACCTCTGTATATCCTTGCGTCTATGTGTGCTTACTGCTTTACTTGCATAACTCTATGTTAAGTTGCACATCTCCTATACTTGGCTCTACAATGAGAGAAAAGCTTCCACAAACCACTCTGATCAGTAACCTCCCAAAAGGTTACTGATCCTAGAATTGAGCCAAGGAAAATAAACGTTTTGAAAATATAGTAGGCTTATTCACCCCCCTCTAATCCTACGACCAGCCTATTTGGGTCCAACAAGTTATATCAAATCAGGTGGATTATTCATTCAAAAGTTCACTGGTCAATCTGATACCAACAAGTGGTATCAGAAGCAGATGGATGAACAAAATATTTAAGCGATTTATCCAGATCCCATCCATAAAGAATCTCGCTCTGAAAAATCTCTCTCTCTCTCTCTCTCTCCCCCTCACATCACAGATCAAATCACTGCCTTTGTTAAAAAGGATATGATTGATGTGAAGACAACAAGCAGCTATGAAGGATGTAGAAAATCAAGCTGTGATATGAAGAAAAAGCTATTCAAAAGAAGGAAGCTGATGAACAGTAAGCTACTTGAAGAAAGGGCTGCATAACAGGAAGCTGTGTGGAAATGAGCAAACATATATTCAACATGGAGCAAATCAACAAGAAAGGCTAAGTTGCTATGCATGAAGAAAAAGCTGGTACAAAGTGAAGCTGGGAAGTATGGATCATACTAAAGCTTCAAGTCTACAGCAACGGGCAGACAAGCAACCTGAAAAGGATGAAAAAAGGATTTACTCTTTACAAGTGGTAACCAGGTACCTCGTTTTAATTTGCGCTCTTATTTACTAGTCTCACTCATATTTATCCTGTTAAGGAAACTCAAGTGACTATATACCAACGACCAAAGAAGCCAAAGAAAAGAATCTTCAAGAGAATGAAGAAATTAGGCTTAAAAATTTGTTGTCACTTGAGTTGAAAATGAGAAGGAAGCCTGCACGTTTATTTTCATATTAGAACGCTTCACCTTCTAATGCAAACCTTAAAGCTACCTGAAATAGTGCTGAAAGTGACCCTACATTCTAAAGTAAGAGTGTCATAAAGTAAGGGGGAACTTCTAGTACAAATCAAGGTAATTCAGAGGTAAAATAGTCAAATCATTGGAGAAACCCAAATATGGGTATGCTGAAAATGTCTGCAACAAACTGGCATTCCCTAAGGAATATAGTAGAACAGTAACTCCAAAAGAGAAAAGAAAATTGTCTACCTTACTAGTATCATGCTTTACCTTTTCAATATTTTAAAGAGATACATTAAGAAAACACTTGCACACACCATTATTTTTGCTCTTTAAAAAGTCTTGAAGGAGTCAAACTCTCTCTATAACAACCATGGGCTGAAAAGAAAGTCTAAGCTCCTGAAAGAAACATTAACCGAGAAGGACTCATACTTTGTGTGAGTACCTATACGAGAAAACTTTTTTGTAGGTATCTCTGACAAAGGGCTATTGAACTTAGGGGGAGCCATTGACAAAATGACAAAGCTCTGACTATAGGATGCTAGAAACCAAGTTGCTGGAAACTAGGTTGATGGATAACAGGATGCTGAAAATCAGGACGCTAGACACCAGATGGATGGATACTAGGTCGCTGTACACCAGGACTCTAGACATCAGAGTACGTGTCATCAAGTCTTGAGAAAAGGTAGAAAGACTAATCGATATTAAGGAAGAAGATAAAGTTCTGACAAAAGTACGCTAGACACCAGGACAATGGATACTAGATCGCTGGATAAACAGGATGATGTATATCAGGATGCTAGATACCAGGCTGACTGGAAATTAGGTCGCTGGATGACAGGACTAGATATCAGGATGCTAGATACCAAATGTTGGATACTAGATCGCTAAAACTAGGTCACTGGGCACCAGGACGCTAAACACCAAGATGCTGGATACAAGATCGCTGAACACCAAGTTGCTGTAAACCAGGATGCTAGACACCAATGTACTGGATACTAAGTTACTAAAAATCAGGACTCATCATCAGGTCATTGGATAAAGGGATCACTTCGAGGTTACAAATCAGAGCAGTTACTTAAAAATCTTTGTGGTAACGTGCGTACATAAAAAGTGGATCACCTTTCCAGAAATAAACTACCTTTTCAGAACCCTAAAAGGACCTTAGCCGTTCTATCAGAAGAATCCAAGGGTGGAGAACCAACTGTTGACCACGCACCTCCGGAATAGGAAAAGCTGTGGAAACTGTCAACACCTTTATTGGAAAACGGCGAAATAGTTAATGAGATCTTTGAAGATCTAACTGCAACAGGGAGTATCTCAGACTCTATAAGTACATGCACTCTTTATTCTTCATTAAGGATATAGATATCCTCTCTCTCTCTCTCTCTCTCTCTCTCTCTCTCTCTTATCCTCTATGCGTTATGGCACCCGATTGTTGGAAACTCTTCTCTTCATTCCTTCCAAAGAACACATTTTCTGCAAATAATCAACCAAGCACACCCCAAATCATGTATATTCACCTCTCACGCTTGATACTTGTTAAGCAAGTCATTCTCAGAAGATTCCATCTTCTAGCCTTCAACTCCCATCTCACCTCTCAAGAACCTGCACTCAAGTTCTTCTCCTCAAGACTGGGGGATAGAGCTGAGGACCCCTCTCTAGCACCCCCAGAGCGTCATGTCATTGATGATGTCAAGAAGGGGAAAGAAACTGTGAAAGGTCATGGAAGATCAAAAGACTTCCAGAGGTGGAGAAAAGGAGATTTCATCTATGTTGGTCCCAAAAAGGCTGGTAGTAGGTTTAGAGGGGGAGGGGGGGGGGGGGTAAATAAGCCTACTGTATTTTCAAACTTTTCTTCTCCTTGGTTTTATTCTAGGATCAATAACCTTTTGGAAGGTTACTGATCGGAGTGGTTTGCGAAAGCTTATCTCTTATTGTAGAGCCAAGTAGGAGATGTGCAACTTAACTTAGGGTAATGCAAGTAAAGTAGTAAGCACACATAGACGCAAGGATGTACAGAGGTTCGAAGCTGGAGTAATCCTTCTACATTCTCTCTGCCTCTTCTCAAGACGGAACCTTTGTGAAGCTAGTTGATTTATATAGATTTATCTATTACAACTCACACTTAACAAAAAAGTAGCAAGCCTTCACACAGATGTTTGCCTACTTCCCCACTGACCCACACAGGATCCTACTCTACCCACCCAGGGTCCTCACTTTCTCTTCTAGAAAGTAGAAAACTCAGCAGGACTCTACTCCTCACACTGAGTACTCCAAGATAGTCCTTTAGAAGGAGTTTGTCTTCTTCTTCTTCAACTGGGTGCAACAAGCTTGGCCTTCGTTTGCAGATTGATCTGCTGAAGCTTGCTGCTGGACTGACTGACTGAACGTGTGTCTTTCGGGGTGTGGAGTGTTCGAGCTTTTCTTCTTTTCTTCTGCTCTTTGGAACACTCTCTTTTATTCTATTTTAACTTCCCCCTCTTTCTGTACTTTCTTCTCTGTTGAGCTCTTCTCTCTTCTTTGGCGTTTCTCTCTATGAGCTTGAATATTCTATTGTGCTTGTTTTCTCTTCTCTCTTGCACACACTCTTCGTCAGTCTTCTTCTTACTTATAGATTAGGAATTCTGCCCGTTGAAGATTGGTAGGCTCCCTAATCTATAAATGTACTGCACTCCTGACACATTCCAACGTTTCACTTTCCACGTGTCTTCTTCTGGTTGGCTCCTATTCTCTTTTCTCTCTACCGGTAACTTCTTGTGTTTACCGGTAACTTTGACTTTTCTCACCATGCTTGCTTTCCAGCTTCCTCCTCTTGCTTCCCTCTGGAGCTTATTTCTCTGGCTTGCTCCTTCAGGTGACTTGAGACTTCTGTAGCATACTACCCTTGCAGTATGCTTTTGACATTGTCTCCCAGGTAGCTATCCGTCTCACTGCATTCTGCTTTGGCGAGGTCTCTTTCAGTAGCTTCCTGTAGTCATAAGTATCCTTGTTAGTTTACTCGATTCTTCTACACCATTCTCTTCAGTATCCTTCATTTGACACATTCACTGTTCTTTTAATCTTCTGCAGTAACTCTGTTGCAGTAACATATCCTAAGATTGGTTATGCTTGTTAGAGTTACTTAAGGTTTTATCTCATCAAAATTTACTTCAAATATTTCGAACAATCTCTTCTATGAGGTGAAATCTCTTTTGAGATACAAGAGAATCAAAATGAAGGATAGTTGGAGGGGTGAGTGGAGATTGAAAGAGAATGAAAGGCGGCAACAAGCTACTGGCGTTTGAACTTTTCTGCTTCCTCACTCGCTCTCCAACAAACGAATTCCTTCCCTCTCTCACATCTTCTCTCACACCTCCTAACAGCTCTCCTCTCTAGCAGAAGGAAAGAAACTACTAGAGCAGGTGACTGCATCAAGTGAGGGGGAAGGAAAGTAGAAAAAGAAAGGAGCAAGCAGCAAGCAAGAGGGTAAAAGAAAGAAAGGGAAGAACAAGA
The DNA here is from genome assembly GCA_005771605.1 of Scutellaria baicalensis. Taxonomy (NCBI): domain Eukaryota; kingdom Viridiplantae; phylum Streptophyta; class Magnoliopsida; order Lamiales; family Lamiaceae; genus Scutellaria; species Scutellaria baicalensis. The sequence continues at coordinate 28,984,934 of CM016721.1, forward strand.
AAAAAGAAGAAAGAAGAATGAATCTAGATAGAATATTTATTGTATTGTGCTTACTGAGTTGTATTGTAGTTATTTTATCTAAATAAAATTACTTCTGTTCTTTAAAATGCTAATTTCTTGTGCCCTTTCTTTTAGACTTATATGTGATTTAATGAAAACAACATGCTTTATATTATTATATATTACATCTATTTTCTGTGCTTTAAGTGATTATACTTTTTTGATCTTCTGCAAAGGTTTTGTCATCATAAAAAAGGGGGAAATTGTTGGAAACATTTGAAGTCAGTTTTGATGAGACATAGCCTTAAGTAACTCTATCAAGCATAACTAATCTTAGGATAGGTTACTGCAACAGAGTTACTGCAGAAGATTAAAAGAACAGAGAAAGTGTCAAAGGAAGGATACAGAAGAGAATGGTTGAAAAAGAATCGGGTAAACAAATAAGGATACTTATGACTACAGGAAAGCTACCTGGGAGACCATGCTGAAAGCATACTGCAAGGGCAGTATGCTACAGAAGCCTCAAGCCACCTGAAGGAGCAAGCCATAGAAGGAAGCTCCAGAGTGAAGCAAGAGGAAGAAGCTGCAAAGCAGGCATGGGGAAAAAGTCAAAGTCACTGGTAGACACAAGAAGTTAACGGTAGAGAGAAGAGAAGAGGAGTCAATCAGAAGAAGACATCTGGAAAGAGAAAAGCTGACGTGTGTCAGGAGTGCGGCGCATCAATGATGGAAATCTACCTACATTCAACGGGCATATTTCATAACCTATAAAAGAGGAAGACTGAAGACTGAAAAAGATAGAGAACGTGTAAGAGATGAGAGAACGAGCACAACAGAATATTCAAGCTAATAAAGAGAAGCGCTAAAAGAAGATAGAAGAGCTCAACAGAGAGAAGGCTCACAAATAACGCAGAAAGAGGGGGAAGTTAAAATAGAAGAAAAGAGAGTGTTCAGAAGAGCAGAAGAAAATAAGAAAAACTGGAACACTCCACACCCCAAAAGACGCACACTGAGTCAGTCAGTCCAGCAGCAAGCTTCAACAGATTAATTTACAACCGAAGGCCAAGTTTGCTGCACCTATTTGAAGAAGAAAGACAAACTCCTTCCAAAGGACTGTCTTGGAGTAGTCAGTGCGAGGAGTAGAGTCCTGCTGAGTTTTCCAATTTCTAGGAGAGAAAATGAGGATCCTGGGTGGGTAGAATATGATCCTGTGTGGGTCAGTGGGGAAGTAGGCAAGCAGCTGAGTGAAGGCTTGCTACTTGCTTGTTAAGCGTGAGTTGTAATAGATAGGTCTATGTAAGTCAACTAGCTTAACAAAGGTTCCCTCTTGAGAATAGGTAGAGAGGATGTAAAAGGATTACTCCAGCTTCGAACCTCTGTATATCCTTGCGTCTATGTGTGCTTACTGCTTTACTTGCATTACCCAAAGTTAAGTTGGACATCTCCTACTTGTCTCTACAATAAGAGATAAGCTTCCGCATACCACTTCGATCAGTAACCTCCCAAAAGGTTACTGATCCTAGAATTGAGCCAAGGAAAAGAAAAGTTTTGAAAATATAGTAGACTTATTCACCCCCCCTCTAAGCCTACTACCAGCCTATTTGGGACCAACAAAACCTAAAAAAGGTTGATGCTGCTGAGCATAAGGAAGACATAGTCTCATTGTTTGAACTTCTCAAGAATTGCTCAAGTGGATCTGATGGAGAGGCCAATTCATTTGCAGATGAACTTGATGAAGAAGAAGGGCCTTCAAACTCTGATGCTGCAGCCTACCTTTTAAAGGGCAAGACTGTGATTGAACCCAAAGCACTGTAGGCTTGGGAAGCATCCATCAAAAGCTCTATGCAACAACCAGAACAGGGGAATGAAAGGGACTTACAGCTTTCTGTTCCACCACAAGCAGGTACAAGTTCAGTGACCCCTGCAGATTTATACTGCCATCGAAAGCCTTGCAAACATCCCGAAGTAACACACTGCAACCACTCCTATGCCCAACGTTGATCTCATGAAGATTGTGAAAAAGCTTGAAAAAGTTCCTAATGCCCTAAGACGCACTGAATGAAAAATGGACGAAACAACATTCTTTCAAAGCCACCAAGGACAAAAATGCTACTCTTTTCTAAAGTGAAACAAAACAAGCTCTTGTGTCTGTCGCCGACACTCTCGCTGTTCATGGCACTACTCTAACCATCATACAAAGTGACATCAATGAGCAAAGTGTAAAATTATGAAACATGGATGACAGACTATCCAACATAGAGCTGTTACTGGGGGAGATGAGTGAGACTCTCAGAAGGATGGTTGCACCGCAGACTGCAGTAGGGGACCACATTGGCAAATGAACCAAAATAAGTTTTGATGATGCCAAAAATGGGGAAGAAGTTGCAATTGAAAAGTTGCAGCTTCCAACTTCAAGTGGTCTGTCTAAAGATCAAAAAGCTGCTGCAAGCTGCGGAGGACACTGCAAAGGAGATTGAGGCAGAAGAAGAGGATGAAGATGAGGACACTCTGTATCCTCAGAAGAAGAAGAGAAGAACAAGTCCCCCACCCCAGCAAAGAAGACATAAGAAAGATGATGACGATGCTGGTGGAACAGGTGGAGCAGGAGCTGCAACTACCGGGGTTGATGTATCCAATGAGAGAGGGGATGCAGCAGGTTCTTCAAGAAAAATAGGCAGCTGAAGTAGCTGAAGTAGATGAGACTCACCACCTTTAAAAAGGCACAACATTTCTAAAAGAGCCTTGTTGAAGATGAGGATGAGAAATTCTATGCTGCTAGGGACGCTGAAAAGAAGAAGAATGAGGAGGAAGAAAAGTGGATTCAGAGACTTGGCATTGTGGGCGAGGAAAAATCTGAAGCTATGTAGCAAATGGATGCAGCACTGCAGAAGTTTCCGCCACAAGAGGTTCCAAGGGTGGATCAGTTCAACATGTCGGCCGAAGTTTCAGTATTGCTTGACCTCAAACCAACAAAGGATATCGACTTCTAGAATCTGAACATATTCTCAAGAATGACTTTGGATAAATCGGTGAATCCGACCTTCGAGAAGATCAGACTCTTCAAGATTTCAAGATTTTTGAGATACTTTAAGAAGTTGTGGGAGAAGGACTTCTTCAAAGGTTATCCAACTTGCGTTGCACAATGGAAGTCTATGAGCAAATGCTCAGAGATGGAAAACTACCCTTGCAGAAGCAGCTGTTGGAAGAGGTAAAGAGGGGTATGCAAATACCTTTATGGGAGCATTTTTAGCTGCGGTGGATTGATGATTCCAGAATGAAGGCGTAGTTCGAGAAGACTTACCAAAAGTCAATACTAAACTGGTGGAAGAAACCGACTATAGAGCCTGAAAAGTAGACAGAAGAGCCTGCTGCATCCTCAAGAAGATTGGAGTTCACAAGATGAATGCAGCAGACTCCACCGCTTCTGTATCTTTAAATTTTTCTGCACTGCACTTTCTTTCTTTTCAATACGTGTTCAACCCTTCAAAACACAACTTTTAGGTTTCTTTCTTTTGAGTTCTTTGTAGATGAGCTCTGATACAAAACTGCAGATGCTCTGATACAAAAAATTACTCTGATACAAAGATCCTTCAAGTGATATGAATAAAATAAAAGAAAAGGAAAAAGGAGCAAAAACAGAAAACTCCAAGAAAAAAAAAAAAGAGGAAAATCAAAAAAAAAAAAAAGGCAAAAAAACAAAAGTCTCTTAATTTTACCTAAGGGAAAATTATTTCTAAGTAAGTTACAACAACTTTTCTGTAAGGTTTTGTCATCATCAAATATGGGGAAATTGTAAGAAGAACCCTTGAATTGTTTTGATGAGACAAACCCGTTGTAACCTATTTCATTTTGTTATCTTAGTTTTATTCTCTATGTCTTGTTTTTATGTTTTAATAAGTAGCAAAAATTCTACCCAAGGTCTTCCACAACACTTAGATGCTGCAAGCTGGATGCAACATGGAGAGAAATAAGTCTGTTTTCAACAAGCTCAACTTGGAAGAAGTCGAAGGAGAAATATTTTGTTGCACGCTAGACAACTAGACGCTGCAAGCTAAGGATGCAGCGAGACCTAGTCGCAGCGAGAAGAATAAGTTGCAGAAACTGAAGAAGAGACATGTCTAGCAGGATCAACATTGAAGTCTTAAAAGACTGTTACATGAGCTCTTAATGTACGAGGAAACATCAAGCGAATAGAAAGCTGCCACCTGGCCTGGATGACCGCGTGCAACCTGCAACAAAAAGGACAGCCGCATTTAATGGACCTGATGCCAACGGAGGAGGTTGTCTCCTACCTTTTCAGGTGCGCACATTAAAAATGTATGTACCTTGAAGATCATAAGGATCAAGAAGAAGAATGTTGTGCGTCCAGATCGAATCAACAAGGAATATACCTGTGCATGCATGGATCAACGGTCAGGATGCAGGAGCAGAAGACAAAGGCTTACACAAAGACGCGTGGAATGTGCACCCTTTGACTGGTGCATTCCCACAACTATAAAAGAGAAGAGTGAGGACGAAGAGAAGAGAGGACTGAAAATTTGAAGATTGTTCACTGATATTCCAGCATACATCGATCCAAGCTTAAAAGAAAATATCAACTCTTTTCAGTCCCCACTCAATCGAAGCAGAACATTTTACCGATTGAAGATTCTGAGTGCTCTTGCTTCCGACAGTCAAAGATTTGTGTTTATTAACCTTTTTATCACTGTGGATAGGTTGTTTGAGGTGTCACAGTTGAAGGGTAATCACCTTACTGTGTTTTGGTCTTATGTAGACAATATCCTGTGTGGATCCTATTTAGTTGCTGAAACATAAGAAGGGAGTAAGAACTTTAGTAGGCTTAGGTTGATCCTTAGAGTTTTTAGTTGGAAAAGAGTCCTGTAAATCTAAACTCTAGTGGATATCCTCCTTGTGAAGAAGAAGAGAGGACGTAGAAGGCTTACACCACCTTCGAACCTCTATAAAGTCTTGTGTCTATTTACTGCTTTCTGTATTAATCTTTTTATCTTGCTACATGCATCATCATAACTTTATGTCTCTTTGAGCTTAAGTGTTAAAACTGGTCTATTAACTTTCTAGTTAAAAAGACTAAGTATATTTGCTGAACTATCCTTCAAACATATTCTGTTGTGCAGAACTCTAAGTTGTTAGGCTGCAACAGGTAATTTGCTGCAAGCAAAATACATTATCTGCGAACTTGCTGCAAGTATCGATAGCTTATAGCAGGTTGAAGCGAAAGAGAGTAAAAGAGTTAAAAGCGAAGAGGTTCAGTTACCCCCCACCCCCTCTGAACCCCTGTAACCACTTGGGACCAACACCTCCACTAGGTACTCCTAAACAATCTAAGATAAAAGATATAAGTTTTCTACAACGAATCTGCAAACCATAATCACAAGCTGTGAGCTTCAAGTAGTAACTAAAACAGGTCATAAAAAATCAAAATATTGTTTTTCTGCAAACCGCAGAATATCATCATCAAGCATAAAAACATAAAAGTATTCTCAAGGTGGGAATGTTTTCAGCATCAGCAAGATATTGAAAATAAAAACAAAAAGCAATCGAAATGTTTATCTCCTCCAAGTGGATGATCTTCCTGCAATTTCAAATCGGGTCCCTTTCCACCAGTTCTCAATTGACTCCTGGTAACTTCTTGCCATTTGCTACTTTATCTCTGCAGTTTGATCATACCGCAACAAAAAATCCTTAGTAATGGGAATGAACTTCCTTCTCTGCAATCTTTGTTTGAGCTTGATCTGAAGTGCCAGTCCACCCTTTGAGGCCATTTCTTCAAACCGTTCCAAAGCCTTTAAATTTGTTCAATACTTCTCAACAGAGAGGATTCCTTGCATAAAAACATGTAATAACCGAAGTATTCTAAAGTCTTGAAATCATTAATTCCCCTCAAGGTTGGATTTCAGTGAGTTGGCAGGGTGACTTGCAGTAATTGCGCATTGAAATATGTAGGATGGCCAGGATTGAGATTTGCATCTAAGAACAACATCAGGTGCTCGAACTTGGGCTAGACCTGCTCCGGATAGGTCCTCAAGTGAGCTACTCTCTCAAGTGATTGTTGGATCGAAGTGTCCACCATTTTGTTATACTCCCTTTCTATCCTTTCTTTTTCCCTCCTTCTTTCTTCCTCTGTTGGGCCTCATTTGAAAGACGGATAAGGTACACTCCTGCTCTGATCTATAGTAAACTTACGCTTACTGGTGGAGTGGCCTTGAGCTGTACTTTCTCTGCTACTTCCTCCATGTCCAACATCTCTTCTTTCCTCCCTCCTCCTCACATCAGCCTCTTGTGCCCTTTTTCCGCTTTCTTCCTGAACATCTTCCCCCGTTTTGGCATCGTCTGTCAAGCCGAGGGTACTTTACAATATCTTCTCAATGTTTTTAAGGGTTAGACCTTGCTGCACCTGTCGATCATCTACCCTGTCCATCAGTGAGTTCAGAGAAGTCACCTCAGTTTGCAACGTGATGAGGGTCTTCTCATGGTTGTTTAACTTATACAACACTAATAGTCTGTTCAACCTTCTTCTTCTTCGCCTCAATAGTTAGGATCTCAACAGGTAGCTTGTTAGGGCTTAGCAGATCAACACTTGGAAAATAGACATCCAGTGCTTTCTTAAAGTGAGTAAGGGTAATGGTGAGAGTTTGCATGAAGCCTTATATAGTCGTGTTGTCCTTCCTATTTTCATCTGTCATTTTATCTAAGGATTTGTAGACGGTCTTTCGAAGGTGCTTGATTCCCTTGGACAGTTCCATGGTTGCTTCAACTTCTGACTTCCTTTTCTTTGGGGTTTTTGCAGGGGTTTTAATGTTTTTGGGGGTGACTGAAGTGGCTGTAGGAACAACTGATCTTCCTGCATCCAGATCATCGCCTTCTTCATCATTAGAAACTGGAGGTAGAAGAGTTACTTTCACTTGAGCTACTAGATCCTTCGCTGTCTGATCCAGAGCTATCTCCATATCCTTCTACAACCGGGGTAGCTGTAGGAGGGTCCTCAACAATAACTAGTTCATTATTCTGTCCAGCATCAGTATCAGCTTCTGTATGATCATGGGACTAGTCAGATGGAATTTGTTCAGTGTTCAAAGGAGTTACTTCAGTTTCATTGGCAGCCTACCCTTCTGACATAGTCTGCCCTTCATCAGTTGAAGCAACTTGTTATTCACGCACAACCTGCTCCTTATAGTCCTTATTTGCAGCTTGCTCCTTGAGCACAACCTGCTCCTTCTCAGCTTCCTATTCAGCAACTTGCTCCGAGAGCACAGTCTGCTCCTCCACAGCTTCCTTCTCAGCAGCTTGCTCCTCGAGCACAACCTATTTTCCTCCATCTTCTATTGGGTTCTCAAGGGTAAGTACCTGTGGGGTAAAAAGAACAAAAGGTTTGAACGGCTCTAGGGCAAGCTCAAGGTTAGATCTAACAACTCTTCAATTTCAGCTGTTGCTTCCTCAACATCAATCATATTCATATCCGGAAAGATAGGATCATTAACAGTTACCTCCTCTGGCCTTGTCTCAGCAGAGTCACCCTCTGCAACATTATGGTCAGGGGAGTGACCATAATCATGCAGTTGCTCATCGAGAGCATCAAATTCTAGAGGTGGTGATCTACATTAAGGGAACTCAACCTGGATAGAGAGCTCTAGAAATGAAGACCTTGTAGAGGTGCCTTTTCCAATCTGGAGTCGATGAAGCATAGGGTGACCTCTTCTTTCTCTTAGGCTAGCTTCAAAAGCAATTCTCATCATTCGTTTAGTGGTCTCCTCAAGACCGAAAGCTTCAGCCTGCTTAGCCACAAAAGTCTCCTCATCTCCTGCTCGAATGGCATCCACAGTAGGGTCCAAAGTCGGGAGCTCAGTCTCCTATGCAGTGACTTTTATCACTGCTTTTCCTTTGATAGAGCTCGGTGAAAGAGGGGCAGGCTCTTCAGCAACAAGACATTGCTTTGTTCTTATTTCAGTGGCAAGCTGACCTTCTGTTTTAGCTTGCTCTAGGTACTCTTTCCATAGCCGCTTTTGACATTGTTCATAAACTTTCTTTCCAAAACGACCTGTAGATTAGTCTCTCTAACCCAATCCACAACCTAAACTTCTTCTCCACTTACTTCAGGGCATTGAATAAGAACATCAAAGGGCATATGTCTCTTATTCCACCATTTAGGAAATCTATTCAATAGTACTTCAAAGTGAGCCCTGACTTTCTGTTCATCAACCACAACCTCCTCTTTCTCCTATTTTTCTTCCTCATCATCTCTTGCTCCATCTACAACAGTCTCAATAGCTGCAGAGACTTTCCTCGCCACATTTACTACCATTTCCATGATCTCATCAGAAAGGGCATCATCCAAGCTTGGTGCGGGTAGGGGTAGAGGTAGGGGTGTTGACTCGGTTAGGGGTGAGAGTGAGGGTGATCTATCTGGTTGAGGGATAAGTTGTTGTTCATCAGAATGTTCTGTGGAGGACTCCTCAGGCTCCGGTTTCTCCATCACAACCCTCCTCCTGAGGATCCTTTTGTGTACTTTTTGGATGACTCTCCTAGATTCTTGGGTTTGGGTGGGGAGTCGGTTATTTTAACAATATCAGGCTAGGGCTCAGGTTGCTTTTGTTTGGGGGCTTGGGGTTGTTTTGGTGTTGCTTTTTCTTTTTGTGGGTCTGGGCTTGCTTTGGTGATTGACTTTGGTGGGGGTGGGGGTAGGCTTTCTCCTTCCTCCTCACTTGAGGAACTTGCTTCACCCATTTCTTCCTCAACAACAACAACCTTCTTGACCTGCTTTTTCTTTCCGACAAAGATCTTGTCTGCTCCCAAATACTTACCCCTTAGGATGGGCTTTCCCTTCTCCAGACCATAATCTAAGGCACCGAACAGGGTGTTGAGAATCAACCCGTAGGATTTCTTTCCTACTTCCTTCAGCACTGCCTCACCAAACCTTTCCAGCATAAACTATGCCTAGTTCATTATTTAATTGTTCATGATAGCCATCATGATCCTAAATCTAAGATTTGTGCATCTATCATATGCAACAGATCGATTTTCCACAATATCACAACAGATATCATGCAATATTTCATATTCAAACTTAAAAAGCTTTTTAAAACACTTACGAGTCATCTCAGATGCTTTCTTCCAGTGAACTTTGTCCAACCGGCCTCAAGTTCCTCTTTCTTGTAGCCAGCAAGTTCACCTGGCATCAACCCCTCAGTTGGAAGGCCAAACACCCTCTTAAGCAGTGTACAGTCAATAGTGTGCGAGATTTCCTCCATTTAGAAGGTTATGGGTTCTCCAACAGTTTGCACCTTGGCTCACTTATAAAACATAGTCTTGGTCCCAAGTGGTAGTAGGCTTAGAGGGGGGAGGGGGTGAATAAGCCTACTCAATTTCCTCACTTTTCTTCTTTCCAGGAGGCTTAGGTCGAGAGGCAATAACCTTTTGGGAGGTTACTTATCAAAGTTATATTGTGGAAGCTTCATCTCCTTAAAAGACCAAATATTGAAGACATGCATCTAACATAAGATATGTATATAGAACAGTAAACACAGATAAACACATGGATATACAGAGGTTCGAAGGTGGAGTAATCCTTCTACATCCCCTCTGCCTCTTCACAAGAGGGAACATTTGTTAAGCTTGTTGATTTACATAGCCCTACTTATTACAATATTGACTTAACACGTAAGTAGCAAGCTTACACATAGCTGCTCACAGCTACTTGTCTACTCTCCTAACTAACCCACACAGGATCCTCTCTAATCCCTCAGGATCCTTGCTTTCTCCTTTAGAAAGAGAACAGCTTATCAGGATCCTAGTCCTGACTAAGCACTCCGAAACAGTCCTTAAAAGGTTTGTCTTCTTCTTCTCTAACTTGATACAGCAAGCTTAGGCTTCTTTTACAAGTTGATCTGCTGTGCTTGCTGCCTGGACTGAGTGATTGATTATGCATTTCTGGGTATAGAGTGTTTGAGATTTCTTCTCTCCTTTTATCTTTTATACACTCTTGTCTCTCTTCTTCTTTTCTATATGCCCTTCCCCCTCTTTTCTGTGCTTTCTCTTCAGAGCTCTCTCTCTTGCGCTCTTTTGTACTTTCTTATTTCTGTACTCTTTTCTCTCTATGAGCTTATCTTTACGCTTTATTATGCTCACTTCTTCTCTCTTGTGCGCCCCTTTCTCTCTTCTTTAGTCGTCAATCTTCTTCTATTTATAGATTAGGAAATCTGCTCATTGAAGGTTGGTAGATTTCCATCATTAAATGCGTCGTACTCCATCTGATACACGCCAGCTTTTTACTTTCCATGTGTCTTCATCTGATTGAGTCCATTCCTCTTCTCTCTACCGGTAACTTCTAGCTTCCTTCCCATGCTTGCTTTGTAGCTCTCTTCCTAGCTTTGCTCTCAGGTGGCTTTAGGCTTCTGTCGCTTGCTACTTTCCAGTATGTTTCGGCATGGTTTCTTCCAGGTAGCTTTCTGTCAGGTAACTTGTGTTTTCAGTAGCTTGCTGCTTTGCAGTATGCTTTAAGCATAGTCTTTTCCAGTTAGCTTCCTGCAGTAAGTAGTATCCTAATTAGTCTACCAGATTCTTTATCTCTGAAGCTTTCACTATCGTGTCTGTAGTAACCTTGTTGCAGTAACCATTCTTAAGATTGGTTATGCTTATAGAATGAGGGTTACTATTCTGTAGTTTTGTCTCATCAAAACATAATTAAATATGTTCCAACAATTTGCCCCTTTTTGATGATCACAAAACCTTTGCAGATAAGATCAAAAGTACATAATCATTTAAGCACAGAAGGCAGAAGTATGATATATAAAGATAGAGCATACTGTTTTCATCAAATCACATATAAGTCTAAAAGAAAGGTCACAAGGAGTGAGCTTTAGAGAACATAAGATATTTTATATAGATGAACTATTTACAATACAACGTGTAAGGAACATTGTATAAGATTTTGATGAATGACAAAGTATGTAATAGATTAGGGCCTAGGATCCTATGTATTTGATTATGTTGTAAAATATTTCTAAGTATAGGAACAGGATGTTTGGAGATCAAAAGAATGGAGCATGATAACCCTGCTGCATATAAACCGAAGAGAAAATACAAGAACACATATCAGCAGCAGGCTGCTAAAAAAGGATACTGGCCATACTACCCGAGGACACTAAAGGTTACTGACTACCAGACGAACAAAAGGAGAACTAAAGATAACTGAAGGATCAGGAATCATCAGCAACCTGATTCTGTAACAGTTACCTTGAAAAGCGTATACGAGGTTAACGTTAGGCACAAGCCGCATTTGCAACCAATGAAGTTATGCCATATATTAAAAAGCAAAAAGGAAGTCTGCAGAGAAGTCAGACTAGGTATGACGATAGTAGCATCAGTCACGTACACCCTCAACGATCAGTGTATGAACAAAGCAGAAACTACCACTTTGATCAATGAAAAGCTGCAAAAGAAGGCTCACTCTCTCCAACAGACAAATATTTGAATCGCCTATAAATGTTGGAAGACTGGCACATGAAACACACCTGAAACTCTTGAGATCAAAATGCTCAAGCTATCAAAGATCATCTACAAATTCATAGAAGTTTCAAGTCCAGTCTAGCAGCATGCTATCCTTAGCTTTGATAGCTCAATCGTTTCTAAGCTTGCTGCTTGTGTTGTTACATTCTTTCTTTTATTTAGATTGTAAGGAGTCGCTTGATCAGAGAGAGTTCTTGATTAAGTATTTTTCGTTCTTAGTTAGAAGAACAAGAGCTCTGTGTGGGCTAGGGGAGTTTGGTCACTGTGCAGTAACCCTGTGTGGGAGAGACTGACAGTCTTTGTCAGGTTTAGGTTGTCTAAGCGAGACTTGTGTAAATCAACCGTTTGACCTAACATAAGTTCCTCCTTGTGTAGGAGAAGAGAGGACGTAGAGGGATTACCCCACCCTTGAACCTCTATATATTGTTGTGTTCCTTATTATGTTGTTTTCATTAATCTTGTGATATTATTACTTATCTGCTCTTATCATTTGCATATTATTTATAAGCATAATATTTGTCTTTCAGAAAAGAAGCTCTACTTGAAAAGTATTTCTGCTGTGCATAAATCTCATTCTGTCTTAAAGCTTAAGGTAACTGCTGAAACAGTAACCTTCAGGATAGTTAGTTCTTTGTAAATTGCCTGTGTGTCACTTTCAGAAGAAAAGATTGAAAATTTTGAGTAGGCTTATTCACCCCCCCCCCCCTCTAAGCCTACTACCACTTGGGACCAACAAGTGGTATCAGAGCATGTTGGATTAAAAGTCCGATCTAACTGATCAATCCTTGATCCCGTCTCTTTTTTAATAACCCTCTTTGCTATCATAAGCATAATCATTATGGATTTTCATAAAGTACCTATGTTCTCCATTGACGAATATGACGATTGGAAAATTCACATGCAGACACATCTGTCGGCCATGCATGATGAAATGTGGTATGTCATCACTGATGGACCACCTATAACTACAAAAGTTAACCCATTATTTGCTAGGGCTATGGATGAAGCAGCTGATAGACAAGGAGATGCAGGAGCCATCCCACACCCAGTTGTTCTGAAAAAACCCAGAGAAGAATGGACTGCTGATGAAAGGAGAAGAGAAAATCTTGACAACGTAGCAAAGAATGCATTATTCCTCATTCTGGATAAAGGAACTTTCAGCAAGGTGAAAACTTGCAGAACCGCCAAAGAGATCTGGGAGACACTGGAGCAAATATGCGAAGGCACCGAGCTCACGAAAGTAAACAAGGTTTCTACAGCCACTCAGAAGTTCGAGCTATTTGAAATGATACCTGGAGAAACCCTAGAGCAAATGGACCAAAAATTCACAACCATCATCAATGAGCTTGATTCTTTGGACAAAGTCTACACTCAAAAGGAGAAAAATGTGAAGGTGTTGAGAGCTCTTCCTATCAAGTGGGATAGCAAGACAACAACCATAAGAGTGTCTATAGACTTAAAGTCTATGAGTTCGACATCAACAGAAGGACTCAGATCTCAAAGCCTTTTAGTTCGACATCAACAGAAGGAAGTTGGAAATTGAAGAAGGCAACTCAAAGGTTACTGCATTAACAGCTAGACAGCCTCAGGAAACAAGAAAGTCCAAATATCATGTAGCCACCTTGGAGGCTACTGCTGAAGAAGATATGTCACTTCTCCTGAAAAAGTTTCAAAAGTTCATAAGAAGGAACTCACGAACAGACGGCTAAGGAAGAAGCAAAGTGAACTGGAACCAGTGGGCAGTCACCCCAAGCAAACTCCAAAGCTACCGATCTTTGCTATAACTGCAGAAAGCCAGGTCACTATGCCAAAGAATGCCCACATCCAAAAGTCCATCGATATCCAGAAGATGAACGAAATGTGAGACAGGAAAGAAAAAGGCAGGAGCGCCAGAAGTTGAGGGCACTAATCGGTGAGGCAGAATCCTCTCAGGTAGCTACACCTGAGAAGACATCCAAGAAAGAAGAGTCAACCACCGATAGTGATTCAGAGGACTCATCTTCAGACGAGAAGAGCAAATCCACATGAAGCCATGTTCACTTGTTTCATCTCACACGTTGAACCAAAGCATCCAGAAGAAGCTCTACAAGATACCAACTGGGTTCAATCTATGCAAGAAGAATTAAACGGATTTGAAAGGAACCAAGTTTGGTACCTGATCCCCAGACCTACTCATCAAGGAGTTATTGGACCCAAGTGGGTATTCAAGAATAAGCTAGATGAAGAGGGCCAAGTTGTAAGGAACAAAGCCAGGCTAGTAGCAAAAGGGTATTGCCAGGAAGAAGACATTTATTTTGATGAAACCTTTACTCCAGTAGCCAGATTAGAAGCAATCAGAATCTTTCTAGCCTATGCAGCATACAAGAATCTCATGGTGTATCAAATGGATGTGAAGAGCGTCTTCTTAAATGGGATGCTGGTAGAAGAAGTCTATGTTGAACAGCCACCCGGCTTCGAAGAAAATGCTGATAAGATGGTAACAGACTAAGAAAAGCTCTTTATGGATTGAAGCAAGCACCGAGAGCATGGATTGAAGCAAGCTCCCATACCGCTAGCAGACCAGACATCATGTTTGTAGTAGGAATGTGAGTAAGATATTAAGTGGCTCCTAAAGTGTCCCACCTCACAGCGGCTAAGAGGATAATCAGATATCTAAAAGGAACCGAAGAAGTAGACTTGTGGTATCCTAAAGAGGGAGATATTAGATTGATTGGATATACTGACTTTGATTTTGCAGGTTACAAAATTGATAGGAAAAGCACTAGCGGAACTTGCCAAATGCTAGGGAATCGCTTAGTATCCTGGTTCTACAAGAAGCAAACTTCAATAGCCACATCCACTGTCGAAGCCGAATATGTTGCTGCAGGAAGCTGTTGTGCACAAATACTTATTTCTAAGCTTTTTTAGGTGGAAGCTAAGAAAACTTAGAAATAAGAAGCTTAAAGGAAATTGGGAAAGAACGTTAGGAAAGGTCCCTGCCAAAGGTTCCTGATGTAGGTAGTTAATACAGTTCACTGAAGGACACGTTAGTAAAAACCACCTGGAAAATGTAATCATCACCAAGGAACCCATGAAGCACACGATTATAAGAAACTGTCAATCCCAAGATGTTGCGGATCAAATCAGGGCAGGTTACCCAATAAAAAACGACGATATTTGCAAACAAGTCCCTCAAGATATTTGAAAAGTCAAAAAGTGAATGAACGCATTAAATGCCAGGATCCTCAACCGCGGGATGAGAAACCTTTCAAATCTTGAGAAGATCTACGCCGTTGATCAAAACACATGAAGTTTACTTATAAATAGGAAGTTTACACTTGATCAAATCCTTTACACTCTCATACTTTCTAACTCTCTTCTCACACTTGATCTACGCCGTTGATCAAATAAGTAACCTAGCAATCAAGTTTGTGCTCACTTCTATCTTTACAGAGAACTCATCTTCCTTACCACCTCTCAGAAATGGCACCCAAGAACACACAAGTCATTGATGGTCGTCTCATTGATGATAAGATATTACTGAAAGCCATCAGAGATGAAGGTCACTCCATCGATATAATGCAGATGATTCTGAACAAACTCCATCAATCCAGAGTGTGGGGTTTCTCCTCACTCTTCAGGGAACCTTACTGTGAAGATCTGGTGCGACAGTTCTATAACAATGCTGAAATATCTAAGGATAAGACAAAGATCATGTCGAAAATAGGGAAGAAGACGATCGAGATCACTTCCAATCTTCTAGGGAAAATCTTTCAACTGCCCACTGAAGGAATGGATGGAAGCAACCTACCCACCTATGGAGAAGAAATGGTGGAAGAATACTGGAAGAAATTCACAGGCACAGACGACCTGTTGACCCTAAACAAGAGCTGTAACAAGAAGCTCTTTCAAGTGGAATATCAAATGTTCCACGACATCTGTTGCCATATCGTTGAGAATCGATCTGGTTCTTTTGACAAGTGTACCAATCTCAAGTACAGGATGATGATGGCCCTAATGGAAGCTGAGGAGATAAACTGGGTAGAATATGTTTATACAAGGCTCAAGGAGGAGGTGGAAAAGAAGGTGGGCAAGCTAACTTATGGACTAGTGATCAACACCATCCTGTGGTTTGCTGGTCACGATTTATCAAAGGGTAAGCCTATTCAAAGGGGCAAGTTCGTAGGATACGGCAGAATCTTTGCCAAGAAAGGATCAAAGGTCTCCCCTGTAGCCAAGAATGATACTGTGGCAAAGGAAAAGGAGACCCAGAGAGAGACAGTGCAGGAAAGCATGTCTGAGGGGGAAAGCTCGGCAGCTACTGCTTCTCCACCAAGGCAGGAGAAGAAGAAGAGAAGTGTAAGGGTGAGGGGAAAGCAGGTGGTGAAGAGGAAGCTGAGAATCTCTGATGATGAAGCGTCACCATCACCTTTGCTAATGCTACCTGCTTCCTCAAGTAAGGGTAAGAATGGAGAATCAGAGATTCAAACCATTGAGCAAGCAGAAGTGGTTGTACAACAGGTAACGGCCCAGCTACAAAAATAGTTATAAAAGGAGAAAGAGGAGAATACTAAGGAGTCTGATCCTGAAGTAGTTTTGGACAAGGCCAAGATAAAAGAGGAGTTTGAAAAACAGTCGGACAGATTCACAACCTGGTGGAACTACCGACATCTTCCCAACCCGGACATGTTTTCATGGAGTGAATTATATACCGAGGAAGATTGGGCACTAAACTGGGCAGAAGTATCTGACATAGCAAAGGAAAGAGTACTGGAGACAAGATACTTGAAAAGTCTGTGAAGAAGGAAGTGGAAAGACTTTCAAGAAAATTATGAAGCTGAACTAAGATTGGTTGTCGTTGCTGAAAAGAAGAAGCAAGCCTCACAACTTGAATTACCCCCACCTTCTCGAAGGACGCTAAAGGGAAAGAACCCCATGGAGCAACCTGACTTCTACAAAGATGATGTTATCCTAAAGACAGCTCCTGAACAAGTCACTGAAAGACAAGCAGAAGTATTCAGTGTAGATGAAGCAGAAGAAATGATGCTGAAACAGGCTTTAGATACCAGTTTGGTGGAAACAAAGAGGAGGCATAAGACTGTGCTCATTCAACTAGGAGAAGGATCCTCCATTTGAGCAGTATCAATTGAACATCCTTTAAATGCTCCACCAATCAGTCAGAAAATTCCATCACCATCCGCATCAAAAGATGAATCCAACGGGGCATACAGTCAACTGGTGGATATAATGGTCTTGCCAGATGAGGAGGATGCAAGATCAGATATAGTTAGAGAAGTACCTGCTCTTGAAAACTCTCATACCACCTTGAGAAAAGTTGACTCGCCAATGATAGAGCTACCAACTACTCCGGAGGCTGAAAGGTTGGATGTCCTTGCGGTTGCTGCTGCTCTGGAAGAAACACTGAAATCAGCAATCGTTGAAGAAGGGACTTCGGTGCCAAAACTCTCTGTTGATGAGGAACCAATGAAGATTGATAAGATAGCTGAGGAAATTACACAAACGGAGATGGAGGGTGTAATCTCTGAAGATCTGTGAATCGTGAAGAGACGGTTGTAGAGGAGGCCGCAACAGGACAGGCTGCTAACAAAGAACCTATTGTTGATACGATCTCAGCAGAGGAAACTGCTCACAAAGAGTCGACTGCTGAAGAGGCTGCTCATAAAGAGCCTACTGTAGAGGAGTCTACCCAGCAAAAGACTTCGATGAAACAAACAGAAGTTAAGGAGGCGCTGGAGGAGGAAGGGCCCTCTGGAGAAATAATAAGAAGGTTGCAAGCCTGGAAGGGAGATGTCCTTCAGGATGGAATACCAGCTGATGATAAGGAGATATGAGCCCGTGTGGAGGCAGACAATGATGATAAGGAAGTATCAGCACATGAGGGAGCAGACACTGAGAGATTCATGTCTAACTCCAACAGCGATGAAGGATCACCAAATGAACAGGGTGAATTTGGAGCCGAAAAATCCTCACCTCTAAACCCCTCTCTTCCTGTGCAGACTAATGAACAAAATCCTTTGATGACGTCCTCAAAGCAATAGGAAAACTTTGGACATCCCTAAGCAAAGCAAGCAAGCAGATGAGAGCTGAGGCAAGGAAGGATCAGTTTCAAGCTTCCTTCAAGATGGATACATTCAATGCAACCTTAGCTAATCTGCAAAAGTCCATCTCCTCCCTAACTTCCTCTACTATTCTGGTTGACACCATCAAAATCATGAATGATAAACTCAATTCTCTAGCTAATAGACTAATAGAGATTGAGTTGGAGCAACAATTTGTGACGGCCTCCCTCAAAGAGGTCTCCAACTCTCAATTTGAACAGAATCAAATCTTGGAGGATCATACTGATATTTTAACCAATGTGCATGAAATGCTCAAATTTGGAGTTGGCTCGGTCTTTGATGATAACAAAAGGAGGGAAGAGACAATTAAGAGGATCAGCAGAAAAGACAGCAAGACCCCTCCTCTTGCAAACAACTAACAATCTTGCCTAAAAGGGATTCAGAAGGCGATGGAGGAGACCATGGAGGAAGCTCTAGAGGACAATAAGATAGCATGGCAACCAAGAGAAAATCTGAAGCTATCTCTGAAGTACATCCTGGTCTTCGTAGAGAAATATAAGAAAGAGAGGAGAAAATAAGGAGAGTTGCAAAAAAGCTATGCAAAACATCAGATGATCATTTTAAGGAAATAGCGAAGCAAAGTTTGTCAAATATCTTTCTTTCTCAAAAGCAACCTGATCTGGATGCTCTAGCAGCAAATGAAAAAAATGCACCAAACTCTCTTTGCATCTTCCTGGAAGGAAGTCCAGACCCTAGGAGCTCCAAATTCCAAGTATGGGAGCTCCCTGAAGTTGATCTGCCTACCTCTCATAATCCATCCTTTACACAGATCAACTTCTTCAAACAAGGAGAATACTTGAAGTACTACATCAAGTTATGCAAAGAATCCATGCTTATAAAAGGCAAAATTCATCGTGAAGGGCTCAAATGCTTCAAGGATCTTGCTAGCAGAGGTGTACTCCCAATCCAGATGAAGCTAAAAGGTAGAATGAAAAGAGGAGAAATCATCCCTTTCTATGAAGATTTCTGGCAAAGGTACGAAGGGACGCCTGAGATGAAGAGGCTGATGGAACCAACCTACCATGAATTTATCCTCAACTGGTGGAAAGATTCGAGGAAAGAGAGAAAAAGAGCTTCCTGGCTCAAGATACCGTAAACCTTCCTGCTCTGTACTCTTATATAAATCTTATTTTGTTTATTTACAGTTTTTTTATTATTTTATGATCTGGTACTGTTCGAATTCATTAACTCAATAAAGGGATCCGTTCTTATTCTGAAAAAGCTCACTGCTCGTGAACTTATGCTTAATATCTTGATCTGATATTTCTAAAAATATATATACATCCTGTTGATCTGATTGCAAGCATATGTTCTCTCTTGATAAAATATGTGATCCTCTTAGAAAAAGTTTTGTCATCATTAAAAAGGGGGAAATTGTAAGGAACATTGTATAAGATTTTCATGAATGACAAAACATGTAATATATTAGGGCCTAGGATCCTATGTATTAAGCATGATGACCCTGCTGCATATAAACCAAAGAGAAAATACAAGAATACATATCAGCAGCAGGCTGCTCAAAAAGAAAACTGGCCGTACTACTCGAGGACACTAAAGGTTACTAAAGGTCACTGACTACCAGACGAACAAAAGGAGAACTGAAGATAACTGAAGCATCAGGAAGTATCAGCAACCTGATTCTATATCAGTTACCTCAAAAAGCGTCTATGAGGTTAACGTTAGGCACAAACCGCATTTGCAACCAATCAAGTTATGCCACGTATTAAAAAGCAAAAAAGGAAGTCTGCAGAGAAGTCAGACTAGGTATGGCGATAGTAGCATCAGTCACGCACACCCTCAACGATCAGTGTACAAACAAAGCAGAAACTACCACTCTGATCTACGAAATGCTGCAAAGAAGGTGCACTCTCTCCAACGGACAAATATTTGAATCGCCTATAAATGTTGGAAGAGTCGCACATGAAACGTATCTGAAACTCTTGCGATCAAAACGCTCAAGCTATCAAAGATCATCTATAAATTCATAGAAGTTTCAAGTCCAGTCTAGCAGCAAGCTATCCTTAGCTTTGAGAGCTCAATCGTTTCTAAGCTTGCTGCCTGTGTTGTTGAATTCTTTCTTTTATTTAGACTGTGAAGAAGTTGCTTGATCAGAGGGAGGTCCTGATCAAGTATTTTTCGTTCTTAGTTAGAAGAACAAGAGCTCTGTGTGGGCTAAGGGGGTTTGGTCACTGTGCAGTAACCCTGTGTGGGAGAGACTGACAGTCTTTGTCAGGTTTAGATTGTCTAAGCGAGACTTGTGTAAATCAACCGTTTAACCTAACAAAAGTTCCTCCTTGTGTAGGAGAAGAGAGGACGTAGAGGGATTACTCCACCTTTGAACCTCTATATATCGTTGTGTTCCTTACTGTCCTGTTTTCATTAATCTTGTGATATTATTACTTATCTGCTCTTATCATTTGCATATTATTTATAAGCATAATATTTGTCTTTCAGAAAAGAAGCTCTACTTGAAAAGTATTTCTGCTGTGCATAAATCTCATTCTGTCTTAAAGCTTAAGGTAACTGCTGAAACAGTAACCTTCAGGATAGTTAGTTCTTTGTAAATTGCCTGTGTGTCACTTTCAGAAGAAAAGATTGAAAATTTTGAGTAGGCTTATTCACCCCCCCTTCTAAGCCTACTACCACTTGCGACCAACACAACACAGTAGGCAAAGTACATTGTAAACATTCTATCTAAACTCATTCTTTTTTCTCTTACTCTTTCCTTTTTTTTTTTCCTCTTTTGCTTGCTGCTGGCTTCTTTCTGTAGTCTTGTTTTTTCCCTCTTTTGGGTGTAAGTCCCTTCTCCTAGTTGGTTTTCCTCTTTGATTTTGGAGATGAGCGTAAAAAGGTGAAGCGACTTATTCGGAAGAGAGACGGAAAGTAGATGGGAGGATCCTGAGAAGAGGGAGAGAGCCTTGGCGCAGTAGTTTGCTGCAGCCTCTCTCGATATAATCTCATGAACTCCTCCTACTGTTTCTCCAGCTCAGCCCCTTGTAAGCAAAATTCATCCAACACTCTTGAAGGGTCGGAATCTTCTCTTCTCTTCTCTTCTCTTCCCCTTTTTGTCATTATCGACGAGTTGAAGCTCTGGGGTTATTGGAGAGGGATCTTTCCACTCTATCTCCGGTCTCTAAGAAGAGAACTTGGGTGCAAGTCCTTTGGAATAGAGGTGAGAGCAGTAAGCTAGAAGACCAAGTCTTCTGAGAAAGACTTGCTTAGCAAGTGTCTTTAGCGTGAGATGTGATTTTTCGTGATTTGAGAGATGCTTAGTTGATTATTTGCAGAGAATGTGCTTCTAAGAAAGAATGGAGAGAATGGTTTCCAACAATCTGGTGCCATGTTGTATCAAGGATAAGAGAGGGTTTATGAATGAAGATAAAGAGTAAGAAGTGCATGTATAAATAGAGTTTGAGATACTCCCTGTTTTGATTGATCTTGCCAGATCCTACGATTAGGGTTAGATCTTTAAAGATCTCATTAACTCCTTCGCCGGTTTCCAATAAAGTTGTTGGCAGTTACCACAACTTTTACTCTTTGCTACTGCATGAGGTGATTACTTGAGTATGTGGTCAACATTTGATTCTCCACCATTAGATTTCTCTGATCGCACGGCTGAAATCATCCTAGAGTTCTGAAAAAGGTGGTCTACTTCTGAAAAGGTGATCCACTTTTCATGCGCAGACGTTACCGAAAGTTAGTAACCGCTGGATTTGATAAGTTGTAACTCACTAGTGACCTCTTTTTTAGTGACTTGAAGATACGTATCCTGATTGTTCAGTGACCTAGTATCCAACAATTTGGTGTCTAGCGTCCTGGTATGCAGCGACCTGGTGTTCAGCGACCTAGTATCCAGCAACATGGTGTCTAGCATCCTGATATCCAGCGTCCTGTTATCCAGTGACCTAGTATCCAGTATTCTAGTGTCTAGCATCCTGTTGTCAGAAGTTCATTTTTCTTTGTCAAGTCTTTTCCCCAGGATTCAGTAGCCTATTGTCTAGGGTGAAGTGACCTTCCTTTAGAATTTTCAGCTTCCAGTAGCAATCTCATCTTGGGCTACTTTTGTGTCTGTATATTGTTTCTTGTAGTTTTCTGTCGAAGGTACCTGCAGAACGAATATTCTTACATATATGTACCTATACGAGTATAGGTCCTTTTGGGTTATTTTTCTTTCAGGAACCCAAACTTTCCTTACAACAGATAGTTTCTGTGGAGATAGTTTGCTCTTTTAGGACTTTTGTCAGTAAGCAAAAAGAAAGGTGTGTGCAGGTGTTTACTTACTGTATTTCTTTAGAGTATAACTCTTTTGTGTATATAAAAGACAAAGCATGATACCAGTAAGGTTGACAGTTTTCTTTCCTTTTATCAGTTGCTGCTCTGCTTGGTTTCCTCAGGTAATGTTAAGTTGTTGCAGACATTTTGCAGCATACTCATATCCTTTGGGTTTCTTCAAGGATTTAACTCCTTTGCCTGCTGAGTTACCTTGATTTGTACTAGAAATTTTCCCTTACTTTATAGTTATTTCTTTTAATATGTAGGGTCACTTTCAGTACAATTTTAGGTAATCCTAATGTTTCTGCATGAGTAGGTGAAGCATCCTCTTTGAAAGTCAACGTACAGGCTTCCCCTCTCATTTTCAAGTTAAGTGTCCAGAAGATTTCAAGCATGTTATCTTCAGTCCTTTGATCATTTGAACTAAAGATTATTTCCTTTGGCTTTCTTGAACGTTGGTTCTCATGGGTTCACTTGAGTTTCTAACCAGATAAAAATAAAAAGGAGACTAGCAAAAAATATATAAAAGCAAATTAGAACGAGGTACCTAGTCATCGTTATTCTCTTTTTGAGAGTTGGTTTAAAGAGTATATCCTCTTTCATTCCTTGTTTCCTTTTACAGAGTGAGCTTCTCTTCTTACACTCCTTCGCTTGACTTCTTCAGCTTCTTCTTCCAAGGTTTCATGTTTGCTCATTACTATCGTCTAGAGGTTCCAGTATGGTTTATGCTTTCAGCTTTGCTTTGTACTAGCTCTCTCTTTTTCTTCAGCAACCTGCTTCATTTGTTGGTTTGTTATTTATTAAGTAAGAACTTGCTCCTCAGGCACAGCTTCCTGCTTAGCAGCCTGTTTCTCCAACATTGTTTGTTGTTCACCAGCTTCCTGCTTCTGAACAGCTTTTCTTCACAACTCAGCTTGATTTTCCATTTCCTTCTTAGCTGCTTGTTGTCTTCACATCAATCATAAATTTTAACGAAGTCAGTAGAATTTTCTAATCTATGATGTGAGGGAGAGGGGGAGAGAGAGAGAGAGAGATTATTATCAAGGATTGGATTTGGATAGATCGATTAGATCTTTATATTTCATCCAACCGGCTCTAATACCACATGTTAGTATCAGATATCATTTGTTGGATGGATTCTCCATCCTGCTCTGATACCACTTGTTGGTATCAGATATCATTTGTTGGACGTTTTATCCAACCTGCTCTGATATCACTTGTTAGTCCCAAGTGGTAGTAGGCTTAGAGGGTGGGGGGTGAATAAGCCTACTCAATTTTCAAACTTTTCTTCTTTCCAGGAGGCTTAGGTCGAGAGGCAGTAACCTTTTGGGAGGTTACTTATCAGAGTTATATTGCGGAAGCTTCCTCTCCTTAAAAGACTAAATATGGAAGACATGCATCTAACATAAGATATACATATAGAACAGTAAGCACAGATAAAGGCATGGATATACGGAGGTTCGAAGGTGGAGTAATCCTTCTACATCCTCTCTGCCTCTTCACAAGAGGGTACATTTATTAAGCTTGTTGATTTACATAGCCCTATCTATTACAACATTGACTTAACAAGTAAGTAGCAAGCTTATACATAGCTACTCACAGCTGATTGCCTACTCTCCTAACTGACCCACACATGATCCTCTCTAATCCCTCAAGATCCTTGCTTTCTCCTTTAGAAAGCGAACACCTTATCAGGATCCTAGTCCTGACTAAGTACTACGAGACAATCTTTAAAAGGTTTATCTTCTTCTTTTCCAGCTTGATGCAGCAAGCTTAGGCTTCTTTTGCAGGTTGATTTGTTGATGCTTGCTGTCTGGACTGAGTGACTGATTATGCGTTTCTGGGCATAGAGTGTTTGAGCTTTCTTCTCTCCCTTTATCTTTTATACACTCTTTTCTCTCTTCTTCTTTTCTATATGCCCTTCTCCCTCTTTTTTGTGCTTTCTCTTCAGAGCTCTCTCTCTTGCGCTCTTTTGTTCTTTCTTGTTCGCTACTTTTTTCTCTCTACAGGCTTATCTTTATGTTTTATTGTGCTCGTTTCTTCTCTCTCGTGCACCTCTCTCTCTCTTCTTCAGTCTTCAGTCTTTAGTCTTCAGTCTTCTTCTATTTATAGATTAGGAAATTTGCCCGTTAAAGGTTGGTAGATTTCCATCATTAAATGCGCTGTACTCCTTCTAATACACACCAGCTTTTTGATTTCGATGTGTCTTCATCTGATTGGCTCCATTCCTCTTCTCTCTACCGGTAACTTCTAGCTTCCTTCTCATGCTTGCTTTGTAGCTCTCTTTCTGGCCTTGCTCTCAAGTGGTTTTAGGCTTTTGTCGCTTGCTACTTTGCAGTATGCTTCGGCATGGTCTCTTCCAGGTAGCTTCCTGTCAGGTGGCTTGAGTCTTTGGTAGCTTGCTACTTTGCAGTATGCTTTAAGCATAGTCTTTTCCAATTAGCTTGCTGCAATAAGTAGTATCCTAATTAGTCTACCAGATTCCTTTCACCATTCTCTTCAATACCCTTTCTCTGTCGTATCTGCAGTAACCTTTCCTAAGATTGATTATGCTTATAGAATGAGGGTTAATATTCTGTGGTTTTCTCTAATCAAAACATACTTAAATATGTTCCAACACTTAGCTACCAAGGTCTCATCATATGGCTCTTGGACTGTGGAGCAGAAACCCATAAGCCTAGTGGCTTGAAAGTAGTTGAGGATCTCTTTCATCAGTTTAACGGCATGGCCTCCATCAGTGTAGCATTTGACAACAATCCTAGTGTTAACAAGTCTGTCGTGGACAATGCCTGCCATTTTTCTTAGTGAGAGAGAGATTAGAGCTTTAGAATGCAAGAGTGTTTGAGAGATAGAGAGCAAAAGAACAAGAGTGGGGTTTCTGCAATTTGTGTGCGTAAGAGAGAGAGAAGAGAGGGTATTGAGTATATATATGTATGGAAATACTCCCTGATTGATTTGATATGTTACGATTAGCAATTTCTCTCTCTTCAAATGATCCAATGCTCCAGATTCAAACTTAAGTTGAATCACGCACGATCTGACGGTTGAGCCTGTTTCAGCGGGGTTTCCGCGTAGTAAGCTATTAGTTCAGGGACTAAGTTGCAGAATCAACCGATAATTTCTGAAAAAGCTATTTTCCCACCTTAAATGCTCCCACGTGGCTGATTTCTTCCACTTATTGCTTTGATTGCTTCCTTAAACTCCTTTTACGGTTGTTGTGTATAACTCCTGGAGAAATAAATACTTCTTCAATAAATGTTGTCTCCTGGAGTAAGCTTCACGGTATAGCTACCTTTCTGCATTTTCTCCCGTAGGGGTAACTTGTAAAGTAACCCTATAGTTTGCTCCTGTTGCATAAAATGTTAGATATAAATCCAGAGTTCCCCCTTAAAATATGCTTTCCTCTTTATGTGATTTTTATGATACCCAGTTCATTTCTTAAAAAGGAAAACCTTGATTCACATAAGGGTTCTGTGAAAATATCAGCTAACTGTTGATCAATATGAATTTTCTCAAGAGATGTATCTTTCTTTTCCACATGATCACGTATAAAGTGATGTCGAATATCAATGTGCTTTGTCCTGGAATGAAGGACCAGATTATGAGTGATGGCAATAGCACTTGTGTTGTCACACATGACAGGAGTTTGCTTTTTAATGATGTCATAGTCCCTTAGTTGAGCACAACAACTTCCTGTAGCAACATATTTTGTCTCTGCTGTAGAGGTAGCTATGGATGTATGCTTTCTGCAAAACCAAGAAACAAGCTTGTTGCCTAGGAATCGACATGTTCCACTTATGATCTTCCTGTCTATTTTGCATCCTAAAAAATTAGAGTCAAAGTAACCTATCAGTTTAAAGCCACCTTTCTTGGGATACCACAAGCCTACTTCTTATATCCCTTTGAGATATCTTATGATTCTCTATGTTGCAAACATGTGAGATTCCTTGGTTGTTGTTTGATATCTTGCACACATGCCTACTGCAAACATAATGTCTGGTCTGCTTGCTATAAGGTACGGCAGTGACCTAAACAGCCTTCTATACTTGGTTATGTCAACTGGCTTCCCTTCTTCACATTTGTCTATGCTTGTTGAGGTAGCCATAGGGATGCTTACTGTATTCACATTCTCCAATCTAAACTTCTTGATTAGTTCTTTTGTATACTTCATCTGATTTATGAATGTGCCTTGATCAAGTTATTTCACCTGCAATCATAGGAAGAAACTAAGTTCCCCCATCATACTCATCTCAAACTTCTTCTGCATTAATTCTGAAAATTTCTTGCAGAGATCTCTGTTAATTGAATCAAATATGATGTGATCCACATATATTTGTACAAGAAGAATGTTGTCTCCATCTTGAATTTTGAATAGATTTATATCAACCTTGCCCTTCATGAATCCATTATCCAGAAGATACTGTGATAGTGTGTCATACCATGCCCTTGGAGCTTGCTTTAATCCATAAAGAGCATTCATTAGCTTGTATATCTTCCTTTCTGGATTATCCTCAAATCCAGGAGGTTGTTCCACATATAGCTCTTCCACTAAGAGTCCATTGAGAAATGTACTCTTCACATCCATTTGATATACAGTGAAATTCTTGTGTGCTGCATAGACAAGAAAAATCCTTATAGCTTCAATTCTAGCTACTGGAGCAAATGTCTTATCAAAATCTATGCCCTCTTCTTGGCAGTAACCTTTGGCTACCAATCTTGCTTTGTTTCTGACCACTACTCCTTCTTCATCCAGTTTGTTCTTGAACACACATTTGGTTCCTAAAACTGCTTGATAGGTTGGACTTTAAACAAGATTCCAAACTTGATTCCTTTCAAATCCATTTAATTCTTCTTGCATGGCTTGGATCCAGTTGGTATCTTCTAGTGCTTCTTCTATGTTTTTGGGTTAATCAACTTTTGATATGAAGCACGCAAACATAGCTTCATGTTGTTTGGCTCTTCTGGTCTTCACACCAACTCTAGGATCTCGAATAATTAGATCCTTTGGGTGATCTTTTAGCCAGTTTCTGTTTTCTTCATCATCTAGTATGATTTGTGACTGACTGTAGGTTGCTTTTTCTCCACTGTTTGCTGGGTTTCCATGGGTTGTTGCTCTCTTTCAAGTTCCTGTACCTCTACAGGTTGCTTGTCCTTCCCAACAGGTTGTTGTATCACCTCAATTTGCTTGCTTCTTTGTACTTGCTCATTGTCTTCATTCAGCAAATTGGGTTGAACCACATGTATGTACTGAAGCTTCTTGTTGTTGATGTTCATCTTATCCACATTTTCTCCTAAGTCTTCCACATCAATAGTATTACTGCAGTAAGGTTCATCAAAAACCACATGCATAGATTCTTCTACAATCAAGGTTCTTTTGTTGAAGATCCTGAAGGCTTTGCTTACTGAGGAGTAACCTAAGAATACCCCTTCATCACAATTCATATATTGTTTTATTTAAATCCTTATTGATTAGGCATCTATTTTGACTATAGCATATTGTGTTAGTTGCTTCTGCCCAAAATCTCTTGGGTATTCCAGCTTCTGCCAATATGGTCCTAGCTGCTTCCTTTAAGGTTTTGTTCCTTCTTTCAGCTACTACATTCTGTTATGGTGTCCTTTCTGAGTATTCATGCTTGATTCCATTCTCAGAGCAGTAACTTTCAATGAATTTATTGGTAAATTCAATTCCTCTGTCTGTTCTGATCTTCACTATGCTCAAGCTTTTCTCATTCTAAATTCTTTTCAAAATTCAGGTAGTCTTAGTTGTGTATCTGACTTCTTGGCTAG
This sequence comes from Scutellaria baicalensis, assembly GCA_005771605.1. Classification (NCBI taxonomy): domain Eukaryota; kingdom Viridiplantae; phylum Streptophyta; class Magnoliopsida; order Lamiales; family Lamiaceae; genus Scutellaria; species Scutellaria baicalensis. The sequence continues at coordinate 29,012,635 of CM016721.1, forward strand.
GAACAGTATCTATGTGAACTTTGAGTAGTCATCTACTACAACTAGTGAGTACTTCTTTCCACTTATGCGAATGGGATCTACTGGTCCAAATAGATCCATGTGGAGTAAGTCAAGTATTCTTTCAGTTGACTTCCTGAGCTTGCTCTTGAAGATGCTTTTGACTTGTTTCCCTTTCTGGCATGCTCCACAAATGTTCTCATATTTGTAGACAATGTCTGGTAGACCTCTGACAAGGCCTTTTCTTGCTAGTTTGTTGATTGTCTTGAAGTTCAAATGACTCATCCTTTTGTGCCACGGCCAGCTCACTTTTGGAGTACTCTTTGCAATGAAGCAAGTTACAGTTTTTACAGAGTTCCAGTCAGCTACATAGATATTTTCTTCTCTAGTTCCTGTGAGCTTGACTTCCTGAGAATTGTTGTTCTTGATGAGACACTTGTTGTGTGTGAATTCAACTAAGTAGCCTTTGTCACAAAATTGACTTATATATGCTCAGCAGGTTGTACTTCAATATACCACATCTCATCATGCATACCGAGAGATATGTCTGCATTCTTATCTTCCAATCATCATAATCTTCTATGGAAAATATAGGTAACTTGCGGTGAGAAGATTCCATGCTTATGCTTTTTAAAATGATGTTTTTCTCTTAAAAACAAAAGAGGATCAGGGGAATGACCAATGCAAGTTGGGTTTTAATCCAACCTGCTCTAATACCACTTGTTGGTCCTAAGTAGCAGTAGGTTTAGAGGGGGTGTGAATAAACCTACTCAAACCTTTCACTACTTTTTACTCCGATAACGGTTAAGTTCAAGGGTGAGCTTACAGCTGCACAGCTTGCTTCTCAGAAGCAGCCTACTTGAACTTGTAGAGTTAGATGCAGTGGAAAATCTTTTTAAAACAATGTCTTCAAAAGTAGGTTGAATGTAGTATGGCAGATATAAGAGATGCAACAGTATATAGATATTCAAAGGGGTAAACAGATCACACGACAAACGATATAGAGTGGTTTGAGGGTGGAGTAATCCCTCTACGTCCACTTTACTCCTTCACAAGGAGAAACTTCGTTAAAGTTGTTTAGTTTACACAGTCTAGCTATTACAAACAGTTTAACAAAAGATAGACAACCTTCACACAGCTTGCTGATCTATCACGACCAAGATCCACACAGGATCGAACTAGCCCACATAGAACTCTTACTCTTTCTTCAAGATTGAAAACACTAGCAGGTTCTTAACCCTCCACTAGGTAATCCTAAACAATCTAAGATAAAATATATAAGTTTGCTTCAATGAATCTGCAGCTAGCTTCTCTAGGATGTGAGCTTTTAAGCTTGCTTCTGAGCTTGCTGCACTTAGATTAAGTGGCTGAATTTGATAGCTTTTGAATATGGATATAAGTGTTTAGAAATTTCGTGATTCAGTTCTGCAAGCCTTAGTTCAGTTCCCACTCAATCCCCTTTTATAGTGCTTGGAAATCTGCCCGTTGAAGTGTGGCAGTTCCAGCATTTAATACGCTGATCTTCCTGGTACATAAAGTAGATCTTCATAGTATGCGCATTTAATGTGCCGCAAAGCAGGTCTACCTTTCGTCAGATAGCTTGTCGAGATCTTATTAGTCCTTAGGAGAATGTCTCTACTGGTAACGAAGTATGTTCCAAATCGGGTAACCCCTTAACTTTAGCTACTATAATTCTTTTTGCTGGAAGTGACCTTGTCGGGTGACTAACTTCCTTCTTGTAGTTGCTCCTACTTCTTTGAAGTCCTTGCTTCCTGTTGGAGCGACCTTACTGTTTGCTGTAGTGGAGTTGCTTCTTGCTGTAGTGTTCCTCCTGCTTATAGTAGCGATCCTTTGTACTTACAAAATATTTTATTATAGATCTACTTAAAATGTTTGTCTCATCAAAACTACTATAAATCCTAACAATGTGATACTTCATTCTATGGGAGCAGTGAGGTACTCAACCCTTGTAGACTTCTTGGCCATATGCTTCGATCGGCTCTTCCTTTGTACCTTCACTGCTACCAGCACTTCTACTGCATCTTCAGTTTCTGCAGCAGCCTCACTTGCAGCAACCCCTTCTATTGCATTCTATTCACCTGTTGCAGTCCCCATTTCTGTTGCAGCCTACTTCGGCCTCTTCTCGTGCAACAGGTTCACTGCTTTCTCCGGCTTCTTCTTCTTCGATACCTCTGCAGTTGCAACCTTCCTCTCCTTCTTCTTCTTTGGTTGTCCTGCAGCAGGGTTGCTGGTTGATTCTTCCTTGGGCTGCATCTTCTTGCCCTTCTTATGTTCCCCAAGGAACTTACCAGTAGCAATAGGAACTGGGTCTTGCAATGGGATGCCCAGATGATTCTAGATTGTGCAAATGACAATCCCATAGCTTCTCCGAGGAGTAGCCTTTGAAGCTTCTTCCTAGATCCTCTAAAGAATGAACTAGCTCCAGTTCACATCAACTCCTGCCATGATCACCGAAATCAGTCTGAACCGGAGATCAGTGCATAGCACCCTAATCTGCCCTCGATGATGTAGGTGTAGATATCATGCAGCAGTGAGTACTCCGGTCTGAAGGCTTTCTTCAGAGTATTCCTCCTCACTTCACATGCACTTCACCGGTGAAGAGTTTCCACATTTCCTAAGAGTTGTCTTCTCTGAACATGTGCAGAACTTTGAGGCTAATTTTGGAAGTGGAGATATTGAAAGCATCTTCGATGGTTTCCCCTGAAACCTCATACTCCTTCCACTTTTCAGAAAAGATGATGCTCTTCTCTGTTTCACTAGTCCAAGCAGTGGGGTAGAAGCTTTTGATAAAAGGCTTCAGAGTAGCCACATCCATGGTCTTGCAGAAACCCTAGGATTTTTGAGTCTTGCAACTTTTTTGATAAGATCCTCCAAACGGGCAGGATCATACTCCTTGTTTTGCTGTAGGCCTACAAGATTGATCAACCTACCTTAGACTATAACTGTCTTCTTGGTTTCCAAGGCCATTTCAGATGAGTTTGCTGAAGACTTAGAGTTTGAGAGATTTTATAGAGAAAGTTAGAGTGTTTGAGTGTAGGTGATGTCAAGAATGATGATGATGATCAGTTTTGTCGGAAACTTCCCTGAATTTGAATCGACTAAGGGCTTAGATCAATTCACTCTGCTAACGTGTCATTCATCTGACATTTTATTCAAAACTGTGAAGTGGCAATCTTGTAATATATGCATTAGTTGAACAGTTGTGTGCCTGCAATTACTGACACAAAAGGGGGTTTTACATTTAATGCAAAAGCGCATATCTGCCATCCTAATCATGATTATTGTTTCGTCCGAGGTTTCAGCATTAAACACACAAATATTGAATGCTTCAAGCACTAAGTGTTTAATGTGCTGCATGTAATGTTTCATAGACATGTGTTTCACGCAATATAAATGTTGTAACCTGAGCAGTACATCTTTTTTGTATGCAGCATAGTTCCCCCTTAACATGTGCATATCTTTCATTGTTATATCCTTGCACTTCAGCATCGCTATAAGCAGTGTTCCCCCTTGCTCCAATATCACTCCTTGTTGTAAGCTCTCAGCATCTCTTCTCTTCTTACAGAACTGTTCTGTTGTAACCTCATCTTTTCACTTTCCATTGCAGCTTGATAATTCCAAGCTCATTCCTTAAGGTAGAAAATCTTGCTTCATTAAGAGGTTTGGTGAAGATATCAGCCAACTGTAGATCAGTATGAATCTTTTCAAGCACAACATCATTCTTTTCAACATGATCTTTGATGAAGTGATGTCTAATGTCAATGTGTTTGGTTCTTGAGTGGAAAACAGGATTGTGTGTTATTGTTATGGCACTTGTGTTATCACACATGATTGGAGTCTCTTTTTCTTCAATGCCATAGTCTTTGAGTTAATGCCGAATCCATAAGATTTGTGCACAACAGCTTCCAGCAGCAACATACTCAACTTTTGCAGTGGAGGTAGTAATAGAAGTTTGTTTCCTACAGAACCAAGAGACAAGTCTATTGTCTAAGAATTGGCAAGTTCCACTTGTGCTCTTCTTGTCCACCCTGCAACCAGCAAAGTCAGAATCTGAATAACCTTTTAAGTTGAATCCTCCTTTTTTTTTTGATACTATAGACCAACATCTTGAGTGCCTTTTAGATACTTGATGATTCTTTTAGTTACATCAAGATGAGATTCCTTAGGACATGATTGAAATCTTGCGCAAACTCCAACTACAAACATGATGTTTGGTCTACTTGTTGTAAGATAGAGGAGTGATCCAATGATTCTTCTGTACTTGGTGACATTAACATCTTTTCTAGATTCATCTTTGTCTAAGCTTATCGATGTGCTAATTGGTATTCCTAGGGAGGCTCCACCTTCCATTCCAAACTTCTTAATGAGTTGGTGAAGTTTGCTTGATTGATGAAAATTCTTGCATCTATCTGTTTTACTTGCAGTCCCAATAAGAAGTTTAACTCTCCCATCATGCTCATCTCAAACTTCTTTTGCATGAGGGAAGAGAACTTCTCACATAGTTGTTTGTTTGTTGATCTGAATATGATATCATCAACATAGATTTGGACTAGCAAGATGCTATCACCATCTTGGATTCTGAAGAGTGTTTTATCCACTGTCCTCTTCCTAAAGCCGTTTTCAAGAAGATACAAGGACAGGGTATTATACCAAGCAATAGGAACCTGTTTAAGTCTATACAGTGCCTTCTGCAACCCGTAGACTTTACTTTCAGCATCATCTTTAAATCTTGGAGGTTGCTCAACATATACTTCTTCTATAAGGAGTCCATTTAGAAATGTACTCTTTACATCTATTTGATAAACATTGAAGTTCATGTGAGCAGCATACGCAAGGAAAATTCTTATTGTTTCAAGGCGTGCAACGGGGGCAAATGTCTCATCAAAATCAATGTCTTTTTCTTGACAATACCCCTTAGCAACCAGCCTTGCTTTGTTTCTTACAACCAGTCCAGATTCATCCAGCTTGTTCTTGAATACCCATTTTGTTCTAATGACCCCTTGATGTGATGGTCTGGGCACAAGCTTACATACTTGATTTCTTTCAAATCCATTCAGTTCTTCTTGCATTTCTTGAATCCAGTTGCTGTCATCCAGAACTTTCTCTATGGTTTTAGTATATAGGTTCGATTTGAGAGATGAAGTGTGCAAATAATACTTCATAAGGAATTGTTCTTCTGGTCTTTACTCCAGCTCTAGGATCATCAATGATTATGTCTTTCGGTTGATTCCTTAGCCACATTCTATCTGGATCTGTATACTCTTATCTTTCTGTTGCATCTTCAGGTTGTAGTGCTGAAGAGATGTCTTAGGTGTTATGTTCTGCATTCTACTCGACTGTAAGTTATTCTTCTATACGCTGCTATGTTGCATCCTGGTTTGCTGAAACTTGTCATGCAGCATCTGAAGTTGATGCATCCAAGCTCCCTTCTTTATCATATCTTTCAGAAAGCATGGGAAGATGAGAGCTTTTAATGTAGGAGACTTGGGTTTTAGGCTTGATCTTTGCGGTTTCCGTGTTCAACTCTTCTAACTCAGCAGCATTACGGTGTGGTTCATCGAATACCACATGTATGGATTCTTCAACCATGAGAGTTCTTTTGTTAAAGACTCAAAAATATCCAAGAAATACAGCTTCATCCGCCTTAGCATCGAATGCTTTGAGATGTTCTTTTCCATTATTCAGCACATAGCATCTGCACCCAAAGATGTGAAAGTATGACACATTTGGTGAGTATCCATATCAGATTTCATAGGGTGTATTGTCTTGTTCTTTGTTGATCAGGCATTGGTTCTACGTGTAGCAAGCAACGTTGGTAGCTTCAGCCTAAAATCTCTTTGGCATGACAGCTTCTGCAAGCATCATCATTGATGCTTCTTTGAGGGTTCGATTCTTTCTTTCAACTACACCGTTCTGTTGAGGGGTTCTTGCAGCGGAGTATTCATGCTGAATTCCCTTCTCCGAGCAGTACTTCTCAATGGACTTGTTTGTGAATTATGTTCCTCGATCAGTTCTGATCCTTACAATGTTAGAGTTCTTTTCATTCTGAATCCTTTTCATGAATTTTAAAAGCTTCAATTGCATTTCTGACTTCTTTGCTAAAAAGATGGTCCAAGAAAACCTTGAGTAATCATCAATGATTACAAGCGAGTATTTTTTTTCACTCAGATTTGTTGGGTCAATAGGTCCAAAGAGGTCCATGTGCAGCAGATCCAGAATTTTGAACGATGATCGCTGTAACTTCTCTTTAAATGACACTTTGATTTGTTTTCCCTTCTGACAAGCTCCACATATGCTTTTTTTCTTATATGCTATGTCATGCAGTCCCCTTACAAGTCCTTTCCTGGCCAATTTATTGATCGTCTTGAAGTCATTCTTTTATGCCATAACCAGTTTTCCTCTGGTGAGCCTTTTGCAATGAAACAGGTCGGCGTTGTTGATGATGTCCAGTCCACAAGATATACATTCTCTTTTCTGGTCCCTGCAAGCTTGACTTCTTTGCTGACTGCATCCTTGATTAGATATTGGTCTTGGAAGAATTCCACCGTTTGCCCTTTGTCACAAAATTGACTTATGCTCAGCAAGTTGTACTTTAACCTCTTCACGTATGACACAATGTTGATTTGTACATCTCCTCTGATTATTCTTCTTGTACGCTAGGTATTTCCTTTTCAGTTATCCACAAACACCACCCTTGGTCTTTTGCATTCTTGGAAGTTACTCAAAGAGGATTTGCGCTAGTCATGTGTCTTGAGCAGCCACTATCAATATACCATGGATCTCCGCTGCTACCTGGCGATTGTACCTGCAAGGTGATCATTCAGGTTTAGGTACCCATACAAGTACGGGTTTTAGGCGGTTAGATTTAGAGTTCTTCTTTGCAGATTCAGTCTCAACTTTGCTTTTCTCTTTAGGAAATAGGTATGTATCTATAAAGTCTCAATCGCTCTGTCAGACTTCGCTTCCACGCTTCTTCTTGTTGTGTTGTAACCGTGGTGGTTGCTGTTTCCTGCTTTCACTAACAGCAACTTTGGTCTGCTGCAAGCTGCAGCTTTCAGCGATTTGTTCATCTGTGGTTACAGCAACTCTCTTGGACTTGTCATTCTCAATAGTCAGATCCTCCAGCTTCTTTTCATGTTCCATTTCGAGGAATAGAACTTCTTCTTTGACAAATTTAGGATTCTCACAATACTTCTCTTGACACGGTTTGTCAGACTTAGTGTATCCTATACCAAGTCTAGCTTCTAGAGTTTTTTGTTGGTTTATGAAATCTCTTGATTTCTCAGAAGCTCTACTGAATAGGTTTATAGTGGATTTAAGCTTGATTACCTCAATCTCAAGTTCTCTCACTTTGTTCGGTTTAGCACACTCCTTAGTACTCTTGCTATCACTCATCTCTTCCAGAATTTCTTTCTCATATTTCCACTCTGCAACCTCGTCACTCTCTAGTTTTAGCATTTTGTTCTCTCTTTTCAAGGTTTCATTATCAGAGTTTACTTTCTCAAAGTCACATAGAAGCTGTCTAACAAAGATATCCATCCTAACATCATCAGACTTAGAAGAGATATGTTTAAAGACTATTTTTTCTTCTGTATCCTCCTCAGTTTGTGTCATAAGACATATCATTGATTCATCTTCTGAGGTGAATTCATTCGATTCTGACTCTGATGAGGGTTCTTCTTGAGTTTCAGCGGATGTGCTTGCTCCTTTGGCTTTTTCTGCTTCAACGAGCAGTGCTCTCAGCTTTTGTCTCTCAACCTTGGTTCTCTCCTTTCTTTTGGCTCTAACCTCAGGTGGATATCGATGAACAATGGGATGAGGGCACTTTCTAGCATAGTGTCCAGGTTTTCTGTAGTTGTAGCATAAATCTTTTGATTCTACTGTAACATGGGCATATTGTACTTGTTGTTGTAGTTACTGTTGTAAGTTCGTCCTTCATTGAAAGTTTCTCCCTGTTTTGTTGTCTTTCGTCATGAACTTAGAAAACTTTTTCAACACAGTGCCATGTCATCCTCTGCAACTGGAGCAGTGTTCTCGTTTGTACCTCGAGCAATAAGTGCAATGACTTTACAACTGTCTCCATCTTGTTCTTTCTTTCTTCTAATAATATTGAATTCAAATGCCTTGAGGACAGAAAAACAAATCAAATGTACTCATTGATTTTAGATCCATGGAGATGCACATCAATGTGGTCTTGATGTCCCACTCAGCTGGCAGCGCTCTTAGGACCTTCATATTCTTCTCCTTTTGCTAGTAACTCTTTCCCAGAGATTTAAGCTCATTGATAATTCCAGTAAACCTTAGGTCAAGTTGCTCCAAGGTTTCATCAGCTTGCATCTCAAACAACTCGAATTTCTGTGTAGCTATTGAGATTTTGTTATCTTTTATAAGCTCCGTTCCTTCGCAAATATGCTCCAACTTGTCCCAAATTTCCTTTGCAGTCTTGCACATGTTTTCACCTTACTGAAAGTTTCTTTGTCCAAGATGAGGAACAATACATTCTTAGCTATATTGTCCAAGTTAGATCTTTTTCTGTCCTCTGCAGTCCACTCTTGCTTGGCTTTACGATGTAAGGCTGCCTAGGTTGCTCAGCTTCTGCAACCTCGCCTTCATCATCATCCTTTTCACCTTCCTTTTAAGCCGTTTTCTCTCTTCTCTCTCGGTCAAACACCGGGTTTGGCTTGGTGATTGTAGGAGGCCCTTCCGTGATTACATACCACATATCATCATTCATTGCTGAAAAGTGTTCCTAGATTCTAATTTTACAGTCATCATAATCTTCGATTGTAAACATAGGGAGTTTTGCATGCATAAAATCCATGATGAAAGAAACAAATAAGAGCATTGAAAGCAGACAAATGGTCTTGTGTAGATCTGGGTAGATAACCAGACGAGTTTGTTTTTAACCCAACCCACTCTTATACCACTTGTTGGTCCCAGGTGGTTACAGAGGTTCACGGGGGTGAATGAACCTCTTCTCTTTTTCACACTTATCTCTCTATCGCTGCAACCTGTTGTAAGCTATCACTGCCTGCAGCAAATTGACAGTTCAACGTTTTGCTTGCAACAAACTAGTTACTGCAGTCTAACACTTTCAGAGTTTATGCACATCGAAATTTATAAGTTGATAGAGAGTTCAACAAATATACTAAATCTTTTAACTATAGAATTAACTGACTTAGTTCACAAATAAGCACATTAAAGCCATTAAAGATGCATGCAACAAATATATAGAAATGTATGCTGAAAGAAGTAAATAACGCAAAGGCTTTATAGAGGTTCGAAGGTGGTGTAACCCTTCTACGTCCTCTCTTCTCCTTCCCAAGGAGGATATCCACTAGAGTATATTATATTTACAAGACTTTTCCTACTAAACTCACTCTAAGGATACAAACCAGCCTACTAAGTTCTTACTCCCTTCTTAGATTTCAGCAACTAAACAGGATCCACACAGGATGTTATCCTTCTCTAGGATCAAAACACACAGCAAGGAATCTATTCCTATCAACTGTGGAAACCAATTAAAACAATCTATGCACACAACCAAATAAATGGTTAAAGATAAAAATTTCTCCAACTGTGGTGAGGCAATGACACTCCAAAGATCTTCAATGCTGGAATGCTTTGCTTCTAGGATGAGTGGGGACTGAAAACACTTGTAATCTTTTTAAGCTCGATGATTGTTGTAAGTAGAATACCAGTGTGCGATTCAAATTTTCAGTCCTTGTGTTCTTCAGTCTCACTTTTCCCTTTTATAGATGGTGGAATGCACCAGTTGAAGTGTGCACATTCCACGTGTCCTCTTTTAATCTTCTTTCTCCTACTGTTGCATCCTGATCGTTGATCCATTCACGCTCAAGAATATTCTCCTTTGATACGATCTGGATTGCCAGCATTCCTCCTTCTTGATCTTCTTTGATCTTCACAGGTACACCCATTCAATGCACTCATGGAAAGGTAAAGACGTGCTCCTCTTTAAGCTCCTGCGCCATTAAATGCGGTTGTGCTTCTGTTGCAGTTTATTGGCAGTTGTTTAGGCCAGGTGGCAGCTCTTCATTAGCTCATCAAAATATACAGGTGGCAGCTACTTATTGAAACATATGGGAAATATACAAAAATTAGAACAGTTGGTTACGGCGGATTTGTCTCATCAAAATCTTCAACTAATTCTTCTTACAAAAAGAAATCCGTATAGAGTATACATGTAATACCTATAGAGTAAACACATAATACCTATCATTGAATCTCAAGAAATATAAGTGTAATATCTATAGGGTATACATGTACCTATAGAGTAAACACATGATACCTATCATTTAATCTCAAGAAATATAAGTGTAATACATGTAGGTATATGCGTAATACCTATAGGGTATACATGTAATACCCATCACTGAATCATTAACTACTCACGCACACCAGAATTGCTAAGGGCAGGCGGGACGACGCGTGGGCGCAAGTGGAGACTGCCCACGTGCCGGGTCGAATCAGGGGGTACGGATCTAAGATCTGTGCCCCTATGGTACACAAGTTTTTGGCATTCAAAATTACATTATTGAAGAATTCAAATCATTTATGAGATGAAAAACAAAACAGTCGACGTGCTTAAAAATTTAATTTTTTCTGAGCAAGAGAGTATAAAATAGTTTTGGGCTCTATTCAATCATAAATAATACATTAAATCTTATTTAATTATTTATGATATTTATCAATGGACAAAATTATCATTCTGTTTAGCATGATATTATTAAATAGTTTGGCTCTATATAACTAATCAACCAATTCGAACAAATATGAGGAATCTTAGATTAACTAAAAGTTATCAAAATAAAAAAATTATAGATCGATAAAATAAAATTAAACAAACTCAATTCAAGCTAATATGTTGACTTTATATAATAACTAAGCAACCAATTCGAACAAATTTGAGGAAATTTAAATTAATTAAAAGTCATCGAATTAAAAGATTTTTGATAGAAGCAAATAATCAAAATAGGGGTTAAGGTTTTCAAAATTCTTAGGAGAAGACTTTACCATTCGTAAGAGTACGTTGCATTATTCCCTAACCAACTTCAGGCCTGCTGGAAACAAAATTATATATTTAGAATCTTGAGTTACTCTCCTGATCCGTGCAATTGGCCGCGCGCGGGTTGGGCTGGCTCGCCCAGCCCGTGCCTCTTTACTTATTTCGCGTGTTTTGGTCGTTACTCTTACGTTATGTTAGGGTTACTTTCGAGTTATGTTAGGGTTACCTTCGTGTTATGTTAATGTGACGCCATATCCAAATGTCATACCCTTAGTTTAAAACCACTGAACTAAAATGTTAATCATACCCTCATATTATGTTAGGGTTACCCTCATGTTATGTTAGGGTTACCTTCATGTTATGTTAGTGTTACCCTCGTGAGGGTAACACGAGTAACACTAAACATAACATGAGGCTAACCCTAACATAACATGAGAGTATGACTACCTGAGCGAATCTTGGTGGGTTTGAGCGCACCCACCAGGGTAACACTGGTAACACTAACATAACATGAGGGTAACCCTAACATAACATGAGGGTATGACTGCCTGAGCGAATCTTGGTGGGTTTGAGCGCACCCACCAGGATCATGGGGGCACGTGAGAGCACGTTGGGATGCGTGAAAACGCGTATAGAGGGGCGTGGAACGGGTCGACTCGTGTGCATGTAGATCTATGCACCAGTTGCATAAAATATTTTGCCTAGAATCTTAGGCATAGAGACCTTTTCTTTCATTAGGATTCTAATTAATTTACATCAATTTTATTAGGATTGTACAATAATTTAATTTAAGGAAAAAACTTATATGAGTCGGACACAAGGATCTAGATCCATGCACCAGAGTTGGCCCGGTCAATGCGCCAAAAAACGCGCTCCCACATGCGTTTCACACACCTGCACGCGCTCTCACATGTCTGGTACTCGCGCTCAAGCCCAACCAAATTCACTCCAACAGACCTAATTTTATGTATAGTTTAGTTCTACCTCTTTGTGTTATGTTAGACCTACCTTATGAATAAGGTAGTTATAACATAGCACAAAGGTAGGTTTAACTATACATAGAGGTATGTCTAATACAACGTTATGGTACATGTATAAAATGTGTCAGACCTAGGTTTTTTTTTTTTTTGACATAACGTAAAGGTAGGTATAAGATAATGTAAAGGTAGGTCTAACACAACCTATTGGTAGGTGCAAAAATTAAAAAAATATGCGTGAGAGAGAGAGAGAAGTGGGTCCCCTGACCCGAATCCGACCCGGGTGCATGGTTGAGATCCATGTACATGTTTCAAAGGAGACTTACTCTTAATTTAATTATAACTAAATTTTATATTTTAAATTATAGTTTTTATGAGTTTTCTATGATGGGACTCTAAAGGAATAAAATAGACACCGTAAAAAATGATTTTTAGAATTCTAGTTGTTGAGTTTTTTTTTTTTTTTTTTTTTGACAATCACGACTCTAAAAGGTTAAAAGAGGAAATGATTTATTTTAGCACATTTCCTTAAAATTGTGATAAAACTATCATAAAATTATAACAATGGATAAAAATACCATAAATTTGAGATAAGACCACATGCAATAACAAGAAGTAACTTATGCATGGGAACACATGTTCCCTAAAATAAAAAGGAGTTTGATTCTCTTTCATCTTTATTCTCGTCGAAGGTAACAAAATCACATGTGCACATTTAAGAATTGTCTATCTTATAATTATAATTTACATGGAAGATATTATCGTACATTTTCGTGGAAGGTTACAATGTTTTGTGGAACATTGTGACAGGGTCATTTTTCGTGAAAGATATAAATTTTCGTGGAACGTCTAATTTTAGCATTTTCGTGAAAGATGAATTTTCGTGGAATGTCTATTTTCAGAATTTTCGTGGAATGATGAATTTTCGTGGAACGCCTAATTTTAACATATATTCGTAGAAGGATGACTTTTCGTGGAATCAAAAACTCAGGTCCAGAATTTCCGTGAAATACTCGAAACCTAATTTTTGTGAATCATGTCATATATATAATACACGAAAACTATGCCCTAAATACATGAAATACATGAAATATCACATCAATGAAAATTATTCACGAATTGGGGCGAGAAATTGTCTTCCACGAAAATTATTCACTGTTTGGGAAGAGAATCTGATCTCATGATTTACTGTCAATTCATTGCCAACTTTAATTGCAAAAAGTACTTGAGATATGACACCTTACTTTTTGATCAGTCAAAGTGGTATTTTTGTCACATATATATTACAAAAATTGTGTTACTTTAGTCAGTTTTTTTTTACGGTATTTTTTACCACTATTATAAGAATTGTGGCATATTGGACCACTAACCCAAAAGGAAGGTTAAAATAGGCACTAAAAAGATGGACGAGACTTTATTCATGCTCACTAAAAGATGGATCGCATCTTATGCTATGTTGATCTAGTATCTTATTATATTTGCCATCATTAGTATTGATTGGATATTCTATAGGAAGTCCTCTCAACATTCCGATTTAAGTGTATAACCCTTATGTTAATGAACTTTCAAATCTTTTAATCAATTATGAACTCTATAGGATAAACATACGTAATCAAATTGAAAATCATTTACTATTATTGGGCTCAATCAAGTAATCTAAACAATGCAACCCTCCTATAGGGAGACCAAATAAATTGGCACAAAGTATACATGTATTCTTACTTATGGGCTAATAAGGGCGGCCTTGGGCTCATAAAATAAACCTCACACACTTAATATTTTAATAATTGGGTTTTAATAGATTAATATTAGTCCAACCAATTTAACACTTAAAATAGCTCAAATATCAATCATAATATGCATGAAAATTTAAAATCCTAGAGCGGTGTTCATGCGATTTCTATATGACATGTTATATGAATGACAATTAATACAAATAAAACATCACATGCAATAAAAAAGAACAAATCTTATGGTCCACCCTAGACACAAAATTACAAACAATTGAAAATCAACTGAGCCACAATCTGCCCAGTTCTTCAAAGCTCATTGTAATATCTTGATCCCAAAAAAAAAAACCAGCAGCCCCTCAGTTCCAGCCCCAAGCTGTTGGCCCTAAGTCTGAGATTTACATCTAATTGAATAAATCAAAATTTTCATCATAGGACCGATTAAAATGTATATTCTACCATGATGAATTAATCTCATAGAGAAGGTTTACGAGATACATTTTGTTATGAAGAGTGTTGGAAACATTTAAGGATGTTTTGATGAGACAAAACCTTAAAGAAAGTAACTCTAACAAGCATAATCAATCTTATGAGAGGTTATTACAACGGAGTTACTGCAGAAATATAAAGATCAGAGAAAGTGTCAAAGGAAGGATACTGAGGAGAATGGTGGAAAGAATCGGGTGAACTAATTAGGATACTGATGACTGCAAGAAGTTACTGGAAGACACCTTGCTGAAGAAGATTGCAAAGTAGCAAGCTACTAGACAGGAAGCTACCTAAGAGACCATGCCGAAAGCATACTGCAAAGCAGCATGCTACAGGCCTCAAGACACCTGAAGGAGCAACAATCTCTACAACAACCACCATGAGCTATAAGAAAAGTCTTACAGAAATCAAACTATCTCTACAACAACCATGGGTTGTAAGGAAAGTCTAAGTTCCTGAAATAAACTTAACCCAAAAGGACTCATACTCGTATGAGTACCTATACAAGAATAATTTTTCTGCAGGTACCTCCGACAAAAAGCTACTGAATTCAGGGGGAATGAATTGACAAATCTAAGGAACAAAATGGAGTTCTGACAATAGGATGTTAGATTTCAGGCTGCTGGATACTAGGTCGCTGGATAACAGGACGCTGGATATCAGGATGCTAGATACCAGGCTAATTGGGATATTAGGTCACTGGACAACAGAAAGCTAGATACCGGGTTGCTGGATACTAGGTCGCTGAACACTAGGTTGCTAGGTACCAGGATGCTAAACACCAGGATGCTGGACATTAGGTCGCTAAACACCAGGTCGTTGTGTACCAGAAAGCTAGACACCAATACTCTGGATACTAGGTTACTAGACATCAGGACTTATCATCATGTCACTGGAAAAAGGGATCACTTGGAGGCTACAACTCTCAAATCAGAGCAGTTACTGAAAAACAAAATATTTTTTTAGTAACGTGTGTGCATAAAAAGTGGATCACCTTTCCCGAAATAGACCACCTTTTACGAGCCCTGGAAGAATTTCAGTCGTATGATCAGAAGAATCTAAGGGTGGAGAACCAGTTGTTGACCACATACTCAAGCAATCAAAAGATAAACCTAACCGTAGGATGTCATGGAACACTCAAAACAGGGAGTATCTAAAACTCTATAAATACATGCACTTCTTATTTTTCATATTCATTCATATATCCTCTCTCTCTTATCCTTGATACATCATGGCACCTAATTGTTGGAAACCATTTTCTCTATTCCTTCCTCATTGCACGTTCTCTGCAAATAATCAACCAAACACCCCACAAATCACGAACAGTCACTCCTTATGCTTAATCCTTTCTAAACAAAGCTTTCTCAGAAGATTTGATCTTCTAGCATGCCTTCCTCACCTCAAACTCGAGGGTGCTTGAGGACTTGCCCACAAGGTCTCCTCTTAGAGTCTAGAAGTTTAGTTGGAGGATCCCTCTCCAGTTACCCCAGAGCTTCACCTCATTGTTGATTATGACAAAAAAGGGGGAAGAACTACGAAGGATCTTGGAAGATCAAATGTCTTCCACAGGTGAAGAAGAGAAGATACAAGCCCTTCCATGAGGTGAATTCTCTTCTTGTTTCAAGATAGTGAGGAGGAGGGGACAGACACAGGAGTTGGTGATGATGATAGTGCAGGAAGAAAGGTTGAAGCAAGCTACTGCGCCTAGACTTCTCTACTCTTTCACCTTCTCTTTTGTATAAACCTCCCATCTTTCTTTCTTGCGACCTCCTCACCTTTTTCAGCTCTCCTCGACGATCAAAGAGGAAAACCTATTGGGAGCAAGAACCTGCACAGAAGAGGAAGATGCTAGAAAGAAGCTAGCAAGAAGCTAGGGGGGAAGAAAAGCAAGAGCAAGAGAAAGAAGAATGAGTCTAGATAGAATGTCTACATTGTACTTAGCTTACTGCGTTGTACTGTAAATGTTTTATCTATATAAAATATATTCGGTTTTCTAAAGCTCACAAATCTTCATTTCTGACTCATATGTGATTTAATGAAAGCAGCCTATTTAAAAGTTTCTCTAACTTATATATCTGCTTTCTGTGCTTGAGAGATTATGATCTTTTGATCTTCTACAAAGGTTTTATCATCATCAAAAAGGGGGAAATTGTTGGAAACATTTAAGGATGTTTTGATGAGATAAAACCTTAAAGAAAGTAACTCTAACAAGCATAACCAATCTTAGGAGAGGTTACTGCAACGGAGTTATTGCAAAAAGATAAAGATCAGAGAAAGTGTCAAATGAAGGATATTGAAGAGAATGGTGGAAAGGAATCGGGTAAACTAATTAGGATACTGATGACTGCAGGAAGTTACTTGAAGAGACCTTGCTGAAGAAGATTACAAAGCAGCAAGCTACCAGACAGGAAGCTACCTGAGAGACCATGCCGAAAGCATACTGCAGAGCAGCATGCTACAGAAGCCTCAAGACACCTTAAAGAGCAAGCCAGTGAAGGAAGCTCCAAAGCATGCGTGAGGAAGAAGCTACAAAGCAGGCATGAGAAGAAAGTCAAAAGTTACTGGTAGAAAGAAGAAGGTTACCGATAGAGAGAAGAGAAGATGAGTCAATCAGAAGAAGACATGTGGAAAGTGAAAATCCTGCGTGTGTTAGAAGAAGTGCGACGCTATCAATGATGGAAATCTATCTACCTTCAACAGGCAGATTTCCTAATTTATAAATAGAAGAAGACTGAAGAACTGAGAAGAGAAGAAGAGAAGAGAGAACGCGCAAACAGAAGAGAGCGTAGAAAAGAGGGGGAAGACTACACAAAGAAAAGAGAACAAAGTGGGCAGCAAAAGAAGAAGAGAGAAAAGAGAAGTTCAAATACCCCACACCCCAAAGACGCATAGTCAGTCTCACAGTCGAGGTAGCAAGTTACAGCAGTTCAAACTGCAAAAGAAGTCTAAGCTTGCTGCATCCAGTTGAAGAAGGAGAAGACAACCCCTTATCTTAAGGACTGTCTTGGAGTGCTCAGTGCGAGGAATATAGTCCTGCTGAGTTGGCCACTTTCTGGAGAAGAAAGTGAGGACCCTAGGTGGGTAGAGTAAGATCCTGTGTGGGTCAGTTAGGAGAGTAGGCAAGCAGCTGTGTGAAGGCTTGCTACTTGTTAAATCTGTGTTGTAATAGATAGGGCTATATAAACCAACAAGATTTAACGAATGTTCCCTCTTGAGAAGAGGCAGCAGAGAGGATGTATAAGGATTACTTCACCTTCGAACCTCTGTATATCTATGTGTCTGTTCATGCTTACTGCTCTATCTGCATATTTAATGTAAGATGCATGCCTCCTATATTTGGTCTTTGAATGAGAGGAAGCCTCCGCAAATATAACTCTGATCAGTAAACTCCCAAAAGGTTACTGTCTCTCAACCCAAAGCCTTGAAAGAAAAGAAAAGTTTGAAATTATAGTAGGCTTAATCCACCCCCCCCCCCCAAGCCTACTACCACAGTTTTGGGACCAACAAAGAGTGTCTAAGAACACTACACTTCAATCGCTTCAATTTGCTCAAGTTTGTTCTGCATCACACCCTCAAGCCTTCTCCAATATTCTCTCAAACTCTCTCTGTAGTATCAACGTGTGTGTGCACGTGTAATGTGAACCGTCTTATAAGCAGAAAAGTAAGTGCTCTCCACGATTCTATTCCGGATAGGAATAGAATCAGATAAAATTATATCATCTAACTATTTATATCATAAATATCTCTTTAAGTGATATTTTTATTCGGATAGTTCAACAACCTTAATAATACTGCAGCATATATTATAATATATTCAATTCGTATTAGAGCAACCGAAGGGACCCAATCGGACCCAATTAAATTAAACTGCAATAAATTAAATTTAACTCAATCAACTCTTAATCAGTCAAATTAATTTATTAATCTCGTTCAACTCCACTATAAGTACGAGATTGCTCTCTTAATTAGATTGGAATTACTGAAGCATTTAATCAATAACTTATATCATCTAATTGATCGATCCAACAGTAATACCTATAGAGTATATATGTAATACCTATAGAGTAAACACATGATTCTATCATTGAATCTCAAGAAATATAAGTGTAATACCTATAGGGTAAATATGTAATACCTATAGAGTAAACACATGATACCTATCATTCAATCTCAAGAAATATAAGTGTAATACTTGTAGGGTATACGCATAATACCTATTGGGTATATATGTAATACACATCACTGAATCATTAACTACGGAATCCACACACCAAATTAGATATGGGCATGCGTGACGGCGTGTGGGCGTGCGTGGAGACTCCCCACACGCCGTGTCAAGTTAGGGGACATGGATCTAAGATCCGTGCCCCTGGGTACACAAGCTTTTGTCATTCAAAATTACATTATTAAAAGAATTCAAATCATTTATGAGATGAAAAACAAAACAGTCGACGTGCTTAAAATTAACATTTTTCTGAGCAAGAGAGTATAAAATAGTTTTGGGCTCTATTCAATCATAAATAATACATTAAATCTTATTTAATTATTTATGATATTTATTAATGGACAAAATTAACATTCTGTTTAACATGATATTATTAAATAGTTTGGCTATATATAACTAATCAACCAATTCAAACAAATTTGAGGATTCTTAGATTAACTAAAAGTTATCAAAAAAAAAAAATCGATACATACATACATATATATAGATAGATAAGATAAACATTAAACAAACTCAATTCAAGCAAAATATGTTGACTTTATATAACTAAGCAACCAATTCGAACAAATTTGAGGAAATTTAAATTAACTAAAAGTCATCGAATTAAAAGATTTTTGATAGAAGCAAATAATCAAAATAGGGGTTAAGGTTTTCAAAATTCTTAGGAGAAGACTTTACCATTCGCAAGAGTACGTTGCATTACTCCCTAACCAACTTCAGGCCTGCTGGAAATAAAATTATATATTGACAAAAACTTTTATGCATCAGGTGCATAGATCCTAGATCCATGCACCCGACCCGACCCGCGCGTGTACGCGCATCCCACGCGCTCCCACGCGCTTGGGCGGATGCGCTCAAATTCGCTCATTAAGGATACCTTTCAGTTATGTTAAGGATATCTTTTAGTTATGTTAAGGATACCTTTGAAATCCTGATCCAGGTTACATACCACGTTATGTTAAGAATATCTTTTAGTTATGTTAAGCATATTTTTAGGTTATGTTAAGGATACCTTTAGCTATGTTAAGAATACATTTTGATTATATTAAGCATACATTTAGGTTATGTTAAGAATACATTTAGGTGATGTTAAGGATACCTTTGAAATCCTGATTCCAGGTTACATACCACGTTATGTTAAGAATACCTTTTAGTTATGTTAAGCATACATTTAGGTTATGTTAAGGATACCTTTAGTTATATTAAGAATACCTTTTGATTATATTAAACATACTTTTAGGTTATGTTAAGAATACATTTAGGTGATGTTAAAGATACCTTTGAAATCGTGATTCTAGGTTCCTTTGAAATCCTGATTTGATATCCTTAGAATTCGCTTCAGGTCACATACATTTACGTTATATTAAGGACACCTTTAGGTTATGTTAAGGATACTTTTATGTTATGTTAGAGATACCTTTGTGTACAAAATGTGTAACACAACTACCTTATGGATAAGGTATCTCTAACATAACATAAAAGTATCCTTAACATAACCTAAAGGTATGCATAACGTAAATTAAATGTATGAAATTTGGGCATAAAGGTATCCTTAACATAACCTAAAGGTATCCCTAAACATTAGGTGTATCCTTAACATAACCTAAAGGTATCCCTAAACATTACCTAAAGGTATTCTTAACATAACCTAAAGGTATGTCTAACTTAACGTAAATGTATGAAATCTGGGCATAAAGGTATCCTTAACGTAACCTAAAGGTATTCTTACACATTACATAAAGGTATTCTTAACATAATTAAAAGTCATGACTAAAATTGAAAAAAAAATGTTATCGCGAAAAAAAAAAAAAAAAGCGGGTCGGATTATCCGGATCCCGGTTGCATGGATCTAAGATCCATGCACCTGATGCACAAGAGACTTACTCTTATATATTTAGAATCTTAGCCATAGAGACCTTTTCTTTAATTAGGATTATAATTAATTGATATCAATTTAATTTGGATTCTACATTAATTTAATTTAAGGCAAAACTTATATGAGTCGGACACACGGATCTAGATCCATGCATCAGAGTTGATCCGGTCAATGCGCCAAAAAATGCGCCCCCACGTGCCTAGTACTCACGCTTAAGCTCAACCAAATTCGCTCCAATAGACCTAATTTTATGTATAGTTAGTTCTACCTCTTTGTGTTATGTTAGACCTACCTAATACAACGTAATGATACATGTACAAAATGTGTCAAACCTAGGTTTTTTTTTTTTTTTGACATAACATAAAGGTAGGTCTAACATAATGTAAAGGTAGGTCTAATATAACATATTGGTAAGTACAAAAATTTAAAAAAAAAATGCATGAGAGAGAGAAGTGGGTCCCCTGACCCGAATTCGACCCGAGTGCATGAGATCCATGTACTTGTTTCATAGGAGATTTACTCTTAATTTAATTGTAAATAAATTGTATATTTTAAATTCTAGTTTTTATGAGTTTTTCTATGACGGGACTCTAAAAGCAATAAAATAGACACCGTAAAAAATGACTTTTAGAATTCTAGTAGTAGAGTTTTTTTTTTTTTTTGACAATCACGACTCTAAAAGTGTAAAAGAGGAAATGATTTATTTTAGCACATTTCCTTAAATTTGTGACAAAAACTACCATAAAATTATAACAAGGGATAAAAATACCACAAATTTGAGATGAGACCACATGCAATAACAAGAAGTGACTTATGCATGGGAACACATGTTCCCTAAAGTAAAAACAAGTTTGATTCTCTTTCATCTTCATTCTCGTCGAAGGGTAACAAAATATCACATGTGCACATTTAAGAATTGTCTATCTTATAATTATAATTTCCGTGGAAGATATTTTCGTACATTTTCGTGGAAGGTTACAATGTTTTGTGGAACATTGTGACAAGGTCATTTTTCGTGGAAGGATAAAAAATTTCGTGGTAACGCCTAATTTTACCATTTTCGTGAAAGATGAATTTTCGTGGAACACTTATTTTCAAAATTATGGAATGATGAATTTTCGTGGAACGCCTAATTTTCACAGATTCGTGGAAGGGTAATTTTCGTGGAATCAAAAACTCAGGCCCAAAATTTCCGTGAAATACTCTAAACCTAATTTTCGTGAATCATGTCCTATATGTAATACACGAAAACTATGCCCTAAATACATGCAATACATGAAATATCACATCAACGAAAATTATTCATGATTTGGGGCGGGAAATTGTCTTCCACAAAAATTATTCACCGTTTGGGAATTGAATCTGATCCCATGATTTACTGTTAATTCTCTGCCAACTTTAACGGCAAAAAGTAATTGAGATATGACACCTTACTTTTTGATAAGTCAAAGTGATATTTTTGTCACATATATATTATAAAAATTATGTTACTTTAGTCAGTTTTTTTACGGTATTTTTTACCACTATTATAAGAATTTTGGCATATTGGACCACTAACCCACAAACAAGGTTAAAATAGGCACTAAAGAGATGGACAAGACTTTATTCATGCTCATATAGTAGTATAGATATATAGGTTTTGGTAGAAGTACATTTATAATAGTAAAAAAGGTATATATTGGTGCGTAAATTCATTTGGAAAGGTGGATTGAGGAGTGATTTGGATTTCATGATAGTAAATTTATATCTGGTGTTTGGATGATTGTGGATTTGAAATCCATGGTCTTTATTTTAAACTAACTAGTATTGGTTCCGTGCGATGTAAGGATACATAATCTTACTATTTTAATGTTTTAGCATATAAATATTGAACAAAATAAAAATAAATTTCTCTTGAGAGTTTCCAATCTAAATGTTACTCGTGTGATGCATGATCATAAAATTTATATATTTCAAGTTTGATCTATGTAATTAAATTGTTAATTTGAGAAAAAAATCAATATCAATTAGTACCCATGCGATGCATGGAGATATATATAAGAATTTCAAATATTGTAATTTTAAAATGTATATAATATCATTAAAATTGGTTTGTACTTAATTGTAGTGACTAATGAATTATAATCATTAGTGAAAACGTTAATATAGTTAACCTAAAAATTGGGATAAGTTCAAAAAATTTATATGAGATGATATCATAATAATATTGGAATTCATTTCATATATTATTTCATTACAATACTCAATCAATGTTTTTATTTTACAATTTTGTGACCAAAAGTTGGCAATCCTTTTGAAAACATTAATTTATCATAGACAAATAAAAAAAATTGCATATCCATTTGGAATTTATGAATTAATTAATTGAATAATTTTATTACTTTCTTAAATGGATTTAATAATTTGTTATCGGTTCATTTTAAAATTAAAAAACTATTCATTTAAGTAAAATGTTTGATTATACAAATAACAAACCATTTATTATAATTAGCATGTATATAGAATATATATTAAACGTTAATATAGCTAAACTAAAAATTGGGATAAGTTTAAGATACTTATATAAGACAATCTCATGATAATAATATTAAAATTCATTCCTTATATTATTTCATTATATTAGATTTAATAGAGAAAAAAATCATTTCATATCCATTTGAAATTTATCAATTAATTATTTTGGATGATTTTATTATTTTCTTTAATTGATGAATCTTCAGAGGTATATGTCTCAAAAAAATCAATATAATGAATTGATATTTTACTTATTTAATTAGTGAATAATCAAGCATTTGAGTAATATGATATCAATTCATTTTACAAGTAGAATACTATTAATTTAATTATAAAAAACATTTATTAAATTAACATGTATATGCAATATATATTACTATCTCCATTTTTATAATTAACGTTTCTCGATTTTAAATTATGTTTCGTATTAAGTGTTGTTTTAAAATTTTATACAATTTTCTTATCATGTTATCCCTACTAATTTTCATTAGTTAAAATTTTAGGAATTTAATACAATAGAAATATTTTGATTCTCTTTCCAATCTTAAATCATATATTTCTTAATTAGTTTAAGGTATAATAGTTCAATTTTTATGTTGCTTTGTTCATGACAACCTATAAAATAATATACAAAAATAATAATAATAAATAATAAATAATCTACTTCTACTTTTGGATTGAAAATTGTTCAAAATTCCCATTTTTGAAAGGTAATTGTTATTCTATATTGTGTGTACATATATATATATATATATATATATATATGTCATATCTCCCATTCTAAATATTGCACTAATATAATTGTAATATCTTATACTATTAGCAATAAGAATATAAAATTCATTTTAATAATACAAAAACTCTCGACTCTTCAAAAATAAAATTCAATAGATAAGTATGTTGATATCTAATGCTATTTCTATTCATCTTTTTGTTGTTGTCACTATTAATTTAAATTTTTATATCAGTATCCTAAAATAATTAGTTTTCTAAAAATTATAAAAAAGAATTTCAATTTAGATTTGATATGATAAATAGAGGAAATCCAAACATTAATTGAAAACATCAAACATGTTTCGAGACTTAGGTTTTTTAATCAATTTTATTTATTAATTAATAGAAAACAAAAATAGAAAGATTGAAAGTTTGACTTCCCCATGGAAATAGTGATCATTTTATTATTTTATATTATATATAGATTTTGGAATCATTTTGGTGGGAATTTTAAATTACCTCCAATTTGAGTGGATTACAAATTGGGGATCTCAAATCACTCCAATCAAATAATATTTTTCTATTCTTAGGTGAGAATTCTCTAAAAGTTCTAGAGAAAGAAATAGCAAAAAGCAAACTTAAAAAGTCTGAAATTTGCACCTCCAGATCTTTTTCTAGAAGTCAATTTAAATATGATCACCAAACATGAAATACTTTCACAAATCGATTTGGTAAGTTTTAGTGCCCAACTAACTATAATTTTGCTTTCAATAGTGTAGCCAAAAAAAAGGTAAGGTTGCAAAAACAGAAGATAAGAAGATGTAAGCCAGAAAAGGCATTCATAAGCCAGTCTCTTATCTTGTCTCAGAGCAATCGAAGAGTCAAGCAGCCAAACTCTTGGACGCGATCTCAAACACGTTTTCTGATAGCCCATTTGCAGAAAGTATCATCTCCAGTTGAGCCTTTAAGAGATCAACAAACAACTCAGATTTAGAGTTTTAATATGATAACCTGTAAATCCCAAAGTTATGTCGCAAATTACCTTTGCAAGTTTTTGCCGGGTTACATCATAACGCTTCCATCTTGAGAATGCTGATACCATGCGTGAGGCCACCTGAAATGGACATGATACAATTTTATGAAAATTGTTTAAGATACAAAAAGGACTTACAAGCAAATACCAAGATTTGAAGATGGTTACCTGAGGATTCAGCTTGTCGAGCTGCACCACCATTTCGCCCAAAAATTTGTAGCCTGACCCATCTTTGGCATGGAAGTTAACCGGGGATCCACAGAATCCTCCAATGAGCGAGTAAACCTGTATGAAATTTGAACTAATCATCACTATATTCTTCCTAGAATGCAAATATCATGACAGGAGGAATAAGTTTTGATTTCACTGACCTTATTGGGATTACAAAGGTCAAAAGCAGGATGGTTTATCAATTTACGCACATTTTCCACATTCCCGGGCACATTAGACATGGCTTGGAGAGCAAACCATTTATTTACAACCTGCACGAGGTATAAGTAATCTCATTTCAGATGTATACACATAGAGAAGCTTGAAATACAGAGGAACATCATATGGTAGGGAAAAAGTGGATAGGATGAGAAGCACAAAGTTGTTTTGTTAACGTATGGCTGGAGCTATAGGATTACTATAATTTCTTGATGTACAGCATGGAGAACATGATTGGTCAATCAGGGTGTTATCTGTTTCATTATTTTTCCTTTTCTTTTCAACAAAGTACAGTTCAAGATGAAAAAACATTTAGAGCAGACAAGATCGTGTTAGATGGAAGCATACCAAGAAGTCATGTTGCCACTTGTTATAGAAATCAGCCAAAGCCTTATCCCTGATTTCACCAGGTATCTGATCAAGAGCTACCAGCCCTGCGAATTCGTCAGTCAAATTTGTGGCAGTCTTGTATTCATACAAAGCAAGCTCAGTTGTCTCTGAATCTCCAAGGGACCCAAGATATGCTACAGAAAGTAGTAAACATAGAACTATCAGATGAAGAATTGAGAAAATTAAACATTGATAGAAATTAATACAAGGCAGATAAAGCTTACCAAGGGCGACATTTTTGAGAGCACGCCTTGCCATATTTGAATGGTTGAACTCATATGCCTCAGAGCTCCTGTTGTTTTTCACCTGTGAAGCATGTCAAGATAAAATAATTATTTCCAAGCAGTACTACTACCATGGAAGCAAAAAACAAATCAGAGTATTGAATGATGCCAAGGAACTTGCATACCGTGTTAAGTAAATCTTCTTTCAGTTCAGAAGCTAGCTGCTTTCTGATGAAACTTCTAACAGAGTGAACGGCATCCGGATCAGCAACTTCCATCATGTCCATGATTTCCCCTTCACCAGGCAGAGTTATTGCCTTCGCAATGAATTCCTAAATCACATGGTGAGTAAAAAAATTAGATCACAAAGACGGAATTTTAATTTATTAAGGATAGACAGCCCGGCAGCTGTTGACATACTTTTTTCTTCAAAAGACGCTGAAATATTGTTTATACATACCTTATCCAAGCTTGGGTCACAAAGTATGCTTTTGACTCCATTAATGAACTGTGCATCGAGAACCAGTGGTTTGTTTTGTTGAAAATCTGATACTAAGGTGAGCATCAATTTTCTAGCCAGTACCTGCCCAGCCTCCCAACTAAGGCAGCAAAAAGATGATGTTATAGATTCTCTTAATGCTCCACAAATAAATATATTCTATATTTTTCTTGATTACATACCGATTGAACTCATCAGAATCATTAGCAAGGAGAAAATAGAGATCAGCATCAGTGAGATCAGTATCCATGCGAACAGGAGCACTGTAACCCCTTAGTATGGATGGTACAGGGCACTCTGGGATGTCATTGAACACAAATTCTTCTTCTTTCTGTTCACAGAAACAACTGGCCACATCAGTACAAAATTGTGGAGAGTATATGCAGTTATTTTAACAGCAATGTGATTATGAATATGTAATAGTTCAAACAAATACTTCTGGGCTCTATACATGATTCTAATGTGGAGAGCCAACAAAAGACTGGAGTCTATCACTCACTTAAAAGCACCAAGATGCTTCAGAATCAACATAATCAGAAAATGACACTGAACAAGGAGAGACGGACAAAGCCAAAAACCTCTTTAGCCATCTGCACCCACTTCTAACCACAACAATAATGAGATGACCATTTTGGTTTACTCCACCGGTCTTACTGCATTCATCACATATAAGATCCAGGAGACCTGGTCAAACAATAAATGTGGACTGACTACCTTTGTCACCCTGAGGACTGTAGTGTGAACTGGCTGACCACTGTTTGCAATAGTCTCCAACAGACCGTCATGGTAAACAGAGGATAGAGGTATGTCCTTGCCACTGGAGTCAAGAAGGCCCAAGGCCACAGGAATAAACATGGGATCTTTGGAAAGCTGCCCTGGGGTTGGGGGGACCTCTTGACTGCGAGAAAATCAAACAATGTCATTCATCGCGTCACAAAATTAACCTTATCAAAGAAGCATGACGAGACAAGATCATACCTAAACTTGAGAGTATACGTTTTGGATTGAGCATTATAGTTAGAAACAACCTTAAGACGAGGTGTCCCAGCCTGAGAGTACCTGCATTATACATTCGAATAAACATATAAACACCAAAGGCAAGTGTTTACAAAAAAGTTCAAGCAGCAACATCATGACATACCATAATAAGAAATTTGAAAAATCTGCACCATTTGCATCCCTCATGGCAGCAAAGAAATCCTCACACGTCACAGCTTGTCCGTCGTGCCTCTTGAAATATAGATCCATGCCCTAGAAAGGTGAAGAAACATACTATTCCTGTTATATGTATAAAATATTCTCTGTGCACCAACACTAAGATATGGTGTGTATGATCAGGCATCAATATTTTTCCAGACCTTCCTAAATCCTGAACTGCCCAACAAGGTTTTGTACATCCGCACAACTTCAGCTCCCTGATAAGACAAGGTAAGATTAGTTTATATACAAAATTGTATAGCTTAAGTACCCCAACCTGACCAGACATATAAGCACATCCAATCAAACCATCCTCAACCCCAAAAACAATCTCATCAATGAGGGGGGAAACCAACCTTCTCATACACCTGTATGAAGGAAACCAAGGAAAACGGAAACACAGTGAGTCAGTCGTTTATCTGATTGTAGAGAAGAACCTGCAGGGGCAACAAACACCAAAAAAAAGAAAAGAAAAAGGATCTGCTACAGGCATACCGTTACTGCAAGTTATAGAGTATGGCCACCCATCACAGTTGGTGCATCAGTAGAGTGGACAGCCAAAATAATCACAAATCAGTAATCAGAATGAACTATAAATTGTGAATTGAAATTGCATATAATGTGCCAAATATAAAACAAGATATTCATCAACAAAGATGTAAGGAAAGCACTTGCCTGTGTAAAAGTTATCCATCTGACCAAGAAGAAACATAAAAGAAAAATTATATCAGCACAATATGCTTCAGGTGAACCATATCACTAAAAATGAGATTTGCACAGGGAGAAAGCGAGAGCATTTAACCTTGATATAAGAGTGAGGTCGTACAGGATGAGCCATGGGCCCAGCATCCTAGAAAATCAACACATGCTTTGTGAATACTAGGGTGAGGATAGTTTAATAAAGAAATGTCAGAATGAAAAATATCGAGATAACATGACCTCGTATAATTAATATCTAGATACATCAAATTAACAGTGACAATATTCAACCAGAAATTTTTCCAAACCTGAGGAAACTGATAAGTTCGAAGCTTTGAAACATCAGCTATCCGTTTCACTGTACGGCTTCCCATGTCAGATGAAAATTCCTGAGTAGACAGAAGCATATAAATGTTCTCTGGGGTAAAATACTGGAAATGTATTAACTCCACCATGAAATGCATTCCTACCTGGTCACGGAAAACAGTGAGACCTTCCTTTAAGCTAAGCTGGAACCAATCTCGGCATGTCACTCTGAATATATCTTGAATGTCAATTCGAGTTTTGATTTACAAACCATTCATAACAACATAGAAAATTATAGCATAATACTACAACATAAACATTATTCTAAAGAATCACAGCATACGACCATAAAATCCATTAGGTACATCAATGGGAGTAAATTAATTACATGACTAACTCATACTGAAGAAATAAGTAAGCCAATTCAAACTTAGGTCAAACAATATAGGGCTTTCTTTCAAATCTTTATAGCTTTAAAGAAATACTTATTTTAGGGGGGTAATCAAAAGAGAAAAAAGACATGTTTATGGAATAGCATTCAAACTAACAAAAGCAGGAATTGGTTGAAATGTGGATGTTAATTCTAATAGCTATATAAGTTGGGTTAATAGCCAGCCATATATGTTGAGGTAGTTGCAAAAACTTCTTATTCAGCGTGGGAATACCGAATTTCACCATTTCAGCATCGCAACTAATTTAGTCTCTATATTTTGGCCAGAGTAAATCAATAGAATAACTATCTACAATTGCATTTGGCCAGAGTAAATCAATAGAATAACTATCTACAATTGCATTTTCTACATGCTGGTAAAATAAGTGATACTTCATAAGGCATTGGCATAATATATACAACACTAATTTCTTTTCAGCTCACCTAACTACTTAAATAACTAGTCAGGCCCTAACAGTTAAGATTATTGGGCTGATTTAAAATATAATTGGTTGTTAAGTTTAAAAAATGGAAGTATATTTGAAGAACGAATTAGCTTTAATTGTACTTTATATTATGCTGTA
The DNA here is from genome assembly GCA_005771605.1 of Scutellaria baicalensis. NCBI lineage: Eukaryota > Viridiplantae > Streptophyta > Magnoliopsida > Lamiales > Lamiaceae > Scutellaria > Scutellaria baicalensis. The sequence continues at coordinate 29,041,995 of CM016721.1, forward strand.
CACAGCTTAGTTGATAGAAAAGTGTTATGTGCCAAACCTTAGTGGTAATCAAGGCTGCAATCAAAATGTAAAGAGATGATAAGAAAGTCAATAATTCTTTGAGAGAATAGTAAGAAAAAGTATACCTGTTTCCTGTCCAGTTGTGAAAATACTGCAAGTGAAGACATGCAACCAATATAAATAAAAAGATCACTGAATTTAAAAAGAACTTCAGTCAACTACTCATGCAAATATTACGTACCTCATGCCCAATCACACCGAAAATGGCAGCATAATCTGCATCAGTCGCAGTTTCAGGAGATGCCAAGACAAGTTTGGAATTAAATATCTGTCAAAGCAAAATAATACTATTTAACACTATCATATAAATATATTAGTTAATAAATGACATTCTTGAATCATCCATACGTTTAAACTCTTATTTTCCATGGCACCCCTGCAATCAGAACAATAAATACAATTTCAGCAATGTGAATAAAATATCCTCCTAAAGCAAGAAATTGAGCTTGTAAGGAGTTGAAGTCAAAACTAACATATTAAAATCTGGAACAGCTACAATGTTAAAGAGGTCCAGGTCATATTCAAGCCCGAAAACCTAATTGAAAGGAAAAGGTGACAAAAGAGATGAACCGTGATCTCAGAACCCCAGGAGTTGAGAAACCTAAAAAACACAACACTAAGTAAATATCTTTACATCTTCATCCCATTTCATAGCAGCTTTTAGAGAGTACATGGCGTGGGCAGTCTTTGGCAGATCTTGTGCAGGGGTCCAGATTCTAAGCAAGACATTTCGGCCAGAGCGAGTTGTAAAACTGTCATCTCTACTCTCCAACTGTCCAGCAACTAATGCAAAAAGATAACACGGTTTCACAAAAGGATCCTCCCATACAACATAATGCTTGCCTCCCTGCATTAAAACACCAAGACTTCTTGATTTATAATTAACTCAAAAAGTCATTTTTTATTTCTGGTAAAGGAAACTTTACCTCTAATTCTCCTTGCTCTATCAGATTTCCATTAGACAACAAGACAGGGTATGATAATTTGTCAGCTTCAATACGACAAGTGTACTTCGCCATAATATCAGGACGATCCTAATGTTGTACATACATATTAGCTGCAAGCTTCAAGAGAAATTAGATCAAGACCAAACTTGCATCAATGTAAAATACAATACCTGATAGAATGTAATCTTGCGAAAGCCCTCTGCCTCACATTGTGTGCAGAAGTTCCCGGATGACTTGTAGAGGCCCTGCATCAAGCATTATCCATCAGAAACTGGAATGAGATATCAAGAGGGACAATAGATCTGAGGACAGGGGCATATTAATATATGTTCAGTTGAATTAAAATTTTAATGAGAATTCAAGAACAGACCTCCAATGATGTGTTCTTCTGTGGATGGATTTCAGTGACAATTTCCAAAGTAAAGTTCCCACTTGGGGGTGTGGAAAGAGTCAGGTGGCGTGAGTCAACATGAAAATCATCATCCTCCTGAAACATGTGATATTATTTTTCACATTATCAAGACAGACTCAGAGGACAAGAAACAAGCTAGGAAATAAAACTTGCCATTAATCACATGTAAAAAAAATGCACTTATTAAAGCATCCAGATATTAAGTGGAACTCAGAAAGGCAGGATAAACATGATCTAGAAAAGTCAGTGCAGAACTTCACTTTTTATTGCTATCCCGCACAAAGATTAGGAAACACATATAAATGCCACAAACCTTCATCTCCTTGCCATTGACCTTTAACGAAATCAGCTTCAGATCTATACCATCCAAGACTAGAGGTGAAGAACAACCTGTAAAATCAGTTGATAATGGAAATTATTTCTCAAGGATTTCCAAATTATTAATAGTAAGTAAAGACAATTACATGCCATCACCAGAATTGAATAAAGATTCAGCTGATATATAAATTAGGGGCACTAAGTGTAATAATGTGTGTGTGTGTCTGTCTGTGTGTATGTGTGTATAGACACACTCACACAAACCAACCAGAAAGCAGTTTCATACAGTAGGCAGTAGCACATGACTAAATTTTGGAGATTCCAAAAATCCACATATATAAACAGAACCACAGACAAAAATGGAAAAAATATATGCTGTTTTTGCCCCAAAGCATATTTCCAAGTCTGGAAATTTGCAAAAAAAAAAAGTTGCAGACAGACACCGAAGGTGGGTAAGTGGTGCAGGCCATGGAAGCTGCACAACCATTAATTTTTATAATATAAAATTTGCATCAGATATATACTTATATATATAAGCAAGATCTCCACAAGTGTCCAGCCTAAATGCTTACTATAATTGGAAAAACATAAAAAAAAAGTATTATTATGATTTCCAGCACATTTACTGATTTTTTGAATGTATTTACTATTTCCTTTTATTTTCTGTTTTCAAATGCATTGGAAAGTGTTCTTCTGCAAAACACAGCCGCAATAATAAATATACCAAAGAAAGTAACCATGCTTCTGATTCAAAATTGACCCAGTCGATTTCCAACAGCATACTCAGAAATAAGGTCTGGGATTTGAGTGGTTTCACTTTCAAAATTAAAAGAAATTTTCAACAAGAACAAACTAGAACCCAAGAGAAATTTATAATGTCTGTGTAATGATACAAAGTTACATGATTTCTTTTCTCTGATAATAGACAGTAGCAAAATTTCTGACTAGTAGCAATTTGAATACAAAACTAGCAGTGTCTTAGAAACTACCAGTGTTACAGTAATATGTTGGAATCTATTGGAACTCCTACTAGTTTAAAGATTTATTGAATAATAATTAAAAGTCTTAAAAAAACTAAACTTAATAACATTGCTTTCTACTGTTATTTTAATAGCATTATATGACCAGAAATATATGATGTTATTTAATAGTAGATAAGATTGATTGAATGTAAATAAAAAGTTTCTAAGCATGGGAAACAAAAGTTTTTTGTACAGCCTACTACTAAACATTATTGCCAATATGGCAATATTCTGGTCAAAATCATCATATGCCATGAAATGTTCCCCTTCACTAGAAGGAACCTAGATTCTTTTGATGGACAAGATCAGAAAAACAGTGTCTACATTTCACCTAGTAAGACAGTCAGTCACATGTAATTTTTAAACTATGATCTCAGTCTTGGAACACTTATTTAGACTTATTTAGTCAAAATTGCCTCTAATAAGTTCTAAGTGATCTAATCAGAAGAAAACAACAAATGCATTTCATCTTGACACCAATAGAACACTAACAAACTTCATAATATAATGTTCACTTAGTCCAGCAACTCAGGCTGAGATTTTCACCAAACGAACAGAGCCTAGAGAGCCTAGTAGTTGGTTAAAAAATTTAACAGAAGGATCAGAAAGTACCTTCAACCCTGGGATTGACAACAATTTTTGAAGAAACCATGGTTTTTTCCTCACCCAACGTAAACTTCAAATCCACCTAAGACACAATAATAATTTTTGCTTAGAGGTGACACAAATAGAAATCTTTTGCATAGAACTAGAATTGTGTATGGGATTACTGTGTCAAAAAAGTAATCAGGCTGCTTGTAATCCCTTAGAAATATCTCTTTTGGTATATCCATCATAGATTCTTCAACTTGTTTCGGAAGTGGTTCTGTTGCCACTGAACAAATAAGCCTCCTACCAGTACTTCCACTCCTCTACAAAACGTTGAAAAGCGCATTTTAAAATGTAAGAAATATATGAGAGAAACAATATCATGATTCAGGGGAAGTTATAAGCTATCAGAAGCAATGAGCTTACAGGAAGCGAGTAGTATGGTGTTTGACAATTCCTCCAACCGATACTCTAATGCAAAAGTGATTGAAAAGTGTTATTGAACCAATACTATAAAAATTGGAAAGAGAAAAATTACAGAAAAATGCACAAAAGAGTGCATCATAATAATTTACAAACCTCAGAACAAAATAGTCGCCTGTATCTACAAATTTTCTTTACCGAGTGGCCTGTATAACGGAAACTCCAGCAAGGCTGAAAATAAAAATACTGGATGAGATGCATGTAGGCCAAACTACACAGATTATGAAAAGGAGGCATCAACAACTGTTTATGCTATTAAAGCATGTAACCCAGCTCTTATAGCATACTAATAAAACATAAGCATGCCCTACAAAGCTGTAAGAAGTCCAAAACAGAGCACAGAAAAAGTAGAAAAACATTTCATAAATAAACCAAAAAGGAACTATAAATGCATTAACCTCCTTATGGATGAAAAACACACTTCTACAAGCATCAAGAACTCCTTGAAAAATTAAACAAAGTGAATCAATAGCAACTCTTCTACATCAAGAATTAGCAGAACAGAAAAACACATACAGAGAGAGAGAGAGAGAGAGAGAGAGAATAAGGGAAAAGGTAATCACAGTGGCAGAGGAGACCAAACCCATGAGGCATGTCTTCGACAAGCTCGAAGCTTTGCACGGTAGAATCAATCGAGACATCTTACAATCACACAACTCTGAATCCTAAATTAATTTGGCATTCAGATTTTTATAAACCCTATAAAAATTCAAATTTGTAGCTATGTTTTTGAAAACAAACATAAAACACCAAAATCAAACAAAAAAACGTACGAGGATTGAGAGAAAACCGAGAGTCAAATGGGGTTCATTTAGGGGTCACACATACGTAATAAGGATATGGATAATTCAAATATTCAAGATATAAATAACAAAAATGAAATAGTTAAATAATTTGAAGTTGAATCAAAACTTCATCTGTTTTTCACCTGATCGCTCGTGAAATGCGAATTTTATCACCGATCAGAAGTGACACACAACAGAGATCGATCTCCAGCAAAAACCTTATCTTGTTGACCTAAATTGACAACAATTATTATTTATTATATAAAGGGCAAAAAATGTGAATGATAATTAATAATTTCTATATTATTATAGATTCTTTTCCTATCATTTAATATCAAAAAAATCCAAGATATTTTTTAGGCCCTCTTCGACAGAAAAAAATACTTAGAAAAATAGTTATCTTTTCTTTCGAGAGCAACTATGCCCAAATGGATAATGGGCTTTTTCAGAAATTGATATATAATAAAAAGAGGAAGAGACTATGTACACCTCAAAATACTAAACACACCCTAAAAATTGTATTTTTATACCTTTCTTTTTTCAAAAAGTGGAGTGTGTTTAGTAAGTACTAGTATTCGCACCCGCACGATGTGCAATTTGTGATATAATGTTAATAAATATTAATTATTTAATAATATATATAAGTAATTTAGTATGTAGAAGATATTATAATATTTAATAACTAAGAAAATCTAAATTTGCTTAAGATAATTCAATTCACAACAATATATCGAATTATACACATCCAATTCACTAATCTATGATTAATACTAAAAATAAAAGTATCAATCATGATCTTCAAATAAAAATTGGAATTTTAACATGCAAAGTTTGTAAGTTTTTTTAAAACTTCTTTATACACAACGATTCAAGTTGAAACATTTTTTTATCATTTGTGTTACAAACTAATATCATAAGTCACTTAAATTAAATATACTAAAAAAAACTAAAAAAACTATGAATTAAAAATCAAATTCAATTACTTAAATTAAATACATGTGTGTGAGTATGTATATATAGAAACAACAAACAATAAAATTAGAAATTTTATATAGGAACTTAATGCAAGCACCGTCAATTATATATTTTCAACCTTTTATTTTAAAATAAATTGAATTATAAAAATATTTTTAATTAATATCGTTTAACATCGAAGATGACAGATAATTATTTCATTATAAGTATCACGTAAATTAATTGATATAGACCGACATTGATCATTACAATTAAGCTCAACACAAACTCGAAATGTTGTAGTAGTGATCATGATGATGACAATATAATTAGAAACTAAGCATATAATTTAAATAATTAATTAGTTGAGTCATCTAAATTCAAAACGTGCACTATTATATAAAAATATACGAAGTCCTAAGTGTAAAGGAAAAAGTGAAAATTTTATTCGATTATGAGATATGTATAATTAAAAAATATTTAGGATGACATACTATTCAGACTACATACATATTATATATATATATATATATACACACATCTTTAATAGTGTTATATTTATTTGTTAATATGATATAAATTATCCCCATGCAAAATAATATTTATTATTGAAATTATTGTATGGATATTTATTGTTGGTATTTAAAAAATTATTCAATAAAAAATAATTTAATTAAGATAAATAAAATGATAATAAATTAATACAATATTTATATTATCAAATCTAATGAATTAAATAGTAAAAAATGCAAAATAAAAAAAAATTGTTGACAGGACACTTAGAAATATATAGATAGATTTATATAATTATTTTTTCTTTTGAATTTCTATACTATAAATATAAAATTAAATGTCTTAAATATTAATACTTATTTATACTTTGGTTAATAAATATAAAATAAAAGTTATTAATGATTTCTTAAAATGGAAATATTTAATAAATGAGACATTTATTGCAGTTATTTTTAGCAGAATATCCTGTTTATATATATATATATATAGATATAGATTGGGGTGTGTATAGTTTCACCCATAAAAATATTGTAATGGGCTTTTTCAGAAATTTACCATAAAAAAATATTGTAAGACCGTATTTAAATGTTCCCAATCGGGTACTTTTAATATGTCCATCAATGACGTCTACTAGTTATATTTTCCAATTATATGAAAAGTGAAATTAATTGATATGTCGTATATTTAACATGTCAGCTACACATATTAATGTGTACATATTATTAATGTGTTCATTATAAATATGGTAGCAAGACTATCCTTATATACAACCTTCAACCCGACCAAATTTCAATTTATATATGTTATATCAACAACTAGTCATGCACTCATGTGATGCACAGTTTGTAATTTTAATAGCATACTCCTTATTATGATGTAAAATGTAATAATTAATGAAAAAGTATGCATATTATCTACTCAAATTAACATAAAGAACACAAACAATTATGAAATTACTTTCGAATATGTGAGACCTAGTCTCATGTTACTTTTTGACCAATATAGTTTATACATCCATGCATTTTATAAATTACATATCAATTTAATTTATTTGTTCATATTAATTGTTAAATCTTATGGTTGCTTGTTTATTATTAGTAATATGTTACACCCTAAAATATTACTTGGGTTAAGGAACTTATCGAGCTGAGCTAAAGACAAAGTCGGACCGGTCAAAGACATCCTTATGAGGTATCACTGGTAGCTCAGCTAAAGCCGAAAGCACTATACAAATACGTCCGAACAAAGCACGGCACGAGCAGCTCGGTCGAAGGAGCTCGCACAAGGCAACACTTAGAAGATCTCCTTTACAAGGAAACAATGTGATTTCTTACCATGTAAAATCCTAGAATCAAGGGATCTCTTTCTTGATACCCAAGGGTATACCCCTGTGTATCTCTATAAATAGGGCTTTTAGGAACAAAGAGGAGACCAACCCCCGATTACTCTTACAGGAATTCGACACTCTATTTAGTTAAATACTCGAACTCGAGGATTCCATGGCGATTTAGGTCTTTACAAGATCCGAATCCTAATTCTTTTTTGCTCACATGTAATCAAATACGGGTATTTACCTTTTACATTATCAATACAGGCTCTCTACCGACCTACTCACAGGGCGGTCAGACCCAGCCCAAAGCAATCTTGCCCGAGTAGGCTCCGAGCCCAGTGTCGTCTCTTTAATTTAATTTATTTCTTGTACAAAAGCTGCTCGACAATTGGTTTATCAAAGAGACCGAATATGCAGTATGGGTATCCAACCCAGTTTTGGTTAAGAAACCTAACAGGACTTAGAGGATGTGCATAGATTTCACTGACCTAAACAAGGCTTAGCCAAAGGATTGCTTCTCATTGCCTAATATAGACCAACTGGTGGATACAACTGCCGGCCACGAAATCATGAGTATCATGGATGCATACTTAGGATATCACCAAATACCAATGGTAGAGGAGGATCAGATCCATTTGACCTTTATCACGGATTGAGCACAATATTGCTACACGATGATGCCTTTTGGATTGAAAAATGTAGGGGCAACTTACCAGAGGTTGGTCAACAAAATGTTTGTGGCCCAGATCGGAAAAACAATGGAAGTGTATGTTGACGACATGCTCGTTAAATCCAAAAAGGCAAGGGAATATGTCTCACATTTGGACTAAATGTTCTACATATTGAGGCAATTTAGGATGAAGCTCAACCTAAAAAAGTGCTCCTTCAAAGTTGGATCTGGAAAATTCTTGGGCTACATGGTCACAGCTAAAGAGGCATTGAGGCAAATTCTGAAAAGATCCAAGCGATCATAGAACTCACTCCACCAAGAAGAGTTAAGGACATGTAAAGTATCATAGGAAAGATAACTGCACTAAACAGGTTTATCTGAAATCCAACCTATAAATGCAAGCATTTTTATGAGTTGACCAAGAAATGAAAGGACTTTCAATGGAGCAAGGAATGTGACAAAGCACATGATAAGCTGAAATCATTGGCCTCATCACCAGTGATGGTAAAACCCGAGCCTGGGAAAAGCTACAACTCTACTTAGCCGTCTCCGAGTACGCCATTAGGGCCATACTCGTTCAAGCAGAGAAGGAAAACAATAAGCCGGTATACTACATCAGCAAGTCACCACATGATATAAAGCTAAGATACCCAACAATTGAAAATTTGACATACGCATTAATGATATCGACAAGGAAGCTCAGACCCTACTTCCTATCTCACCAGATAGAAGCACTGACAAACCTTCCGCTAAAACACGTGCTCGCTCGACCATATGCTTCGGTTCGGTTACTCAAATTGATGGTAGATCTAACTGGGGCAGTACGATATCCACTATGCCCCAAGGACCGCCATAAAAGACAGACAATGTCTGACTTCATCACGGAGTTCACGCTCACCATCACTTTGGAAAAGCCTGAGGAAGAACAGTGGAAAATATCAACTAATTCCTTGGGCGCAGGGATTGTCCTAATAAGTCCGAATGGAAAATATTTTTGTTCGGCACTCAGGTTTGAATTCCCAGCCACTAACAATGAGGCAGAATATGAAACTCTTTTAGCAGGACTAGACATGGCCAAGCAATTTGGTGCCCGAAACCTGGAGATCTACAACAACTCCTTGCTCATGATCAACCAAATATCCAGCCAGTATACTACTAAAGACGAAACATTGGCTAAATACAAGCAAAGGGTCGAACTAGCCCTAGCAGACATTCCAAGGACAAGTGTCGAGCAAATCCCTCAATCAAAAACTCACAAGCTGATGCCCTAGCCAAGCTAGCCACCAGTGAAGGCGCTGAAGGCATAAGATCTGTCAATATTGAGACAATCACTGCATCAACTTTGACACAGGAGATAATACTTTCAGCCGAGCCGAAAGAAACATGGATGACCCCCATCATGTCATACTTGTTAGAAGCAAAGGAACCGGAAGACCCGATAGAGGCAAGAAAGCTAAGAATCAGATCGGCTGGATACATCCTTCAGGACGGGATACTATACAAAAGAGGGTTCTCCTGGCCACTACTAAGCTGCTTGGACGAACAAAAGGTAGAATATACCTTGAAGGAAATACATGAGGGTATATGTGGAAATCATATGGGTGGACAGACACTCGCGTATAAGGTCAAAAGACAGGGATACTTCTGGCCTACCCTGAAAAGGGACGCAATAGATTTTGCCTGGAAATGTGATCGCTGCCAAAGGTGTGCACCCCAAACCCGGGCTTTGTCAGGCGAACTCATGTTAGTCATCAGCCCATGGTCGTTTACCAAATGGGGAATGGACCTTATCAGCCTGTTACCCACAGGACGAGGAGGGGTAAAATTCACGATCGTTGAAGTCGACTACTTCACAAAATGGGCAGAAGCAGAACCTCTTGTGAAGATCACAGAGGCCAAGGTCACAGATTTCACTTGGAAGTCCAACGTCAACATAACCGAAAGTCCCTAATTTATGTGCTAAAAGATATATTAAGAATGAGGAATTGTGTGTAAACATTTTTTATATTCAATTTTGGTCGATTGGAAAATAAAATTTTAAAGATAGATATTATATATTGATGGAGATATAAGTTATAATGGGTGTGTATATAAATTTATATAAACATATGTGTGCACGTAAACCATGTATACCAGTCAGTGTTACAAAAATCAGCCTAGTCGGCTGACTAGTTGGCGCCTAGTCGCTAGCCTCAGATTTGTTGAAAGTCGTCCCTTCATCAGTTAAAGCATCTTGCTCTTCCAGCACAGCCTGCTCCTTCTCAACTTCTGTTTAAGCAACTTGCTCCGAGAGCACAGTCTACTCCTCTACAGCTTGCTCCTCGAGCACAACCTGTTTTCCTCCATCTTCTATCGGATTCTCAAGTGTATGTACCTGTGGGGCAAAAAGAACAAACGGTTTGAACGGCACTAAGGCACGCTCGGGGTTAGGAACTTCACAGTCATCTAACAATTTTTCAATTTCAGCCGCTGCTTCCTCCACATCAATCATGTTAATATCTGGAAAGATAGAATCATTAACAGTTACCTCCTCATGCCTCACCTCAGCAGGGTCACCCTCTGCAACATTATGGTCGGGGAAGTGATCATAATTAAGCAGTTGCTCATCGAGAGCATCAAATTCTGGTGGTGGTGACCTACATTGAGGGAGCTCAACCTGGATAGGGAGCTCTACAATTGAAGAACTTGTAAAGGTGTCTTCTCCAATCTGGAGTCTGGGCAGCATAGGATGACCTCTTCTTTCACGTAGGCTAGCTTCAAGTGCAATTCTCATCATCCTCTCAGTGGCCTCCTCAAGACCAAAAACTTCAGCCTACTTAGCCAGAAAGGCCTCCTCATCTCCTATTCGAATGGCATCCGTAACAGGGTCCAAAGTCGGGAGCTTAGTCCTCTGTGCAGTAACTTTAATTACTGTCTTTTCTTTAATGGACCTCGGTGAAAGAGGGGCGAGCTCTTCAACAACAAGAGGTTGCTCTGTTCTTCTTTCAGTAGCAAGTTGAGCTTCTGTTTTGGCTTGCTCTAAGTACTCTTCCAACAGCCGTTTTTCAACATTATTAAAAAAAAATCTTTCTAGGAGGACATGGAGATTGGTCTCTTTAACCAATCTACAACACATGCTTGTTCTTCACTTACCTCAGGGCATTGGACAAGGACATCAAAGGGCAGATGCCTTTTGTTCCACCATTCAGTGAATCTATTCAACAAAACTTCAAAGTCAGCCCTGACTTTCTATTCATCCACCACAACCTCCTCTTCCTCCTCCTCCTCCTCCTTCTCTTCTTCCTCCTCTCTTACTCCATCTTCAGCAGTCTCAACCACTGCAGAGACACCTCACCACATCTATTACCCTTTCCATGATCTCATCAGGAAGGGCATCATCCATGCTCGGTGCGGGTAGGGGTGTTTGCTCAGTTAGGGGTGAGGGTGTGGGTGATCTATCAGGTTGAAGGGTAGGTTGTTGTTCATCAGAATGCTCTGTTGCGGACTCCTCCTGAGGATCCTTCATTATTCATCACAACCATCATGATTCTAAATCTTAAGTTTGTGCATCTATCATATGCACCCGAATGATTATCCACAATATGACAATATATATCATGCAATAACTTATATTCAAACTTAAAGAAAAATTTAAAACACCTGTGTTGGTCCCAAGTGGTAGTGGCCTACTAAATTTTCAAACTTTTCTTTTAAGAACGGATAAGTAAGTCACTCAAGCAGATCGCTAAAGAGCTTACTGTCCTAAAGGTTATTGCTTGAGCAATTACCTTTAGTGATCTTACGAGAATGAGTTTTATGCACAACGAAAATTCTTTTAAACCAAAGATTCTTTTCTGAAAACCGTTAATATTCTTATGAGAGATATGCAGTAGATTAAAGTAGATAAGCAATAACAAGGATAAGAACAACAGTAAGCTATATCAAAAATAAACACAACGGTTTATAGAGGTTCAAGGGTGGAGTAATCCCTCTACGTCCTCTCTACTCCTTCTCAATGAGAAACTTTTTTAAGTATAAGGGTTGATTTACACAAGCCTCGCTTAGACTACCTAAACTTAACAAGAACTGTCAATCTTTCCCACAAAGGGTTACTGCACAGTGACCAAACTCAACTAACCCACACAGAACTCTTGTTCTTCTACTAAGAACGTAAATACTTAATCAGGAACAGCCTCCGATCAAGCAACTCCTAACAGTCTATGAAAGTAAATAAAGTGGTTTTCTTCAATAACACAGGCAGCAAGCTTTAGAACAATGAGCTCTTTAAGCTATAGATAGCTTGCTACTAGATTAGACTTTAAACTTCTAAAGATTTGTAAGTGTATTGCGTTTTATAGCTTGAGTGTTTTAATTGCAAGAGTTTCAGGTTTCTAGTTTCAAGTACTTCTCAAGTCCAGTTAAACTAGTATTTATAGGCGAAGAGGGGGGGGTGAATAAGCCTACCTTTTCTTCAGATTTTTCTTTATCCTCTATGGGCTCACTTCTAATATCAGTAACCTTTTGGGAGGTTACTGATCAGAGTGGTTTGCGGAAGCTTATTACAGAGCTGAGTAGAAGATGTGCAGCTTATCAGAGAGAATACATGTAATGCGGTAAGCAGATAAAGACGCAGGCATGTATAGAGGTTCGAAGGTAGAGTTATCCTTCTACATTCTCTCTTTCTCCTCTCAGGAGGGAACCTTTGTTAAGCTGGTTGATTTACATAGACCTATCTATTACAACCCACCCTTAACAAGTAAGTAGCAAGCCTTCACATATATGCTTGCCTACTTTCCACATTGACCCACACAGGATCCTAATCTACCCACTCAGGGTCTTCACTTTCTCTCCTAGAAAGTGGTAAACTCAGCAGGACTTTACTCCTCGCACTGAGTACTCCAAGACCTCCCTTTTAGAAAGGTTAGTCAACTTCTTCTTCAACTGGGTGCAACAAGCTTGGCCTTCGATTGCAGATTGTTCTGCTGAAACTTGCTACTGAACTTGACTGACTAGGTGTGCGTCTTCTTGGGGTGTAGAGTGTTCGAGCTTTTCTTCTTTTCTTCTGCTCTAATTGAACACTCTTTTCTTCTCTAAACTTCCCCCTCTTTCTGCGCTTCTCTCTTTTAAGCCTTCTCTCTGATGAGCTCTTCTCTCTTCTTTTACACTTCTCTCTGCGAGCTTATACATTCTGATATGCTCGCTTTCTTCTCTCTTGAGCCCTTACGCTCTATCTTACGCCCACTGCTTCAGTCTTCAGTCTTCCTCTTTATAGGTTGTGAAATCTGTCCGTTGAAGGTAGACATATTTCCATCATTGATGCGCCGCACTCCTAACACACGCCAGCTTTTCGCTTTCCACGTGTTTTCTTCCGGTTGGCTCCTCTTCTCTTTTCTCTCTACCGGTAACTTCTTGTGTCTACCGGTAACTTTGACTTTTCTTCCCATGCCTGCTTTGCAGCTTCCTCCTCTTGCTTCACTCTAGTGCTTCCTTCTCTGGCTTGCTCCTTCAGGTGGCTTGAGGTGTCTGTAGCATGCTGCTCCTACAGTATGCTTTCTGCATGGTCTTCTCAGGTAGCTTCCTGTCTCGCTGTTTCTGCTTTGGCGAGGTCTCCTCCAGTAGCTTCCTGTAGTCATAAGTATCCTTGTTAGTTTACCAGATTCTTTTCAACCATTCTCTTCAGTATCCTTCCTTTTGACACTTTCTCTATTTCTTTTAATCTTCTGCAGTAACTCTATTGCAGTAACCTATCCTAAGATTGATTATGCATATTAGGGTTACTTTAAGGATTTGTCTCATCAAAACATTCTACAAATGTATCCAACACGTGGCATCTTCTGATTTGTTCGTACAAAGTTGTTGAGATTGTACGTATCTGTTGCTACAATCGACATACCAGTCTAATATATCTTCAGACTTCCTTTTTGCCATTAATACATGGCATCATTTGATTGGTTGAATTTGCGGTTGTGCCTAACGTAAACCTCGTACATGGACTTCGAGGTAACTGCTACTTAACAGGTTGCTGATGCTTCCTGGTTCTTCAGTTGGCTTCAGCTTGCTTTGTCCATCGTGCAATTATCAAACTCAGCATCTTTGTGCAGTGAGCGTCCTGTATCCTTTTTCAAGGAGCCTGCTACAGAGATTTATACTTAGATCATTTTTAAGGTTTTATGCAGCTAGGTCTTCATGCTCCAGTCTTGATCATCAAGCGTCCTGATCATATACTTAGAGATTTTACAATCGAATCTAAATACATAGGATCCTAGCCTCTAGTCTATTACACGTTTTGACTTTCATAAAAAATCTATACAATGTTCCTTACAATTTCCCCATTTTTTATGATGACAAAACTTCCTCTAAGAGGATTAAAGACTTTATCAGATTTTATAAAAGAAAAAAAGCTTGTAGACAGATCAGCAAGATATATATATATATATATATATATGTAGCAGTAAGATATCAGAGCAGAAATTAACCATAAGTTCACAAGTAGTGAGTTTTTCAGAGCAAATCAGATAGTTTTATTGAGTTGATAAAACATAGAGATATTTGAGCACAACATCAATACAAGTAGGCAAAAGAGAGCGAGAGAGTTTGGAAGAGCAAAAGCAAGAGTAGGGTTTCTGCAAATTTGAGTGCGTAAGGGAGAGATGAGAGAGAAGATTATGTTTATATATGAATGGGGATACTCCCTAATTGATTTGATTTGTGATGATTAGCAGTTTTTCTCTCTTTAGTCGATCCAACACTCCATATTCAAATTTCAGATGAACCGGTGCACGATCTGAGGGTTGAGCCTGCTTTAGCGGGGTTTTCTGCGTAGTAAGCTATTAGTTCAGGGACTTATTTGCAAAATCCACCGATAACTTCTGAAAATGTTGTTTTCCCGCATTAAATGCTCGCATGTCGTTGATTGATTTCACTTCTGGCTTTGATTACTTCCTTAAATTCTTTTTAAGGTTGTTGTGTATAACTCCTGGAGAAATAAATACTTCTTCAATAAATGGTGTCTCCTGGAGTAAGCTTTGCAATACAACTACCTTCCTGCAATTATTTCCATATGAGTAACCTGCGAAGTAACCCTTTAGATTGCTCCTACTGCACATAATGTTAGATATAAATCCCGAGTTCCCCCTTAATTTATGTTTTCCTTTTTAGGTGATTTTTATAATACCCAATTCACTTCTTAAAAAGGAAAATCTTGATTCACATAAGTGTTTTGTAAAAATATCATCCAATTGCTGATCAGCATGAATCTTTTCAAGAGATATATCTTTCTTTTCAACATGATCATGTATGAAATGATGTCTAATATCAATGTGTTTTGTCCTCGAATGGAAAACATGATTATGTGTGATGGAAATAGTACTTGTGTTGTCACACATTATAGGAGTTTGCTTCGCAATAATGTTATAGTCCTTCAATTGTTGTTGCATCCATAGTATTTGAGCACAACAACTTCTTGCAGCAACATTTCTGCTTCTGCTATAGAAGTTGTGTTGATGTCTGCTTCTTGCAAAACCAAGAAACAAGTCTGTTGCCTAAGAATTGACATGTTCCACTTGTGTTTTTCCTGTCTGTCTTGCATCCTGCAAAGTCAGAGTTGGAATAACCAATTAATTTAAAACCACCATCTTTGGGATACCACAAGGCTACTTCTTGTGTTCCTTTGAGGTATCTTATGATCCATTTTGCTGCAGACATGTGTGATTCCTTCGGTGCTGCTTGATATCTTCCACACATGCCTACTGCAAACATGATGTTAGGTCTACTTGTTGTTAGGTATACCAGTGACCCAATCAGCCTTCTATACTTGGTTATATTAACTGGCTTCCCTTTTTCATCTTTGTCCATGCTTGTTGAGGTAACCATTGAGATGCTTACTGTGCTTCCATTTTCAAAACCAAACTTCTTGATCAGTTCTTTTGTGTACTTCATCTGATTTATGAAGCTACCTTGATCAAGTTGCTTAACCTCTACTCCTAGGAAGAAGTTGAGTTCTCCCATCATATTCATCTCAAATTTTCTTTGCATTAGTTCTGAAAACTTCTTGCATAGGTCTTTAGTTGATCCAAATATGATGTCATCTACATATATTTGCACAAGGAGTATGTTGTCTCCATCTTGAATTCTGAAAAGAGTTTTATCAACATTTCCCTTCTTGAAACCATTATCAAGAAGGTACTGTGACAAAGTATCATGCCATGCTCTTGGAGCTCGCTTCAACCCATACAAAGCTTTCCTTAGCTTGTATACCTTTCTCTCTGGATTATCTTTGAATCTAGGAGGTTGCTCCACATAAACTTCTTTAACTAGGAGTCCATTCAGGAATGCACTCTTAACATCCATTTGATACACGATGAAGTTCTTGTGAGCTGTATAGGCGAGGAAAATGATGTTTGCTTCAAGTCTAGCCACTGGTACAAAGGTCTCATCAAAATCTATACCCTCTTCTTGGCAGTAACCTTTTGCCACCAGTTTTGCTTTGTTTCTAACAACCACACATTCTTCATCTAGTTTGTTCTTGAACACCCATTTGGTTCCTATAACTCCTTGATGAGTTGGTCTAGCAACAAGATTTTAGACTTAATTCCTTTCAAATCCATTCAATTCTTCCTGCATAGCTTGGATCCAGTTGGTATATTCTAGAGCTTCTTCTATGCATAACTTGTGATATGAAGCATGCAAACATAGCTTCATGCAGTTTGGCTCTTCTGGTTTTCACACCAACTCTAGGATCTCCAATAATTAGGTTTTAAGGGTTATCCTTTAACCAGTTCCTTGCTTTCTTCATCATCTGGGATGACTTGTTGACTGACCACATGCTGCTCTTTCTCTACTGTATGCTGGGTTTTCTTGGATTGTGGATCTCTTTCAGGTTCCTGTATCTATGCAGGTCGCTTGTCCTTTCCTGCTGGTTGTTGTAACACCTTAATCTGCTTACTACTTGATATCTACTCATTGTCTTCATTCAGCAAATTGGGTTGAACCACATCTATATACTGAACCTTTTTGTTATTGATCTTGGTTTTATCCATGTTTTCTCTTAACTCTTCCACATCAAAAGTGTTGCTGCAGTGTGGTTCATAAAATACCACATGCATTGATTCTTCTACCACCAAGGTTTTCTTATTGAAGATTCTGAAGGCTTTGCTTATAGATTTCAGTATCTGTTCAACATTGGTCAGGATCACTCCTTGTTCCAACTGTCTGGCATCAACTTTGTCAACTACAAAGGTAAGACCAGCGACTTTAGTCTTCATGGAGATGAGGGTATTCTCCTGGCGATTTAGCTTGTCCAGAACAATTTTGAAGACAAACTTCTCACTTTCCTTTTAAGCTTGATCTAAGCCTGGTATCTTCATAGACATCTTGTTAGACTCCTTGGGATCAACGCCTGTGAAGTAAGCATTCAAAGCTCTTTGAAAGTGGGTGAGAATGAGAATGAGTGTTTTCATAAATCCAGCAATAGTGTTAGATTGCTCTCTGAATTCTTCTTTCATCTTGTCAGAGGATCTGTAGATGGTGTTTCTCAGGCGTCTCAATGTCTTTGCCACTTCCTTGCTTGGATTTCAAGCAGGAGGATTTGATTGTTTCTGTTGTGGTGGTAGGGTGGTGACTTATATGCTTTGGTTTTCGATGGTAGTAGCTGCTTGAATGATTGATTTGCTGTTGTCTTGGTTGTCATCATCCTCGTCCTCCAACACTGGAGGTAGAGATGGACTTGTCACTCGAGCTGCTGGATCCCTTATCCTGAGATCCAGAGCTTCCTTCTCATGCGTCTTCTGTATCTGGCATAGATGCATCAGGTTCCTCTACAACAGTGACTTCTACTATTGGCTCAGCAGACAAACTTTTCTGAGGATTAGCATGCTCAGATTGCTCAGAAGCAGGTTGTTTCACTGCCTCCTTATCTTGTGCAGCTTGTTTTTCGACTGTCCCATCACTAGCTACGATTTCTTTTACAAACTTTTCAGTAGCTTGCTTCTCTAGCACAGTCTACTCTCCTTCTTGATTCTCAACAGCTTGCTCCTCGATCACAACCTATTAACTTATGCCTTTTGAGGGTTACTTCATCAAGGGTACTTGTGGCATAAATAGAACAAACGGCTTGAACGGCACAATAACACGCTCTAGGTTAGGTTGTTCAAAGGATTCTTTTTCACAATAATTTAACAACTCCTCTATCACAGCTGCTGTTGTTTTCCACATCCACCATGTCAATGTTCAACAATGAATCTTTTGGAGGTTCCTCTTCATCCTGCACATCCTGTGCTTATACCTCAGCTTGATCATCATCTGCTGCTTGAAGAGTATGGTCTGGGGAATGACCATAATCCAGCATTTGTTCATCAGGAACATCAAATTCTGGGGGAAGAGATCTGCATTAAGGGAGCTCTGAAATTTCCAGTCTTGAAGAGGAGATCCTTTTACCTATTTGTAATAAGGGCAACATAGGTTGGCCATTTCGTTTTCTTAAGCTTGCTTCTAAGGCTACTCTTATCATCCTTTCAGTGGCTTCAGTAGCACCAAACACTTCAACTTGTTTGGCTGCAAAAGTCTCCTAATTTTCTGCTCTAATTGCATGAGCAATAGGGTCCAAGAATGGGAGTTCAATCTCCGGTTCAGTGACTTGCATCACTGTTTTTCCTTTTAGGGATCTCGGTGAGGGAAGGGTAGGCTCTGCAACAACCTTAGGTTGCTCTTTTCTTTTCTTAGAACTAATCTCAGCTTCTGCCTTGGCTGATTCCAGGAATTGCTTTCTCTTACCCAATCTACAACTCATGCTTCATTTTCACTCATAACAAAGCACTGTATCATGACATCATAAGGCAAATGTCTCTTATTCCACCACTCAATAAATCTGCTTAACAGTTCCTGAAAGTCACTCTTGACTTTCTCAACATCAACCTCCACTTCCTCTCCTCTTCTTCTTCCTCATGTTCTTCTGCAACAGCCTCCTCTACTGCTACAGATACATCTCTGGCTACATCTACTACCCTTTCCATGATCTCATCAGGAAGGGCTTCCTTTAAGGTTCGGTAAAGGTAGAGTTGGGGGTGATGGTTCAGGTTCTTCCTCAGTTACTATAAGTCTTCTCCTCAGGCTTCTTTTTGTTGCACTTTGGATCACTCGTGGTTTCTTTTGGGTTTGAGGGGGTGAGTCAATTATTTTAACAACTTCTTTTTCAGGCTGGGGTTTCTTTTGTTGCTGGTTTGTTGATTTTGGGTATTTTGGTTTTTTGGGTTGTTTTGGCTTATTTTTCTTTGTGGTTGTTTTGGTTGGGGGCTTATTTTTCTGCACTTCCTCCTCAGAGGAGCTATCTCCACTCTCATCTCTTTTTTCCACGACAGCCTTCCTGTCCTACTTCTTTCCTGCAAAAATCTTTCCACCACCAAGAAACTTTCCTCTTAAAATGGCTTTTCCCTTCCCCAGATTATAACCTAGAGATCCAACAAGGTGTTAAGGATCAAACCAAACGATTTCTTTCCAACCTCCTTCACAACTTCCTCCCATATCCCTTCAAACACAAATTGTGCCCAGTTAACCTTCTCCCTGTTAACTATGGCCATCATCATCCTAAACCTAATGTTCATACACTTACCAAAAAAACCAGATCTGTTCTCAACAATATGACAACAAATATCATGCAACATTTCATACTCATACATGAATACCTTTTTGAAGCACCGACGTGTCATCCCTTCAACATTTTTTCTCCCGGTGAACTTTATCCACTTAGCCTCAAGCTCATATTCCTTGTAGTCAATGAGGTCACTTTGCATCATTCATTCGGTTGGAAGATAAAAGATCTTGTTCAACACCTTGCAGTCAATGGTGTGTGAGACTCCATCCATCTTGAAGGTAATGGGATGTTTAGGCTCTTGAACCTTGGCTCGCTTGTAGAACTTTGCGACAAAGTTCTCATCGTAAAGACCCTGATAGGTTGAGCAGAACCCCATCAGTCCTGTTGCAAAGATGCAGTCCAGGATTTTCTTCATCAGTTTGTCGTCGATGCAGAATTTGGTGATTATGTCAGAGTCCATGATTTTTCCATCAAGAACTATAGATTTTTGGGAGGGAGACATTCTCAGATTTTGAGTAGAGAGTAGAAGAATGCTATGGAAAATACTGAGATATTGAGAGCAAGAAGGCAAGAGTATAGGGTTTCTACAAATATGTGAGCGTAAAAGAAAGAAGAAAGAGAACATTTAGTATATATATGAGCAAGAAATCTTCCTGATTGATTTGATTTGATTGCATGATGACTCTCCAACTTTGGAAGTGATCAAACGCTCCAAATTTAAATTTTAGTTGAACCGTCGCACGATCTAACGGTTGAGGCGATTAGTGCGGGCATTTTTTATAGTTAACACTTGTTTCAGGGACCTAATAGCAAATAACCACCGATTAGTTCTGAAAAGCACTACTTCCGAATTAAATGCTCCCACGTCGCTGAGTGATTTCGATTCCTGCCTTGATTATATTGCTTAAATTTTTAGCTTGCTCTGTATAACTCCTAGAGAAATAAATTCATGTTCAATAAATGTTGTCTCTTGGAGTAAGCTTCTTTTAGCGTAGCATCCTTCTTGTAGAGATAGTCATGTAGTGACATGTGTAGCAACCTTTGAGGTTGCTTTTGTTGAGACAGATTGTTAAACAATTAACAATATTTTAATAAAAGTTCCCCCTTAATTATTGCTTCTCCTTCTTAGTTAATTTTTATGATTCTCATTCATTTCTTAAAAAGGAAAACCTTGATTCACATAAGGGTTTGTAAAGATGTCAGCTAGCTACTGATCAGTGTGTATCTTTTACAGAGAGATATCTTTCTTTTCAACATGGTCACGAATAAAATGATGTCTAATATCAATATGTATTGCTCTTGAGTGAAAAACAAGATTGTATATGATTGTTATTGCACTTGTATTATCACACATAATGAGAGTTTGCTTCTCCATAATGTCATAATCCCTTAGTTGCTGCTGCATCAGTAGGATTTGAGCACAACAACTTCCTACAACAACATAGTCTGCTTCTGCTGTAGAGGTTTCTATTGAGGTCGTCTTCCTGCAAAGCCAAGAAGGGGAACTTCAAATTTTTAAACCTACTCAAATTTTTAAACTTCTTCAAATCTTTTTAGCTCCAAAAGATTAAGTCCATCAGTCTGATTGCTTGTCGATCTCTAATGGTTCAAAAAGAATGTCTCTACCGGTAACATAACATGTTTCATATAGAAGTGACTCTTCCTTGGACATGATTCCTGCAATTCGTTTTGCTTGTAGTGACTTTGTTGGCTGCTTTAACTGCTTCAGGTAGTTCTTTCAGCTTACTATAGTGACCTTATTTCTTGGTGGAGTGACCTTTGATTCTTTAATGAAGCGTCCTTTGATCTTGCTAGAGTGACTTTTGAGTACTTCAAATAAATAACTTTTTAGCTTAAGTACAAGGTTACTCCTATCTAGAAGCATAATATAGAATAGTTGTTCTCTAATCAAAACTAAAATAAATCTTAACACTTGGCTAGGGTTCAGCATGCTTGGGTTATCAATTCATAGCATTATTATGTCTACAAGTTAGTGCAAGTAGTGATTTTTCCAAGATAAATATTAAATGTTACCTATTTCGCTAGATCACCAACTTTTCAATAGAATGGTGACATTACTTACAAGAGATCGATGAAGTTGGAGCAGATAGTAAAGATGTTCTTGATCACTAGGCACGAAACGAAAACCTACAGGAATCTCCATTGTTTATTATCTTCTCTCTCCAACTCACTCAAAAGTTCTTTATCATAGTCCCCAAAAATTACCTTAAATAGATGTAATGCATTAAGAGAGAGAGAGAGAGTTCCAAAAGATAAATAAAAAATAACATTATATGACAAAATCCAGTACTAGAGAGTGATAGTCCTATGGTAAAAAATGTTAATCCAAGAAAGTTGATGTCTTGCCTTTAGTTTGTATATCTATTGAAATATAAGACATCATGATTTAGCAACATATCAGCAATCAAGAAGGGGAGAATTTGAAATGCACGTATTAAATGTGAGTTTACATGAGGACTAGCTAACAAAAAGCAAGAAGGAAATCTACTCATTTAACTATTTCATATTGAGACATTTTGTCAAACACTTAACAGACGGTTTCAACTAGATAACTTTTTCTCTTCAGGTGTCCAAGAAATTATTCAGGAATCTATACAATAACATTAACTTATGTTTATCAGCTATTTTAAAACTTAAAGTTACACCATCTTCAACAATTGTACTCCATGAATCATTTATATCACACACTCAAACAACAATCAAGCATTTAAAAAACGCTTACTCGATGTGAGAATTGCTCCAATGCAACTGTAGTAGTAATAATGGAGAGAATCAAGATGAAAATAATTAAAGTGAGGAAGCTTTTTGGACGTTGTTGGTGGAGGAGATAAAAATTGAAGAAAAAAAGATTTATGTGTTTCATGTTTTTTTTTTCTTTCAAATATTTTTCTTCTTATTTTATTTCTTACAGGAAATGATATAGCCTATAGGTATATATATTATATATTATTGTACTACAGTAATTAGTGTAGAAGTATATTATGCACACATACTTATATATTATATATATAACTAGATTATTTTCAAATCAGAGTTCTATAAAGAATAAAAGATTTATGTGTTTCATGTTTTTTTTTTCTTTCAAATATTTTTCTTCTTATTTTATTTCTTACAGGAAATGATATAGCCTATAGGTATATATATTATATATTATTGTACTACAGTAATTAGTGTAGAAGTATATTATGCACACATACTTATATATTATATATATATAACTGGATTATTTTCAAATCAGAGTTCTATTTACATTCAACATAGTTGAGAGAGAGAGGGGTTGAGTGAGTTAGGGAAAGAAGATAATAAACAATGGAGATTCTTGTAGTTTTTGTTTCGTCCTTAGTGATCAAGAACTTCTTTACTATCTTCTCCATCACAAGGAGACGAATGGAAATGGATTCGACATTGCTTTTATTTGTGAGAAACAGGTTTATGGGGTCGAAGCGACCCCATGGAATCTGCTCGACAACGACTCAGCTCAAACGAGTTGGCTTGAGTCGGGGAAGGAGAAGATGATGATGTTCATATTTTCGAAGCCCTACAAAGTCGAATCAAATGCGAGCTCGGGCAAAAGGATAAGTCAGGTGGCCGGGTGCGGGACGTGGGAGGGCAAGTTCTTATCTCTTAATATTATGGATTTCGAAGGTCGTGTTATGGGAAAGAAGAGGCAGTTCTGCTTCGAGCACAGAGCAGAATTCAAGGCGAAGGCAAAAGGAAGAGGCCATTGGATCATGTAAGAGGTCTACGTCAATGGGTACAACTACATCGTTTGTAGAATCACGAATACGAAGAAGGAGGAGGAGGATGAAGGAGAAGGAACGTGTCACCAAAAAAAGAAAGTTGTTGACATCTGATGAAAACGTTGATGAAACAGAGAAGAAGATGTGCAATAATAACAACAGCAACAACGACGACATGACCACTAAAACTAATTATAAAACTAATTATGATAAGGAGTTGGACGCGGAACTTGATTACTACTTATCATTCCCACCAGATTAACTATTCAATCAACATTAATGTACATCAAAATTCGATTTCCAGTATATAAAATTTTAAATAAAAAAAAATAAAGGAAGAGCACGATCTAGTATCTCAAAATTAAAATTAAAAAAACAAGCCACGGATTCGGATCGACTTGAGACCCAATCCAAATTGCATATTAAATATGTATCATGAAAATCAAGATTGAATTTATGAATTTTTTTAATATTTTTAAGATTATATTATATTATTTGGTGTTGTTATTATTAATAATATTATTTATTATTTATATTTACTTATTTTACACAATTTTTTAATGAGAAATATAACTTTTAGATCATATGATGTCATTATAATTCATATGTAACTATTAAGTAAAATGTAGATCATCTATATATATATATATATATATATATATAAGCAGGATATTCTGCTATAATTGTAGATCATCTATATTTTTATATATATATATATATAAAAGCAGAATATTTTGCTATAATTGGCCATATGGATTTTAACTGCCCCAAAACTCTTTCTATTTAAGGAAATTATAATTAATAATTTATCAATAAACATTTCTACCTGAATAGTCATATGATTATTGCATGCATGATAAAATTTTACGGCCATGATCATAAATCAAGTTCTTCCATAATCCTTACAAAACAGATTCAACGGAATTATTGTAGTATAGTATTATATTTTTAGCAAAAGCAAATAAATAAATGTATGTAACAAAAAACAAAGTGAAACCAGAACAATCATTATTAAGCAGAACAATCATTACCTGCCACAAAACTCTTTCTATTAAACATTCCCAGCTCAACAGTCACATGCTTATTGCATGCATGATATGATAAATAATTATTGCATGATTATTTTGATAAGGCATAAGTACATCAGTTATATTTATTCAAAACGTTTCTCTAAATCAGTTATGAATACCTATGGACTGGTGTAATTTATGCACACAAATACATCATATAATAAAAAAAATTCAGGTTCTCAACAAACTTTTCAACTCCCTATTATTGGCTTATAAATAGCACCACTTCATAACAAATCATGTTACATGCACTGTTCACTTATACATACAATCAAATAATCAGAAGGTCCTTCACAGACACAAAATATGGCTCCTCTTTTCAGCTTGATCAATGACATTGGTCCTTGAAAATAAGTTTGGTTCGTTCATATCATGTTCCTGCATTTCAAAACATAAACGTCAATCAAAGTTTGGAGTTTGTTTTTCACGACTCTGAGGTATAGTTTCGAATCTCATAAAAAGATCTAACAATGAAAAAAAAAATTCATACTTACTATATGCAATTAGATAATTCTTATTTCTACGAATTAATGATATATATTTTCATTTTCAGGGTGTTCGTATCCTTGCTACAGTGAATCATGATCTTATGAACGTATTTGACCTTGTATTGGTCGAGGGACATATCTATGCTATAAAAAAAGTTATTGTGACAAACAATCGCATGAGATGTAAAACTACTTCACATTGCTATTTTCTAATATTTCTAAACAGTACTAAAGTCACAGAGATATCAGATGAGGCTTTTCTGTCATTTTTTTTTTAAAACCGTATAATCAACTGAACCCTGATGAATTGAATGACAACTTGATGTTTGGTAAGTAGAAGTTAGGTTTAGATATAACAAATTTAGTATTCATTTTGGTTATAAAAAATTTCATTGATTCTGATATGGTGAATTTATTTCAGACATCATTGGTCGAATTGTTACTTACACACCACATAGTGTGAATCGAAATAATGCTACTCAACTTATGGAAGTGATTTTGAAGGATGTTGAGTATAATCAGTATGATTATACAGATCGTTTTATTATATAAACTGTAATATAAGATTTATTATACATTTTTCAGCTTTATACCCTTTTATATAATAGGAGGAATCAAATAAGGTGTAGTCTGTGGAATTAATATTGTGATCAAATGATGGCAGCGCTTGCAAGCAAAGATGAAGCACCTGTTGTCATTTTGCAATTTGTCGGGGCAAAGCTTTATATGGGTAATTAGTACTCCCTCCGTCCCGCTCCAACTTGCCTACTTGCCATTTTCGTCCGTCCCAATCGAACTTGCCAACCCCAAAATGGCAAAGAAATAACATTTTTTAATCAAAAAGTAACCAAAAAGTCAAAAAAACAACAACAAAAAGTCAAAAAACAACAACAAAAAGTATAAAAAACACTTTTTTAATCAAAAAGTAACCTAGTCAACTGCATTTTCTTAGGTTTCGTGCCCGGTCCAAGTAGGTAACTTGGACCGGGACGGAGGGAGTAACTTACTGGCTGTTCTTTGGTAATAGATAATCTATTTTTTTCCAGTTTTCCAGATAAAAAATATGGCAATATATAATCTTTGCTCAGATTTTAAAATCTTTTTAACATCCAACTTGCTGTCTATTAATTAAAATTTGGTATTTAGTTTATTTACTAATTTTAAAATCTTTATTGACTGTTCATAATGGTATTTATTCTGTTTATTGATTTTAAAATCTTTATTTACTGTTCATAATGTATTTTACATGTGTCTGTTCTTTTCTTCTTATATTTTTTTTCCAGTTTTTCAGTTCAAAGATATGGGCTTTAAGAAAAACAAATCTAATAAATCCATTATCTTTTTCCAGCTTTTGACATCCAACTTGTTGTCTATTACTTAAATTTTGGTTTATTGCTTTTAAAATCTAACTTACTAGATGTTATTAATATTTATTTATTATGACTTTTATTAATTTATTTTCCATGATGTAATTGCATAATTATTAATATTTGTTAGAAATGTTTAGTAAACAATTTTAATCTTATGAATCCATTACAATGTGCTGCCTCTAATTATTAAATTTTTGTATTAATTTATTCTGTTTATTAATTTTTTTTATGTAGACAAAGTTGTTGTTTCAACGACATATAATGCTACAAAAGTTATTATAGATGGGGATTTGAAGGAGGTGACAAATTTTAGAAACAGGTATTCAAATTGTTCAATGAATAATTTATATGTCTTTCAATAAATAACTTATATACTAATACTGTTTTATAAATAAATAAAAGGTTTGACGGTGATGACAATGACAACATTAACTAAAGTTTCAAAGTTGATTGATTTAAACTATTAATGATGAATTCCTCTTTGGAAAAGAGGTAATCAAAAGAATTGAGCAGATTAAGATTTTTGGAGAAGTAAGTAGTGATATCTTATATAATTTATTTTTGTTGGATATATTTATAAAATGAACTTTGGGTGCATGCTTGGATAATTGGTTTTGAAAGAATTGATACATTGTGGTATTTATCATGCAAGAAATGTTCTAAGAAAGGTCAGCAAGATTGATAATAGGGTCTACTGTTCAAATTGTGATCGTTTCGATGTTGATGGAAAAACAAGGTTTGATATAATACTTTCTTTCTACTTTTAATGAAAACTTATATTTTATTATAACATTCTAATGCTAATATATATTATTCATTCAAGATACAAGATAATACTTCGAGTTCAAGACGACACTAATAATGCTACATTTTTCCTATGGGATCAAGAATGTGCTGAGTTGATTGGCAAATCAGCATCACAATTGATTGAAGAAACAATTATTTCGGCACTACAAGAAAAAAGCTCATAGACAAGGGTTAAAAACCCTTGTCGTAGCCAAAAAAAAACCCTTGTCGTAGGTGGTGTAGTGGTAGGGGTTGAAAAATTTCGCTCATAGACAACGGTTTTTAACCGTTGTCGTTGACCCCTACGACAACGGCGTGACAACGGTTAAAAACCGTTGTCGTAGCCTCACAATTATAATTTATGCGCTCATAGACAACGGTTTTTAACCGTTGTCGTAGATGCCTACGACAACGGTTAAAAACCGTTGTCTTACTGAAGTCTTTGATTCAACGACAATGGTTTTTAACCGTTGTCGTAGATACATTCGACAACGGTTAAAAACCGTTGTCTTTATGTGTTCTTTGATTCAACGACAACGGTTTTTAACCAAAAAACCGTTGTCGTTTACAACGCATTTTAACCTTTTTTCAACGACAACGGTTTTTAAAACCGTTGTCTTTTTAGTGATGTCTTTTACTTTTGCATTTTACAATTATTATATATTAAATTGGTTGATATTGTAAATTATATACAAAAATTAAAATTCACCAAATTATATATAATAAACATCCAAAAACTACAATACTTCGTGCATCCAAAAATATGAAGAACTCTTCACATCAAGATTCATCCAAAAACATCAATAACCATCCAAAAGTAACAAGAATCATCTAAAAACATGAAAAACCATCCCAAAAACATCCAAAAACTACAATACTTTGTGCATCCAAAAATATCAAGAACTCTTCACATCAAGATCCATCCAAAAACATCAATAACCATCCAAAAGTAACAAGAATCATCTAAAAACATGAAGAACCATCCCAAAAATATCAAGAGAACCATCAAGCAGCCATGACTACAAATATGATCTCCAAGAATCACCGGAGATCACCAACGAATGAAATCCTACAATGATTTTGCCTCCACCGTAATCTGCACATCATATTCATGAAAAACCAACAATGTAGTCACAAAATAGAATCATTTAAATCTTGATTAATCGAGAATGAAGTGATTCTATGGACACATCATAAACAACATATACATCATGAACTTTAAAAATGGTATTAAAATAGGCTTCAAATATTAATAGGCTTCTGGCTGAAAATAACAAGTTAATCATTTAAAATGGTATGGTAGTGTGAAAGAAAGAAAACAAAGACAGCAGTATTCAACCACAGTAAAACATATACTTTTGAAGTCTAATGTCATCAAGTGCAAAGATCATGCTACAAATCAATTCAATACTAATGCAACAATTCTTAAAACCAATACTCTTCACTAATGACAATTCAATACACATGCAACAGAAAGGAAATCAATAAAACCAATGCAACAATTCTTAAGTTTCGATACTCTTCACTAATGACAAGAACTTATTTAAATAAACTACATTAAGGGATCGAGCCTACATTATTGACACATTTTCCTAACCAAACTATCAATAACAATGAAGAATAATAATCACAGCAATAATTATTATACAGCGAAACAACATTCATTACGTATTACCTAATATTCATATATATGCTCTTGAACACGTTCCGCCCATTCCTTGCGCACTTCATTAATCTCCGCTTCAGTGTATGTCTCTTTAGTGAACTGTCAAAACAAAAATATGCATTATATATAGATTGAATGAATATCTTTCTAATAGCGTTCAAAAATAAGATATAAGAAATTTTATATCCTTTAACATCCATGATTTGTCCATAATCAGCCTAAAACAATGAGATTTTGTTAAGTCTCATAACGAAAATTCAATATTTTCAAGCATATACGACATATCTACCCGTAAAGAATAACAAATACACAAAATCTCCTACCGTGCACGTTCTCCTTATGAAACCACATCATTCAATTTACGTACAGTATCATCTTAAAATTCTATATATAAACTACCCCAAAATATAATCACTAATTAATTTATTTGTTAAAAAATAATGACAATACCTTCCTTCAAACTATTCCAATCATTTTGACAATTTTGACAACAATTCTAACTAGTTATCAAAATCAAATCATTTTTGACTAATAATTGCGAAATCATATTTCGGCAGCAACTTTGGAAGCAACACTGATTTATATTGCGAAATAGATGTGTGTTATAAGTTAAAACCTACTCAATCGTTCAAGAGTGGCTAATAATTAAAACTACAACATAAGAGGGTCCCATGCAATCAGCAATGAAGACTGAACATTCAAGGGAATACAAAAAGACAGCCTAAATTTAGCTAGAGGAACCATGATTCTCAGCAGGGGCAGTTCCTCCTTTTTTCAAAATTTCATTGATTTTATATATGTTTTCCAATTTCCACCACCGACATAGGATCATAACTGCTATCTTAATTGGATCAGCAGAAGCAAACCAAAATAACAGCAAGACATTAATAGGCTTGTCATAAGGTTTTTAGAAAATTTCCACACTCAAAATAAATTTTAGAATAATGAGTTCTCAATCTCAGAAAAACTGATGCATCCATCATCTCTGTTTATAGAACCAAATACCCATCAATGCCAATATGCCATTTTTACTAATTTGTCATACAAATCACCCATCAAAATCAAATCTATATTGAAAACAGATTTCTGAAAAGCAACAAAATTTAATCTTCTTCCATAAATTGACTAAGAACCGAGCTCCACAAAGGCAGATCTGCAAAAAGGAACCCCTTAATACTCCCATTTATCACACAGTGCATTTAAAGAAGCAGCATCAGAGCAAAAAGCTATTAACTTCGAATGTTAACAAACCAAACGATTTCAATTTTCAGCAACAATGTGAATCAGAACAAACCAAACAATTCCATCTTCAGCAACAATGCGAATCAAAGGTAACACACTAATCAGATCAGGGAAGAAAAATGCTTACTGGATCGAGAATATTGATCTGGGCAGATCTGAGTTGGATTGCATGAATTAATTGGAGTATGAAAAAAGTGGAAATAGTATATGAAAATTGAAATTGATCCAAGATTGAACCGGGGAGAGTGAGGAATAGAGCCTGGGTGCCGACTTTTATATTCGAATTGGAAAGAACTGTAAATCACAGGAGAGAGAAAGAGAGGTGAATGGATGAACGAGGTTAGATCTCGTTCTCATTTTCTGTAAATTTCTCAGATTTTACTAATAATAAGAGCAGAGGGCTGGAGGCGGCGGAGCGGTCTTGGCAGAGGCTAAGATCAGAGGCGACAGTGACGGCTGAGGAGGGGTGGGGGAGGAGGCGGCGGCGGCTGCGAGGGCTGGAGCGGCGCTGCGAGACCTTGGCAGAGAAACCGACGGGCTCGACGAGAAAAACTCTTGAATCAATCGACTTGGCAACGGCGATGAGGGACACTGGCGGCGGTGAGGGCGCTGCGGCGGCGCTACGGCAGCAACGATGTCGACGGCGGAGGCGTGGGGAGGAGGAGGGATTTAGGGTTTTCAATTTCAATTTGGGGATTTGATTTCACCCTTAGTAACTTTTTGATTTTTACATGTGTAATAAAATACATTTAATTTAACTTAGTCTACCACAACGCTATTATGATATTACGACAACTCTAAAAAATTACCGTTGTCTTAGGCTACAATGACTACGTCTCTACAACAACCTCGTATTATAAGCGTTGTCTTAGGGCACAATAACTACGTCTTTACGACAACCTCATATCGTAAGCGTTGTCTTTGAGCTCAATTTTAACCTACGACTATGCCTGTACGACAACGCTAAGAAAAAACCCTTGTCTATGAGAGCATTTTTGCACTCTACGACAACGCTAAGAAAAAACCCTTGTCTATGAGAGCATTTTTGCACTCTACGACAACGGTTTTATCTACGACAACGCCAATTTCAGCAACGACAAGGGTTTTTTGACAAAACACATGTCTTAGGGGTGTAGTCTATGACAGAATTTCTTGTAGTGCCTTATCAGGAATTTCTCCAGATGCTTCAGGAATTATCAGGCCTTTAGCCCCCCCCGCCCCCCCCCCCCACAAGCATGCCCCGGCTCATGGGGGACCAGAAAAGGTTCCACCTCTGCTTTGGCTTCTCCTAGAGGTCCCCTCATCTCTGCTTTTTCCCTTGCGGTGGCAAAAGGATTATACGTTCCCCAATGCTATATATGGTTCCCGGCAGTCCAAACCCGGTGCTGCATTAGGCCGTTTTGCTAGAACCAAGGGGTCCTTCTGTAGAAACTTCCACAAACAATCGTCGTTTTTTGATAGTTTTTGACGAAGATCAAGGCGAGGCCCTGCTGGACTCACTTCCTTTTTTTTGGACCCCCTTTATTTGAATATGCACCTACGGCTTTGATTGTTATCACTTTTGCAGGAGCGATGACGTCATTCCTTGCGACCAGTGACGGACCCAGAATTTGTATTCAGGGGGGCCCGTATCAAACCTAATAGAAAAATACCAAAACTTATATGAGACGAATTCATAGACTGTTAATTGTTATACTGAGAAAAATCTTTATACCTACAAATAAAATTTATTTTCATAAATTTATATGTGAATTGTGAAGTGTAAGTTGTGAGTTGATCCATCTCAAATAATTAAATCTATGAAATGGTCTCACATGAGACTCATCCTAATAACAATAAATTACAATAAAAAATTTAATAACTTAATTACATCTCAATTTAGCATCAATGTAAGAAAATAAAAGGTTAATTGCAAAGAAAAAAATCAAAATTTTTACTCAATTTGTAATTTTAAACAACTTTTTGAATATTAGCAAATACAACATAAATTTTCATATTTTTTGCAATTTTAACTGGCAAACAAAATTTGATTATGTTCATTTTGAAAATAACTATCACAATTTCAAAAAACAATAACTTAATGTATAAAGTGATAGTTGTTTTGAAATGGTGGAAGTTATTGTCAAGAATAAAAATAGCTGAAATCTATTTGTAGGTTAAAATTATCAAAAATATGAAAGTTCATGTTTTATTTTATAATATTCAAAAAGTTGGTTAAACTTTCAAATTGAATAGAGTTCGTGATTCTTTTTGCAATTAACCCAAAAATAAATCACTTAAAACATGAATTGCAACATGTCCCTTTTATTTTACGTATTTTAAAATCGATTATAATAGTATCTTCATTGATAACAATAAATCAACAATAATAAAAATATATAGAGTAAAGAAATAAGATAACACAATATTTACCTAAAATTAGATGGATAAGATAGTGAGAAAGATAGAAAGAGAGAGGATTTCTACCTTGATTGACATAAAGAATAAGAATAATAAATTTGCACCTATAAAAGATACCGTTTGTTTATGTCTTATTACATGTTTTCTATTTTTTTAAAATTAAAAATTTGAAAATTACATAAATACCCTTAGTTTTTTTCCAAAATTCCAGGGGGCCCAGTGCCCCTGGCCCTAGAGTGGCTCCGCCCCTGCTTGCGACAACCACTGGAATATTATAGAACGATCTAAAGAGGGTCATATGCTCTTCATTTAGACCGCGAAGATGACCTGCATGAAAATGAGAGAGATGCGCTCAAGCTTACTAAGCAAACATAAGCCATGGGCTCGAATGATCAACAGATCTACTATACATAGCACATTTGGGTAAAACTAACCTTTTTGTTTTTTTTGAAATAAATGTAGGAATGTCCTATTGAAAATTAAATAATAAATTTCATCATTGACACCAATAATAGTAGCAATTCGTAAATATAATGTCATATTTAAACCAATTCTTTCCAATACACCAGATGAAAAGAAAAATAATATGAGTTTTTCATATAAAAGATTTAGTTGTTGCTCCATAAATAATAACAAGTAGCGGTTTCATATATAACGTCCATCAAATTTTAAAATATGAGAGAGATGTACTAATTATTTGGTTTCATGTGAGATCATTTCACGGGCTTTTTCTTTTATTTAAGACGAGATCTACAATCCAAAATGTGTACTAAAAAATTTATACAAAATTTTGTGAAAATTGATTCAAATAATGAGTAATAAGAATTTATCTCACGAAAAATATCTACGAGGCAGACGACAGTTTGTATGAGATAATAATGGTGAAAACACACTTTTAAAAAGATAATAAATGTAGAATTAACCAAACTTTGACACGTGTTCATTGAATCTCAATAAAACTCAAATTGAAAAATAAATCTCGATAAAGATTAAAATATGATGAAAGAAAAGAGATGGTATAATGCAAAGAAGAAGAAGTTTAAAATGATGAGAGTTGGTTTGTTAATCCGTTTAAAACGGGCTTCCATCACTAAATAAAGCATACAAATTAGCTCAAAGCTTCCATTTCCAAACTCCTTTCTCTCTTTCTTCCACAACCATAATAATGAGCTAAATATAGCCAGGTACAAAAAGTGTTGCAGAGATTTGATCGCAGCTTTTTGTAAAGTCTCTTGGATCAATTATTTCTTTAATTTGGGGAAAAATGGAGGATGGGGTGGATTGCTTTGGCAAGGGAGAATTTTTCAACCCCGTTCTCACGATGGGGACGCAGGTTTCTTGCTTGCTTGTCATCTCGCATTTCTTCCAACTTTTGCTCAAACCCTTGGGCCAACCAGCACCCCTCGCCCAAATTCTCGTAAGTATGTCATCAAACACACATAATTATATCTTCATCTTTTTTGTTAATTAATTCTTTGTATTGTTCTGAGATGGATGAAATTCTAAAACCTATTTGATGAATCTGGATATACATACATTTGCTCTGGCTATGTTGATTTGATTTGATAAAGACAATCTGGGAAATTCTCTTTGCATTACCATAAATGCTCATCTTCTTGAAGTAGTGATTCACTTGCATGATGTTTGTTTAAGTGAGATGCTAGTTACTTTAGGGAATGTAAAGTTGAATGTATTCGTGTTTGAATTGAGAAACTCTATATTAGCTACTACTTAAAGGTGTTCGTTACACTGTATATAATAATCTCGATTCAAGCAATCCAATCTAGCTTGTGTAATGTCGGCACACTAGCATGTTCGGTGGAGATGAAATGATACAATGGCTTTGTATACAAGAAGACAGTGTCTTAGCATGGAAAGCTATATACTAAGCTGCTAACTTGTTTAGATATGTGTTGTTTTGGCTAAATTTTGTTGCCTTCCATCATTGATCCATTCATTTGCTTGAATTGCTTCATCTGGAAGAGACTATAGGTTGGGTGTTTATGATACGGACAATGGGGATGAGTTTATAAAAGGAATAAGAAGGCATATCATTGATGTTTGGGAGATCATGTTTGTTAATTAGTTATTTAATTGTTTTTAGTTGGGTTTTTATTATTATTTGAATATTTATCTGTGTCGCGGGCTTCGTTCATGGGCTTCGCAAGTTCAATTTATGTTCTTTATATTCTTGTGAACTTTGTTTGATTTGATTTATCGAAGAACATAGTAATAGTAACAACTCGTTGTGCCGACTATTTGTCGTGGCCTCTGTGAGGAAAGAATCATTGCAATTGTGTGAATCATCTTAACTCAATCAATTTCGTCTGACTTGCCGGATCCTGTTCATGCCACATGCACAAAGCACAACTAAGATGGAGAAGATTATTGAGGATCTAACAGCCAGGGTTTCTGTCGTGGAAGATGCCCTAGTGGGCCTGGACCAAAACGTAGGGAAGTATGACACGCAGTTAGTGTCCATCATCGCCATGGCAATCGGGCCTGAACCATACAACCGACCCACGATAGCGTCGTCCAGGGACAACAACGTGATCAGCGATCGCCATGGAAGGAGTCAATATGCCACAGATAGATCTACTAGTGTTTGATGGATTTGATTTGGTCTTGTGGTTTGCATAAGCCGAACAAAATTTCCTGGTTCATCGTACGTTGGTCGAGGATCGCGTACAACTAACACTGATTGTCATGACTAGGAAAGCCATGTTCTAGGCCCAATGGATACTTCGCCAATCAACCTCCATTACTTGGGTTCACATTTCCCATGAACTAATTGAACGGTTATAGGACAGCTCCGCAATCAACGCTTACAAAGCTATGCATGTGATGTGCCAGACGGGAAATATAGAGGATTATGTAACGCTGCTCGAGGAATGAATCGCTCAACTGCCTTCCCTTCCATCTGAGCAGTACCTTGGGATGTTTTAAAGTGGGCTGTAACCTTCTATCCGAGATCAAATACCGATCTCTGAATTGATTGATGTATTTGCTGCAATCGAGGCTGCTCGATGAATTATGCGAGCACCACGGCCCAATACCATAGACAGCATGTTTCAATCCTCTTCCATGGGATTCTTTCACTTGCCAACCACCTTATGGGGAAGCTTGGCCCTATCATCGCAAGAGCACTCTGGACCCACGAATTCCGCTGCAAGTTAGATAAAACCCTTGGTGTCCAGCGCATGTTCGACAACTCGAACGAACAGGAATATACGGCACCTCACGGTCAAGGAGGCTCGTAAATACCATGAAAAAGGGAAGTGGTACCATGACGGGAAACAATATTGTCCCCTCCATGAATGTTCGGGAAAGCTCTACAGTGTATACATCGAAGCGGATGATCGGGGGAATGTACCAAAGACAGAAACAAAACAAATGGACCTACTCGGGTCGGATGAAGTAACACCAGTCCAAGGAGAGGCTAGCAAATTACAACAATTGGATTTGTCTAAACTCTCTTCCAACGGATTCAACAAGACCCAAACAGTTAAACTTTTTGACCGAGTAAGAGACCGGCGACTTCTTACTATGATTGATAGTGGGGTGAGCCATTGTTTCATATTGCCTGACATGGCACGACGGCTGCACCTCCGGACCGACATGACCCCTGAGCTTCCGGTGGTGTTGGGCGACGGCTCACGAGTGAGAACGACGTGTATTTGTAAGGATGTCATTTTCTTTGGATTGTTACACATTTTATATCGATTGCAATATATTTCCGATTAGTAGAGTGGATGTTATTCTGGAATTTCATGGTTGGCTCAGCTAGGGGATGTTACCAAAAATTGGGCCGATCTCACTATGAAGTTTAAAAAGGGAAGAAACACGGTCTATTTATGGAGGCATCCATCACTCACCAGTAGGAGGTGCCCTTTGAGTGAATTTAGTTCACCGAAAAGTGATTCACAAGCGTGGTTGGTGTGGGCCATGGAGGGGGGCAGTGGGCCCCGAAATAGCATCGGGGGTTGAGGTTCTTTCGGCTGACCAGCAGCGAGACATTGATGCAATCCTTACAGCATATCCGACGATAACCCAAGCCCCAACAGGGTTACCACCCATCTGGTCATGTGACCACTGAATTTCGCTGCAACCGGGTACTGTACCGGTCTCCGTTCGACCCTACAGATATAATCACATGCAAAAGGATGAGATGGAGAAACTAGTAACGAAATTGCTTAGGGCTGGGATAGTTCAACCGAATACAAGTCCTTAGCCTTGTATTGTTTGTTTGAAAGAATGATGGATCGTGGAGGTTTTGTGTTGATTACCAAGCCCTAAAAAAGTGATGGTGCCCGAAAAATATCATATTCCAATCATAAATTAATTATTTGAAGAGTTAAATGGGCCTTGATGGTTCAATAAGATTGATCTTCGGGCCGGTTATCATCATATTCTAGTACACCCGGAGGATGTGCCTAAGACAACATTTAGTACGCACTCTGGCTACTATGAATTCTTAGTCATGCCTTTCGTTCTTACTAACACGCCCACTACATTTCAAGGTCTGATGAATGACGTATTTCGGTCATTCTTGAGGAAGGTCGTACTGGTTTTATTTGACGATATTCTTGTTCATAGTCCAACTTGGGCGACCATTATTCGGTATCTCCGTCAGGTCTTCCAAACACTACACACACATTCTCAATACATTAACCCAAAAAAATGTGCTTTTGGTGATTCGGATGTGGATTTTTTGGGGCATTTAGTGTCAACTAAAGAGGTACAAATGGACCTGGGAAAAATTAGAGCGGTTCTGAAATGGCCTGTTATGACATCTTCCCGCACCTTGCTTGGCTTCTTAGGCCTCACCGGTTATTATTATCGGTTTATCAGAAATTATGGGTCCACCGCCGGTCCACTTACCAGACTGCTTAAGAAGGATCAGCTGGGGAAATGAAGCTGGACGTCCGATGTCGATGCTATCTTTTGAGAGCTTAAAACTGCACTTATGACAACTCCGGTGTTGAGGATGCCGGACTTTGCAATTCCGATTTTGGTGGAATGTGATGCCTAAGGCTAGGGAATTAGGGCCGTATTGATGCAATATAGGCACCCAGTGGCATATTTTAGCAAGCAATCGACCGATCAAGCTTTATCCAAATCGGCGTATAAGAAAGAACTAATGGCACTGATCCTTTCTTTATAGCATTGGTGGGCATACTTGTTGGGCCGCTGATTCGAAGTCAAGACAGATCAACAAAGTTTGAAGCAGTTGTTGGGTCAGATACTCACTACTTCGGCACAACAACATTGGGCTTCCAAACTATTGGGGTTCGATTTTGATATTGTGTACAATGAGGGCCTGAAAAATTAGGCCGCTGATGCCTTATCGCAGTAAGATGAAGAGGGACAACTTACCACCATCTCGCTCCCTCAGTGGTTAGAGTTGGGTTGCTTGCGAGAGGCAGTGCGAGCAGACCTGTTGTTGGGTTGCATTCTGGAGGATCTTTCTCGTGGTTTACCCGGGCTGGCACAATACACAGTGGTTCACGACATCTTGTATAACAAAGAGAGATTGGTCATTCCTCGAAATTCACCTTGGGTCGTATGATTGCTTACTGAGTATCATGCCATTCCAACGGGGAGACATTCGGGCGTTCTGTACATACTGCCAGCTCGTAGGAAATCTCTATTGGCCGGGTATGATGTGCTCTATCACGAATTTCATTGCGGCTTGTAACATATGCAGGTGAAATAAATACGAGACCAAGTCTCAAGCCGGTCTTCTAAATCCA
Organism: Scutellaria baicalensis; assembly: GCA_005771605.1. Lineage (NCBI taxonomy): Eukaryota > Viridiplantae > Streptophyta > Magnoliopsida > Lamiales > Lamiaceae > Scutellaria > Scutellaria baicalensis. The sequence goes on from CM016721.1 coordinate 29,080,179, forward strand.
TTACTGATTCTCTCCCGGGTGTAGGAAGATATTAATATGGATTTCATAACAGGGCTGCTCTGTTCAGGAGGGTTTGGCTGCATTCTTGTGATGATCAATTGTTTCTAGAAGTATGGCCGTTTCTTGGGGCTTCGGCACCCGTTTACCGCAACGACGGTTGCCGACGTGTTTGTTAAGGATGTGGTTTGCTTGTACGACATACCCAGTTCAATCGTATCGGACCGAGACTTGATTTTCTTGAGTTTGGTTTGGAAAAAAATATTTAAACAAGCTGGTATACACTTAAAATGAGCTCTGATTACCATCCAGAGACAGATGGGCATTTGGAGGTGCTTAATCGTTGCATTGAGACATATTTGCCTTGCTTCACCTCCGAACAACCGAAAGGATGGGGTTCATGGTTGCCATGGGTGGAATTTTATTATAATACGGAGTTCCAATAAAGCATGGGCACCACACCATTTGAGGTAGTATACAGCTGCCCGAGCTTTGCTGGTACCTTTTCTGCCAGGGAATGTCCGCGTTCAGGCAGTGATGGATTCTCTTCTGAAGGAGACGCTATCTTACGGGATTTATGTGTCCATTTGGAGTTAGCACAACAACGGATGATAAAGGAGGCCAGTAAACATCGTAGGCCACTGTAATTTCTGGTTAAGGAACGTGTTTTCTTGAAGTTCTGACACTGCTGCAGCGAACGTTATTTGCAGATCGAAATGCGAAGTTTGCACAACGTTTCTTTGGGCCTTTTACTATTGCAGCTCATGTGGGGAAGGTGGCTTATTGTTTGCAGCTTTCCGAGCTCTCCGGGATACACCCAGTCTTTCACGTTTCACTGTTCAAACCAGCCATTGGCTTGGCCACTGCTGAGCTCATTTTGCCCGAAGAGTTGCTGCAAGTGGATCCTCTATTCATGGCTGCGGTTCTTGATTATCGTGTGCTTCCGGATAGGGGCGATGCGCAGGTCCTGGTGCGGTGGCAGGGGTTGAGTTCAAATGAGAGCACGTGAATATCTAAGGCAGATTTTGTGGAGCAGTTTCCAGACATCAGCCTTGTGGACAACGCTGCCTCATCAGGTGGAGTAATGGATACGGATGCGAAATGGGGACGAGTTTATAAAAGGAAGAAAAAGACAGATCATTGACATTTGACAGATCATGTTTGTTAATTAGTTATTTAATTGATTTAGTTGGGCTTTTATTATTATTTGACTATTTGTCTATGTCGCGGGCTTGGTTCATGAGCTTCGCAAGTTTAGTTTACGTTCTTTATATTCTTATGAACATAGTTTGATTGGATTTATCGAAGAACCTAGTAATTGCAACTACTCGTTCTGGCGGTTGTTTGTCGTGGCCTCTGTGAGTGAAGTATCATTGCAATTGTGTGAATCATCTTAACTCTATCAGTTTAACTCTGTAAGTTTATAGTTCTAACATTGTTATGTCTTTGTTAATTCAGGCAGGATTCGTGCTAGGGCCGTCTGGTTTATCACACATCGAGAGTGTAAGAACATTCTTTTTTTACAATTCGGCTGACTATTATGAAACCATGGCTTTATATTCGAGGATAATTATCATGTTTTTGATCGGGTTGGAGATAGATTTTTCTTACCTGCGGCGCAACTTCCGTGTAGCAGCCATCATTGCTTGTGGAAGCAGTTTGATATGTACGTTATTTGCTGTAGCTGTGACCACTTTTATATATGAAGAGACGGGAGCCCATGGTTCTGGATTCAGAATGACTTTAACACTAGCAATAATCTTATCCAACACAGCCTCTCCTTTTGTGACTCGCTTGGCGCATGATCTTAAGTTCGCAAATACTGATGTTGGGAGGTTGGCCATATCTTCCTCATTAATAGCAGATACCTATGCTGTAATTCTGTTGATTATAGTTTCAAGAAACAAGCATGGAAATGCCTTCTCAAGTTGGGTTTTGTTGGGGATTATATATTGCCTCGTCACTGTTGCTGTCATTTTAATCAATAGAAATGTGGCGAACTGGCTAAACAGGAGGCAGAGAAATCAAAAGTACCTTAAAAACACTGAAATTTTCATTCTTTTAGCAATCTTATTTGTTGCTGCCACATCTCTTGAAACAATGGGATTCAGTAGCATAATATCTTGTTTCATTGTTGGTGTGATGTTTCCTAGAGGAGGCAAAGCGGGTCGAACTCTCTTGATCAAACTCTCATATTCAGTCCACAACTTTGTACTTCCTATCTATTTTGGCTACAGTGGATTCAAGGCAGACCTTACTCATATAAATAGTTTAAGTAACTTTGCAATAGTTGCAATCGTTATCTTATTAAGCATTGGGGGAAAAGTAACTGGGACACTTGCTGCTTGCTTTCAACTAAGAATTCCACTGAATGAAGGGGTACTTCTTGCTTTCTTGATGAACTTGAAAGGCCATGTGGATTTGCTTGCTCTCACAATTGGCGTGGAGGATACTGTAAGTTCTCTTTTATTCATTTGTTAGACAAATTCACTAAAGGGTTTTACAAAATAATTTATTATAGAATGTTCAATTATGTGATGCAGGTTATGTCTAGCCAAGTATTCTACAATTTAATGATGGCAACAGTTGTGATCAACTCTTTGATTTGGGGACCTATGATAGCTTTCGTGGTAAGAAGCGAAAGTCATATCCTAGGTTATAAGCATATAACTTTTGAATTTCAAATTCCAGAGAGTGAATTAAAGGTGGTAGCTTGTGTACATAGTCCTCGCCCCGTGGCGACAATGATAGGACTGATTGCTAGTTGTAAGGGGTCTGAAGATGTTGCCATAATGCCTTACTTGATTCACCTAATCGAGCTTCCAGAGAAAAGTAGAACGACATTATTATACCATCAAAAGGAAGAAGATGAACTTAGTGATGATGATAATTATGGCGGTAATGATGTGGTGGAAATCAATGAAGCAGTAGATATATTTGCTGTAGAGACAGGGGTGATAATTCATCAAGTGAAAGTTGTAGCTCCATATGCAAGCATGTATGTTGATGTATGTGAGTTTGCAGAGGATGCAAGGGCATCCATCATCATTCTACCATTCCACAAACACCAAAGGATTGATGGGAAACTGGAAAGTGGGAAGGAAGGGATTAGGAGTACAAATCAAAAAGTTCTTCGTCATGCTAAATGCTCTGTTGCCATCCTCGTGGACCGTGGTCTCACAGTAGGGACATCTCACACATCTATTTCTGGATCATTGCAGCACATAGTAATGTTGTTTTTTGGTGGACCAGACGATCGTGAAGCATTGGGGCTTAGTAAACGTCTTGGGATGCACCATCACATAAACCTTACAGTGATCAGGTTCCTCCATAAATCAAAGCAAAGGGAACCTATGGGGATTGATGTTGATAGGAAGGATGACGAGGCTTTGGTGTCGATAACAAACCAACAATCAGAAGCTGATGCAGACAATAGGGCATTGACAGACTACTTCAATAGGTAAGTCTCATGTTTCTACCTGATAACATGTTATTTATTATTATTCGTTCATTCATTCATTCATTTGACCGAGTGAGTGTTGTGTGTGTACACATTAGGTTCGTAACATCAGGTCAAGCAGGATACGTGATGAGGCATGTTGAGAATGGTGAAGAGACAGCGGGTGCTCTGCGTGACATATCAGAGATGTATTCAATGTTTATAGTTGGAAAAGGAAGCAAAGGGCACACAACATTGACAACTGGTATGAGTGATTGGGAAGAATGCCCTGAGCTTGGTAAAGTAGGGGATTTTTTAGCTTCTTCTGATTTTGATCTTAGTGGTTCTGTCTTAATTGTACAACAATATACACCAAAGACTACTAATGAAGATGATCGATAGAATATAATTATATATATATTTTTTAACTTTCTGTAAATAAATCTTAGTACAACATTAATTATTTACATTATTTTTCTCTTTAATACATTCTAGTATATTCTCATTATGAGCTTCTAAGATCAGTTCAGGGATGACACTGGATTCAGCCTTTTAAATTGAGGCACAACATAATCAAGGTGAGTCATAAATGAGACTAGTGTGAGAAGCTTCTAGGCATATTTTATTGTGTTGGATTAGAACCATCTTAAATACATTAGTAAAAATATATAAAAACAAGCACAAGTATTTATATACACCCGCACATGAAACTGGTTCAATTCAATCTAGAGGTGCTTTCAAGCCCTCACATGCGTTTTACGCATTCGAACCCAAGTTCGTCCCCATGCCCTAGTCTTTGTACTCTTGACCTTCTGTTATGTTTGCCTAATATTTTTGCTATGTTCGCATAACTTTTTATTATGTTCGCTTAACTTTTATATTATGCTAGTTTAACATTTTGAAATGTATTACAGACATGCAATACCTTTTAAAATTGTATGTTGTTATAATATTACATTCATGTTGTTTTTTAAGTATATAAATTTTATGATATCTATATCTATATAAATGCATGATATCTTGTAAAAAATAACTGAAATAAATTTCCAACCTATTAAATATTTCCATCTTAAGAAATCATTAATAATTTTCATTTTGCATTTATTAATAAAAATAAATAAACATTTGATTTAAGACATCTTGTTTATGACATTTAGTATTGTATTTATTGTATAGAAACTCAAAATAAAAAAGATAAATAAGATAAAACAAGGGATGATATGTCTGTTATCTTATACATAAAGAAACATCAGATCATTTCTTCTTGATAAAAGTTAAAGATTACCATAGAGATTATCAATAATAAATTATTCAAAATGAAATTATAAATAAACATATGCTATGCAATTTTATTAGGAATTGTTTAGTTTTGATGAGACATAAACTTTAGGCTTGCTAGGGCTAGGAGCAACCTTGTACTTAGTTTAAATTGTTAATGTTATTTCTGCAAGGTCGCTCCAGCAAGCATCAAATGTCGCTGCAAAGAGCAAAGGTCGCAAAACATTTCCTTAAAGGTCACTATCAAACATAACTCGACAAAAGGAAGTGACAATAACCTTGTAGAAGAGAGGATCGCCTCATAATCAGAACTTGTTATGTTACCAGTAGGAACAATCATGATTTGAGCCAATCAAATGAAGACATAAAGCAAGGCACAAGGACAAGTCTTATGAAACGCATTAAATGTAATGTACTATGAAGATCAACAAACATGTACCTCAAAATCGTTGCACTTAATGCAGGGAACCTGTTACACTTTAACGGGCAAATTTCCCATTTATAAATAGAAGATCGAGTGCAACTAGACAAACTATTGAACCAAAGTTCAGTCACTCTATCTAAAGCAGCAAATCAGCTACCTTTGGTTTAAACCTGATCAAGAGCTTGTTGTACTCTACATTGAAGAAACCTTTCTAGTTTTGATGAGACACCAATTTTTCTATACTAAGCTTCTTAATAGGAGTAACATTGTACTTAGGCTTAAAAAAGTTATTTGTTTGAAGTACTTAGAGGTCACTCCAGCAAGATTTAAAGGACGCTTCATCAAAGAATTAAAGGTCACTCCAACAAGCAACAAGGTCACTACAGTAAGGAAAAAACTTGCAACACGACGCATTAAATGCGCACATAGAAAATATCAAATTATGTAAAGATCAACGCATTAAATGTTGGGAAGCTGCTACACTTAAACATAATTTCCCTCCTATAAATAAAGATCGAGTGACAATTGAAGAAACAACTGAAACACTTGTGATCAAATAAGCTTAAAAGAATATCATTCAAAATCTTAAAGTTTCAGTCACTCAATCTAAGACGCAGCAAGTTAGCAAACTACGAAGTTCAGACATTCAAAAAAGCTTGCTGTAAAAACGTTGAAGAAATTCTTTACTTTATTTTATATCTTAGGTTGTTTAGGATTAGCTAGTGGAGGGTTCAATACCTGCTAGTGTTGTTCACTCTTTTATAACGAGTAAGAACCCTGTGTGGATTAGTTCGATCCTTTATAGGTCTTGGTCAGATAGTGTAGCAACCTATGTAGAAGCTAACTATTCTTTGTAGTGTTGTTTGTAATAGCTAAACTGTGTAACCAAACTCCATTAACAAAGTTTCTCTTGTTGTGAAGGGGTAAAATAAACGTAGAGGGGTTACTCCACCCTTGAACAACTATATATCTTTGTGTGTTCATATCTTGCTTATATTTATTGTTCCCAGTCTTGATCATACTACATTCAAAAATATATTTCAAAAGTATTCCTTTTAGTTTTCCACTGCATACTTACTCTAAGAAAACTGCTCTTCTGCAGCAAGCTGACTTAAAGCAGATGGAGGTTGCTAGGT